>BSBN01000829.1:24759876-25361251 GCA_027924645.1 Cunninghamia lanceolata
CTATCATTGTCACTTTCCTCAAACACCAAGTTGTCCTCTCCTTCAAGTGCATCACCTTGATAGATTCTTATCAATTCCTTCCACACATCCTGACTTGTTTCATAATTCATAACTTTATAGGAAACTTCATTAGAAAATCCCAACAAAATGGTCTTCTTTTCTATATGATTGCATTCATAAGCCTCTTTGTTACTTGTAGTATTAGGTGATTGAGGGGAAATAAAAGACCCATTCTTAACTGACATCCACACACCATACCCTAAAGAAGATAGATAGATTTGCATTCTAATACACCAAATAAAGAAATATGAACCATCAAACAAAGGAACTCCTTAAAACTCTTCCTCTAATTTAATACTTGACTCAATTTGTAAAACATTTCTATCAAATAATTGTATATCAACATTTGAATTTGGTATAGATGGTGCCTTTTGACTAGTATGTGGCTTGACATTTCTCCTATCCTTATTTCTTCTAAACTTTTCCATGGTACTCCACAATTAGGACCTACCCAAGCTGGTTAGACTTCAAAAAGGGAACCTAGCTCTGATACCACTTGTTGGAGTACAGGACCACTGAGAAGGGGGGTGAATCAATGGTCTATGAAATTTAACATTTCAAAACTTAACTCAAAGATCTTGTGTAAAGGAACTCATTTAAAACATAGTCATCAAGATATGTAAACTAGAATACAAAAACCTAAATAAGGATGACCAAATAGATACAATATAATCAACCATAAAGAGAAGACATGACATAGATTTTGATGAGTGGAAAACCCTCATAGGGATGAAAAACCACTTTAAACTGCCTCACTGGCTTAATCATGAAAATCACCAATTATAGAGCCTCACTCGCTGATGAATGCCTCATTGGCAAAAAATAGGTCTCGCTAACCATGCAAGCCTCACTAGCTACAATATGCCTCATTGGCAAAATATACAACTTTAGATTAATAAAAAAATTTAGAGGGTTTCTCTATTTCAATACAATGCTCATAACCACATATCATTCTTTCTTAGTCTGGAAATCAAATTGCTCTGCATATGTGCTCCATAATGTCTTCTCAATATACTTGAATCAACTACAATATCATCTCATATACTTCTCAATTCTCAAACAAAACATTCTCTCTTCCCTTTCTATTTTTCTCTTCAAAAACCACACATCTCATAACATAATTTTTCTTGCCAAAATATATCTCTTGCTACATATATCAATCCGGCATTAATAAAAATCACAAAACACCTGCAATAAGATTATAAATGAAATGACCTTTCATCTCCTCTTCTCTGAATATACATTTTCCCCTTTTAAAAAAAATCACCTTCATAAATCTCCAATCTACAAAAATAATATTCAATAATATTAATTCCAACTAACCTATCAAGAAAAAATAAACCATTTCTCTCCTCGGACCCATTGCTCAAAAGCCTTCTACATGATGATAAGGAAAGAAGACAAAAAGACCTTAAACACCATTCTCAAAAAGAATAATATCTCCATAAAGAAATTTGCCTTCCTTAAAAACAAATAAACTTCTTTATGTCTTCCATGCCATGAGTGTAGAGAATAAAAATACAATAAATCTCCTAAAAAATTAGTGCTTTTAAAACCACTAACTACCTTTTAGAAAAATTACTAAAACTAGCTTTGAAAAAAATAAAACACTATAGTCATAAAGGAATGATGGTCCTCTGCACATCAAAAAACAAGCTCGGGGAGTGAAAGACAAGTTTGAATTTTGGCATTTGATCTTTCAACTTGTGCTTTTTTATACTTTCAATAAAAACTATTGATTTATAGTTGGTTCCCATGCACTCAAAGAGGAGACCAAGAAAGCTAGTTGAGCTACGAGAGGGGCCGGTTAGGCCACGATGTTGATACCCTCAAAGATGTCACTTAAGTGATAGTGACTTGCGATAGGGGGTCACTTTCAATTTAAAACATAAAGTGCTTTCTATATGATGGTTTCAAAAAGACCATGTTAGGACTTTTATTAGGTGCCTGAATACCATTTAAGGCACATTAAACCTTGAAAGATATGATCTTGATTATGTAACCATTTCTTTGATTGATCATTAAACACCTTTATCAAGAACACTTTAATCTCTACCATTGTAGTCTACAAGCACATAGGGTTTAGGTGAGTGAATATAACTTAGAGAAAGAAACCTAAACCAAATTATCATTTGAGAGAGTGAACTCTCTGCACCATAGGATCCACTACCTTGACACAACAATAGTTGAAACTCCATTATGTATCAAAGAGTAAACTCTGCATAACACACAAATGCAAGATCTTTATACCTGCATAAAGATATAAAAGAGAAAACACTATAAATGACTACGAACCATATGCACTGAATGAAGCATAGAACTCTTGATTGAATGAATTGTGCTCTTGACCAAGCAACTTCAAGAACTCCTGATTGAAGAGATCATACACTGATACACCAATAATCATATGCCTTGATTCCATGTGATCCTTTGAGCCATGAATAATATAAAAAAATAAGAATATCAATGCACTACCCAAACCATCATGCCCTTGTCATCTCCATTCATCATTACCTAATATAACAACCATGAAGAAAATTCTTTCTATTTTGACATCATGCAAGCAATTCTTGAACATGATGAGTTAAACATCTTGATGTGTAAAGTATCAAATTATAACATAAAGTCATATGGATAGAGAAGGCATCAAACCATAACATAGTGATCCTGATTGAAGGCATAATCAACATCAACATCAACATCATTTGAACCTCTTAATTTTGCCATAACAATTGCCTTGAACTCTGCCATCAGAGAGATCTTAGAATCAACAACAACAAACCACACCACTGCAACCCTGATCAGATTTATGAAAGATGACAATTTTTTTCTGATGACACATCCAATATACCATACAAATCATCTATCTTGATCCAAACCAAGACAAGTAACTCTCAACACTTGATAATGATCATCCTGAAGCATCATAACAACTCAAGCATGAGTGATCATATGAATATCTCTCTGATCAACAATGACAACTAACTTTGCGTCAACAACTAAACACCTTTTCGACAGTAATGACAATCAACCTCCATCAATAAGTGCACCTAGGAAATAAACAAAACTAGAAGTGTTATCCATGGTCTATTAGGATAAGATACTCTAGTGTATGAATGGAAATAAAGGTGGTGGTCTACACCATAAGCTTACCAAAATGCAAATGAAATAATAATATGTAAAGTAAAAACCCAAGAATAACACTATTATTTTACAAAAGAACAATATTACCAGATCTTGAAATAGTGAAGGAGGTTGCAAGCTCCTTGAGTACCAAATCTATAGACAAGCATCTCAAAACCCTTGTTATAGAGCATCTTCCAAGCACCGAATGCAACCAAGATCCCACAAAGGCAAAAATGGGAGATGTTACAACATAAAGGAGCACCCAAATCTCTAAAGTCTTCTTGTGAGAGATTAAAAACCAATATGCAATAACTTGTACAATTTATTCAATAGAATGAGAGAGAGAGACAGAGCCAACTCAAAGTCAAGTGATCCAAGAGAGATTTTTTTCCTCAAACTTGAATTTTGCATGGAGAAAGGGAATATGGAAGGGTCAAGTATGCTACAGGGGATGTTTCACTATTACTTGAGCATTACCACTTACAGATTCCAAGGAGAAGGTGAGACAATCAACATTTTTAAATTTTTGAATATTTGGGATGCTAGTGTGTCACTTAGATGTCCATGCATAGCACTTGCATCCTAAGAATATTCATCCAAATTTCATGTGTTCTCACAAAATTGAGATAAATAGATATCTAATATGAATTTCAGCAAACCTTGTTGATGGGTAAAATAGGCCAAGGTTTGGGTTTAGTGTTAGGGTTACCAAAGACTCACAGGAGCCCATTATTCACCTATAGTACCTCTTCTACAAGAGAGAGAAATAAGACAACTAGAGATAATTTGTAGGAGAATGCCAAATAGAAGATTGAATTACCTCAACTGAATTGAATTAAGAATACATGCAAGGAAGGTGAATATAAATAGGCAAAGATAGATGGGTGAGGTGGATCATCCAACTAATAGGAAATGTAACTCCAGATTCTCCTAGAAATTGGGTGGAGTAACTCTTATGGAAGAGTGTGACACCTTGCACCTCATTTATGCACCTATATTAAAATACTCATAATTATTATCTACCTATGCAAGCTTAAATAAATCTACAGGAAAAACCTATGGAAATAGGAAAATAAAAGCCTCTACTAACACCCTCCTTAAGCATAGATTAGGTCGATCCAAAGATGAGTCCAACAAATGAATCCATGTTAGATACCCATGTACAAAGATTCCTCAAGAAGAGGATGGAGAGGATCAAGTGTCCCTCATAGATAGAAGTAACTCCAAAGCCACTGGAAGATGCAAGAGAGGAGAATATAGTGCACTCCTTGCATCCAACATTTCTCTCCTTTAGAAGAAACAAGTCTAATGGAGGATGAAGAAGCCACTCCCATAAACTAGATGAAGAGAGAAACCAAATCCAACTATGTTCTTCTAAATGCAACTTAGGTGACCTCAAACTATAAGATGATATCTTCTCCAAAATAGAAATTGTCTGGGCAATCAGAGAAGAAGAACCAAGAGAGGATATGATGTGAATTGCATTTGAAAACACAGAAGATGAAGGAGTGATAGTTGTGTTGTGACTATCATCAAAAGTGTCCTCTAAATCTACAATGTGTGACTCATAAAGCAACCCAAGAATACTAGTCAGATAATCATCCCACACAACAAAATTAGAAGAAAAAATATTATCCTTCTTAACCATGGAAATAGAGATATCTGAAGAAGTGGGAGGAGAATAAAAGTCAACACAAGTCTAAATAATAGGATTGGTTGTGAGAACAGCAATGTTCAAGTGACCAAACTTCTCCTCAGAAGCATGATCCACACTAGGAGTGTGAATAATAGCCAAAGGATCTGAACCATCATTAGGAGAAAAATAAAAAAAAGTTGTAATACCAAGATGCATGATAAACCACCCCAGTAGCAATAATCTATGTACTTTCCTAGTCTCTAATGATAACTAAATAAGGTGTGAACTCCACTGTCTTTCCTGCACCACTATGAATAATCTAATATATAGAAAGAAGATTGTTTAATAAAGAAGGCACACATAATACATCATTGAAAGTACCCTCACCAATATTAATAGATCCCTTCCCAGTAACATGTCACGTCTCATTTTTATAGACATTACTATTATTTAAATTAATGAACATTTATCATCATTGATTTACTTTGAGTAATTTCAAAAGAGTGAAAGTAATTATTATGAAGTTATATTGGAAAATGGATTTACATGTTAAGTAATATTGATGTAATTGCAATGATTTGCTTTGGCTATGTTTTGGAGACACTAACCTATTGACATTGAGTTGAGTGCAAATGGATGTAGGAAATCATCGAAGATGAGAGTATGGTTGAGGTAGAAATGTTCTAGCCACTTGGCAAGAATTGATGAATGGAAAGATATGAGTGGTATGATTCCAGACGAGCTATTTATACAATGATTGGATATAACCTAGTTGGTGAACCTTGGAGTTTTGTCTTGTTGTTGGAGACCTCGACCAATGTTGTTTGGGAGGATTGAGCTTTTGATATTATATTATTTTACCATGTGATTGCATGAGCATTCTAATGATCGGTTCATGTTTGTAAGTACCTATGATGGAATGTTTTATGCCTTCTTAGTGTGCATTAAATATGTGATTGCTACTCTTATTGTAGATTAAATGTAATTAAGTGGTAGTTGTACCATGTGATGGATTAGATATATATATATATATATATATATATATATATTGAATTGGTAGTTGTGCCATGTGAATTGAATGATTGATTATATACTTGGATTTATTTTATGGATGCAAAGTTAAATGCAAAATTGAGAGATTGTTTTGTATAAGGTCAAGTAGGACCAATAATTTAGTGGATGGTGCCACACGGAAAGATGTAAAGGACATTAATATGCCTTGTTAGAATTGATGATACCTTAATGATACTTTGAGTTTAGTCAATCCTTTGATACTTTGAGCTTGATTATTGTTTTGAGATATTTGAGTTGATTGTTATTATGATCTTTTGATACTTTGAGTTGATGTTATTGTTTAAAGACACCTTGATACTTTATTGGTGCTTGATGAACACTTCATTGTTTTGATGTTTTATAAGACATCAGGATGATGTCTCTTCCAAGTGGGGAAGGATGTCACATCTCATTTTCATGGACATTACTATTATTTAAATTAATGAACATTTATCATCGTTGATTTTACTTTGATCAATTTCAAAAGAGTGAAAGTAATTATTATGAAGTTATATTGGAAAATGGATTTACATGTTAAGTAATATTGATGTAATTGCAATGATTTTCTTCAGCTATGTTTTGGAGACACTAACCTATTGATGTCAAGTTGAGTGCAAATGGATGTAGGAACCCATTGAAGATGAGAGCATGGTTGAGGTAGAAATGTTCTAGCCACTTGGCAAGAAATAATGGATGGATTACCCTGATGCAATCACACACTCATGTAGTTGCATATGCATTTTTGAATGGCTTATTTTATTCATCATTGTGTGTTTAATAATCATGATTGATGATTTAATATGTAGAAATATTGTGTTTTCAATTGCTACAATAGTTTAGCTTGAATACATTATTTTATTATATTATTGTGATGATGATTAAATTTTAATGGTGTATTTAAATTAGTGTAGCAAAAATTATTTAAAATAAATTAGATAAATACTTTTCTATTTTACATGAGTTTAGATGTTTGGAAGACAATATGTTAGTTTGATCTAAACTATTATATTAAATTATAATAGATAAATATGGATACATATTATTATTTTATTATTTTCACTTTTGATTTATTAAGTGATTGTGTTTTGCTAAAAATAGTTAAATCATATCAATAATGTTAATATTATATTTAGTTTTCTCAATAATAATAAATCTATTGTTTTATTAAAAATAGTAAAATTGGACCTTTTGTTTAAAATAATAAATATATTGTTTTATTGTTTTATTTGTTTTGTTTTTATTGTGTTATTTTAAATTAAAGTGGTGTTATTGTTTTTAAAGAATAATTTTTTTCTCATGCAAACTAAAATTTGCATGGGGAGAGAGAAGGCTAAAACCTAATTTTAAAACTCTAAAAATACGAACAAGTTTTGAAGAAAAGGAAGGGTTTTTTGGGAATAGACACCTATAGATTTTTATAGTAGAGAAGGAGGAATTAGACTTCTGGCTAAGCAGTGACAGGAAGAACAGCTACCAAAATTCCTTCTTAGGCAATTGATCATGAGTATTTTCCTTTATTTGTCTATTTTTCTAGATGCTAGTTGAATGAATCTGCACTTTAGTTGTATTTGTTTGGCCACCTATTTTATTCTTTTGGGCATTTGGCCTGGCCATAGACTTCCTTCTTTCTGGTTGTAGACTTCCTATTTGGTTGCCTGAGTTTTTCCTTAATGCTGGGTGTTAAATTTATTTCTGGCAGATTATCTTTTTATGTTGGTCGTTCCTTCTGCCCGAGCATTGCCTTTCATCTGGCCACTATTTTTCTTTTACCTGGTTGATTCAAATCAGATCTAAATGATTTTCCTTCTATCTATAAAATTAGTAGATTGTTTGCTCTTCTTTTTTAGATCTTGAGTTTATTGTGAAAACATTGAATAATCAAATTTTTAGTTAAAAGTCATAAATCTCTCTGTCAAAAAAATTTATGAAATAAATCTATATCTCTCTTTTTGTTATTAGGAAATCAATTTGGATTAAATATTCGACCTTGTTTTTTTTAATTTAAATGATGGACGAAACAAAACTCTCTAAGAATTTAGATGAAACTATCATATTCCTATGGATACTTTTCCTTATGAAATTGTTGTTCAAAACATAGTTGTAAACATTATCGAAGAATGACTAAATCTGAATATATGATGTCCTCTATTTATTTTGTTTCCAATTCTGCAATAGTACCTATCACGGGAGTGACCGAAAGGTGACAAAAAATTACACTTAAAACTATATGCATAACAGATTAGTTTCCTGTAGCCTGAGTTAAAATAGATCTTGTCGCCTGAGTTAAAATAGATCCTATCTCCTAAGTTAAAATAATTTCTATTACCTATTTTTTGTTCCTATCACCAATTTAGAAGTTCCTATCGCTTGTTTCTTAGGCTCCTGTAGTAGACTGTTTTACACAGCACCTATAGTAGACTATTCTACATAGTTCCTATAGCAGACTTATGCTTGATGCCTATAGATAAATAAAATTCTCATGTAGCTTAGTTTTATACTCTTTTAAACCATTGTGACAACTTTAAAATAGAGATAGTTTGGGATTTGATTAAATACTTATCTCCTTGTGGGTGTCGGGCTGAAACAAGTTATAATTTAATATTATATTTTCTTCATATGTTAGTGATTACAGAAAGGATAAATAAAATTGTTTTGATTAAAAGTTTCTTGAAGGAAATTGTATATTCAAGATGAATGGGATGGAAAACTTTGCATGTTGTAGAATCTAAATGAAATATGCACTAGGAATGAAACTAGTTTAAACAACCTTTTATGCAATTGTATTATCAATGGATTATTTCCTGGAAAATGTGTTTCCTTGATTGATGTTTTGGGGTTTTGAAATAATTTATAGAAGAACATTAATTATTTTATTCTATTATTCTATTTACTTAATCTTGAGGAAAGATAGAAATAATATTTGACATAAGTATGCATGAAACCCCATTGTATGAGAGTGGAGTAGCCAACCTTGTCATTTGATTTTATTGCTTGATTTATGAAACAATATTTGGATATGAAGAAAAATCATTAGTTTCTACAATCTATTTAACCATAGAAATGTGAATTGAGAACATAATATGATATATTTCCTTATGATGATTCTTCAATAATGCATGGGAAAGGGATCAGAAGTGGTCATAGGTGATTTTGGATCTTTATTCCTTGGATTACTTATTTTCTTGCTTATTTTCTTCTTGGGGAAAGAAAGTAGGTTTTTATCTAGGAATTGTTATTGGGTTACTTTCGAGACTAGGATGCCAAATGTGGATATTTAGAGATGGCTTTTCCTCTTTTCAGGAATTGACCAATTTACTTGAAATGATTAGATCTAATCAAGATGCCAATGAAATAGATGTGTATTGTCTAGCAAACTTATTTATCAATATCTCTACCACATCATATTGTGAGAAATTACTTTTCATTACATAGAATTGCACTTTTAGACATCAGGCATGCATCGGGTGTTCCCTCCTACAGTTGTTTCTAGGTAGCTAGACATTTCGAGCAGGGCTAGGTTTCCTTCATGTCATGAAGGGATCTAGGGAAGTGTAAATACTTCATGGTTGGGTGGAAAAGCACCTGAGCCATGTTCCTGTCTCTCGGCTTGTAGATAGTGGGCCACTTGGTTCATGCAGCTGGAGAGTGTATTGATTTATTTATTCATGATGTTCATGATTGTTGGATGTATTATAGCATGTTTGCCAATGGATTTATGTATATGATTTTATAGTGCTTTTACCTAGAATGAGTATGCAAGATGTAAGATTTAATTACTTATATTTGATTTATATCGATGAGATTTTCTTTGTGAAGATTTATTGACTCTATTGAATTTTATTGATGAAGTTATTGTATATTTTAATATTATAATTAAGAGGATTAATTACACCTTTTATCTTTGAAAGTTGTATTTAAGTGGATTATTTACTTTTTTTTTATTTTAGTTATTGCGATGTATTTAAGCAGATTTTTTACTTCATTTATTTTGAGTTGGTTAATGAGTTTCTAAATAGTTTTATTCAACTCATCTATCCTTCTTTCACAACACAATTTTTCATCATGATCATGTCTTTTACAGAATCCACAAGTGGATTTCTCCTTATTCTTTTTGTTGGATTAAGACGACTCAAAAGTAGCTTGTGTTTTTTATTTCTTTTCTTGCTCATTGTTGTTTTTCAGTTTACTTTCCTTACCACTTGAATCCTTTTTCTCTTTTGCAACAAGAACATGATATTTGGAAGACTTTAGAGTACTTGTCTACACCACTTTTATTTGGTCCCTTGTGAAGGATGAAGCAAACTCATTGAGAGAAGGCATTCTAAATCTAGCACCAAGAGCATCCTTAGTAGCATAAAAGGTTGATACAAAAATGTAATAATTAGGACCAAGTTTAGCAATAATGGACAAAATCAACTAGGTGTCCTCTTTTTCAATACCACATTTTTCAACTACAATCTTAGAGACTTAAATTTAGTGAATAAGTATTGAATACTATCAAAATTTGTAGTTTTCAAACTAATAAGTTCATTCTCCAATTCATATCCTTTCATTATATCCCATTTTCCAAATAAATTCACTAATGTTGTTAAGATTTCATTTGGAGATTTGCAAGATGAAACATGAAAACAAAGATTAGGAGAAATTGACATAAATAGTACCAAAGGCTTTATCTTTCCTATCAAACCATTTCCTCTTTTTTGTTGCACGCTAAATCTATACCCATAGTCATTCTATGCAAATTTAGTTATGCAGAATATACTCCATTTATTCTTTCCATTTATGGTAGTTATGAGGAGTGAGAAGATCAATTTTAGGAATATCCATGATGATTATAGAAAAAAAAAGAAAATAGTAGTAATATACCCTCACAAGCAAGAAATTAGCCCCCTCATTCAGAAAAAAATTCTACTTATATGGCCTTTTTCTAATACACTAGGGATAAAAAGAAAAGAGATGTCTTCTAGTACAAAATCAGATACCTAATGAATATTTTTGTAAAAATGAAGTGGATGGCTAAATAGTGCACGGAACCAGCTTTCCAACACCTATTTGTCTGCAAAATTTTAACTTCATATGCAAATGTTACGGTGTCTAGAAAAAAACCCACCCTTTTAGGGCCTATGCAAGAGCCATAGGTGGCCCTGTGGTGGTAGACTAGCAGCCCATGGGTGGAGTTGTGGTATTGGTGGTGATTCTAAACACCCTAGGTGGTGACTTCAAGATGATCAAAGGTTGCTAGCAGTGGTAGAGCATCTAAATTGGTGGTGGAGTGGTGCCCACACTAGCAAAGGCTGAGAGTCTGAGGTGGGTGCTAGTGGTGTGACTTGAAGTGGTGGGTGTTGGGTGCAGGAGATAAGTCCCCTAGTTTGAGAATGACTAGGGGCTTCCCCACCCATATGACCCATGGTTTCAACCATTTTCAAATTTGTAACATCAAAAATTGTCCTCTTGTATGGAATGGTATAATTTCCCTCAATTTAGCTCCTCACTTTGGTGACCTCTCAAATGTTTTTCTTTTTGACCTTCTTGAAACCCTGATTGACTAAGTCTAGTTGCAAAATGTTCACTTTTTTAGGTAACCTTTTGATGGAACCCAAAAAGGGAATTTGGATTACAGGTCCCTAGGACCCCCAAAAAGAAAATCTGAGTGGAAATAGTTGGCTTGGACTTGGGCACCTGCACCCTAGTCCTCCCCTGTTTCCCAGGATTTTGAATTTTGGTAGGATATCAGCTCTCGCCGAGTGTCTCCAGATTCTATTTTCAAATTCTCAATTTTTGTGTGATATCGAGACGTTATTTCAAAATTTAAATTTCCGTAAAGCTAGATATAAAAAGAAATTTTAAAATCATTTTAACACACACAATCCTTATGCAAGCTTGATGCCAAAACTCTACCAAAATTGCTATTGAAGATCAGTGACTTGTTGAAGCTCTTGGAAGTATTCTTTATTTGATATCATCAAGACAATGGATGGATTTTAGGAATCAAGATCTTGAGACTATCTTGCTCTTCCTAGGGTTTTTACACCCTTTTCATGATCAGGAGAAGGGTTGAAGCCTCCAACAGCAAACTTGGAGATCCTCCATGGACATTGTTGATTCGCCTTCTTGTTCATGCAAGTCTTCATCTATTTTCATCTCCTTGAGGTGAAGTTGTATGTTTTTATTATTGCAAAGCAAGTTGTTGATCTTCCATTGATTGAGACATTTAGGGTTTGATATTTCTACATACACATTATAGGGTTTGCACACACTTCTGTAAATCTTTATCTCTGGCTATTGTTGAGGTAGAAATACCAAAAATAGGGCTTGACTAAGGTAAGCTCCTATATAGCTGCAACATCTTTCTCTCTCTTTTGTAGGTGTAGATCATATTTTGTAGGTTCTGGCAAAAAGGAGCTATAGAAAGGAGGATATTCTAGGTACAATCATCAGAGACTTATGAGTTTTCATATTTTGACACTTGCACGACTAAGGAGCAGGCACCCTAGTCCAACAGGGGGCAATTTCTAAGATATGGGAGCCATTTGGGAGTGTCAAATAGCCTATGTAGAAGATTTCTAGTTTCGGTAACTTTTGAGACTAAGGAGTAAGACCCTAGTCTAGTCAGCCCTCAAAATTTGGGTGCACAGTCTCTGATACTTTGTCTCTACATTTCTATAATCAATTTTGCCTATATTGTTATTAGTTTCTGTATATCTCTGATTTCAGGCATAATTAAGGTTTTTAATTGGTTTATGAGCAAAATACTAAACAAAACTTTGGTTAGGCTATTCAAATCAAACACCATGAGCATAAAAGGGGTAGACAAGTAACTTATAGATTTAACCTTACATTCAATCCTTGTCCTCCTCAATGTCTAGTGGTTAAATGGTAGCACTTGACCTAGTTTAAACAAACTACCAATTTTTCCACTAAACAAAATTTTAAAAATTCTCACTTGATTTCTCCTACCTAAATGTTGGTTGCCAAAAAAATTGAAAATGATTGTTGGACACTAGAAATAACCTTTGGATAGAGATTTTTTCATGCTGGGTAATAACCAGGAGCTTGGGCAGAGCCAAAGATAGAAGAGGAAGTCTACAGACTGTACAGTCGTATGGAATTCTATACAGTGTATAGATTTTTCAAAAACTTTAAAAAAATCACCTAAAATTTTCTCGTGCCTAATTTTGGCATTTGGACATGTGATCCTTAAGTTTTGACACCTTCTAGACACAACCATGAGGTTTGTTTTATTCTAGGATGCACTAATTATCTGTTCATGGCAAAAACCCTCTCAGATTCAAGAAGCAACTTGCAAGTCTAGTGCTCTAATACCATGTTAGAGTCACCAAAGACTCACAAGAGCTCAGTATTCACCTATAGTACCTCTTCTACAAGAGAGAGCAATAAGACAACCAGAGACAATGTGGAGGAAAATGGAAAATAGAATATTGAATTACCTCAATTGAATTGAATTGAGAATACATGTAATGAACATGAGTATAAATAGGCAGAGATAGAGGGGTGAGGTGGATTATCCAACCAATAGGAAATGTAACTCTAGATTCTCCCAAAAATAGGGTGGAGTAACTCCTATGGAAGAGTGTGACACCTTGCACCTCATTTATGCACCTATATTAAAATACTCATAATTATTATCTACCTATGCAAGCTTAAATAAACATGTAGGAAAACCTATAAAAATAGGAAAATAAAAACCTATAGTAATATTAAGTGGCCCTAAAAACATGCTATGACTGTGGACACTAAAGTGAGTCAAAACACAACATGAAATTGTCTAGGTACAAAATTTTCTATGCTATAGGTACCTTCGCTCAAAGAAATACCTTTGAATAAAAGTGTTTCTTATTTTTTTCTCCCAACCTATGCCATTTCTAGTATCTTACAAGTGGGACTCACTATTGTGGGTTCACTAGGCCAAATAATTTGCACAATAATCATGAGAAATTGCAAGTTGTTGGAATGCATAGGACAACTGAGAGGAGGGGGTGAATCAGTTGTATGTTAAAACTTCTAGCCGTCAAAGCAATTTCAAACATCATCTACTTATAATGCATTAGCAAAATGTAAACATATGAAACATCAATGTAAATTGTAAAATCATTTATCTATGGGTTTGAATAAGGAGAACATAACCCTTACAAGTCAATAGATTATCCAAAGGTGTTTATAAAGATTGCTAATTCCTTAAAATGCTTGAGAAAACAAGAAACCAAGGCAAAGAACTTTCAAAAGTTTGCATAGTGCTAGAACATATTTGCCAGCATCAAAATAGATTTGCATGCCAAAATATTTTTGCACTTGTAAAGAATAGCTACATGGTTGTTGACCAAACCTAGTCAATAGAAAGATCATATTTTTAGTTCTAGCTAGTTGTCATATGAAGTCCTAAAAGTTCAATAATTGGATGAATAGATTTCTTACATCTATGACACTATTTCTCCATGATCAATTATCAAACTAATTATTATATTTAATTGATTTAGTTCCCATATTTAATTTTAATTATATCAACCCTAAGTTCCACTTCTTTTATCAAAATTAATTTGTTAAGTGATTTACTTGATTTAATTAATTAATCAAGTGTGAAGTAGCTCACTAAAAATAACAACCACCTTATAAAAGAAGCAAAATGAATGAAATGTTATAATAATGAAGATCAAAAGTATACAAGAGGAAAACCTTAAATCAGATTTTGATTTGATACCTTGTTAAAAAGAGAAGAGTTTCCATGGGAGAAAAACTATGTTATCAGAATACAATGGATGTATGTGATACAATATATTATAACATGTGATAAAAGGATCAGGGCATTTGATACTTATTCATTACTGTTGACAATGGCACCTTTAACATATGAAACCTCTTGCAGTACCATATTCCATTCCTCAAGCATTTGCGAAGCATATATGGCCTTGGCTTTAAGCTTGGAAAATGCTTCAGCATAGATTCCTATTTCTTTACAAATCCAATGGATATCCTTCAGCTCAATATTGTAGAAGACAGGAATAATTCTGTTGCCGGTTTTGAGCATAAGTGATAGCTCGGCCAAAAACTAGGTTGATTCAGGTGTTCTTAAATATCATCCATTTCAACAGTCAAAGGTTAATTTTAGCCAATAAAAATAGGATAAGTATTTAACACTTTTTATTGTGAATGAGGTGTAAAATTGCTATTGATTGTTTGACCATTAAAATGGATGATATTTAAATAGAGTCGGTGGATGATGACAATTTCTTGATTGTGGAGCTTGATATGGTTGAGATGCTACATAATGTGTATGCCTATAGGGCCCCTACTAGTCATCCTTTTCCATCTCTCTCTCTCTATTGTATTTTTAGTTGTCTCTGTCTCTTTGTAGTAACAACAATGATGCAATGTTTTGGTTTTTTTATCTTGTAAAGGGTTTATGGTCCCTTAAAAATGAACTTACCATAATCAAAACAATTAATTCAAGATCATAAATCAATCCATTGTATAGATTTCCAATAGATCACATAAGCCAAATTTTACTACTCATAATGGTAGAAGTTAGCATCACACATCCAATCTCATTAAATATTTGTTGTCGTGAAATGGAATTCTACTTTTTGCTAGAGAGACATGAGAAACCCATCACTTTATTAGAAGAAAAGAATGGTAAGATAGTGAACAAAGAGATAAAAGTAGTAGAAATAGTGTGAGGATGCACATAGATTCCATGAGTAAAGAACCCTATTAACATAATCCACACAAATTTCTCAATGCCATTTCCATGTATGATGAAATTTCATTCAAAGATGGGAGTGGGAAACATGCGTAAAAGAACCTTGTACAAATTTATCTACATAGTTGTCATTTTCAAAAAATAAATTTCTTAGAGTATAAGGCATCAATTTAAAAGACTCCAAAGTTTGGATATTTAGATATATATGTTAATCATTTTTAACTACTTATTCATCTCTATGCTATGATAGGGATTCCATTATAATTAATACATTAAAATAAATTCAACTGACCAATCAAAAGAATGCATTTTTCTTTGTCTACAGTTTAGAAAATATATTCTACTATTAATATTTTAGAAAAGAGCAATATGGATTATTTCTCTCACATCTTATTGGCCTATATTGAATGAAATGAAAATTTAAGGTCTTCTCTCCCTTTTTTTCATTAATTTTATTTCTCTTCTTTCAAAAACAATGAAATGAAAGTATTTTTTCATTTCTTTGACTTTTACTAAAGTTTAAATTTGTTTAATAAATGTTTCATCCCCAAATGTCAACTCTTTTCATAATCTGATGTCATTGAATTGGTAAGGTGGGGGCATTCAAGAAACATGTAAGGTGCAAATTCAAATCTATTAATATTTTTTTCTATTTTTTAGCTCTATCAATTATCCTTGTAAATGCATGTCCCTTGAGTTGGTAGTAGCAATTAATCCAAACTTTTAAATCAATATAGTGCACATATTTCCAATGGATCACACATGCCAAATTTTACTATTAACGATGGTAGAAGTTAACATCTCACATCTCATCTCACAAATATTTCTTGTTATATGAAATGGAATTCTACTATTTTCTAGAGAGGGATGAAGAAACCATAACTCATTAAAATGAAAGAAGGCTAAGAAAGTGAGAAAAGACATAAAAGTAGTAGAAATAATGTGTGGATGCACATAGATTCCATGAGTAAAGGACCCCATCAACCCTGACCACACAAATTTATCTACATTAAGTCCACTTATGAGGAAAATTTGTTCAAAGATAGGAGTGGGAAGCATGTGTAAAATGACCTCACACAAATTTGTTTATACAAAATTGTCATTTTCAAACAATAAATTTCTTAGAGTAAAAAGACGTCAATTTAAAAGACTCCACAATTTCAATACTAAGATATCTCTGTTAACTATTTATTAGTCTTTTTGTCATAGTAGGGATTCTATTATAACTATTATAACTTTGAAATAAAGTTAATCAACCAATTAAAAGAATATATTTTTCTTTGTCTAAAGTTTAAAAAATATATTCAATCACTAATATTTTGAAAAATAGTAATATGAGCCGCCATTTATCTGACATCTTATTGTCCTATATTGGATGAAGTGACAATTTAAGGTTCTTCTCTCTCATTTTTTTTATTAATTTAATTTTTTCTTTCAAAAACCAATGAAATGAAAGTATTTTTTCATTGCTTTTGTTTTTACTAAAGGTTAAATTTGTGTAATTATGTTGTGTCCTTGAATATCAACTCTTTTCATAATCTTGATGTCATTGGAATGACATTATTTTGGTAAGTGAGGGTATTCAAAAAATATGTAAGGTGTAAATTCAACTCTATTAGCTTTTGTCTATATTTTTGACTCTATTAATGATCCTTATAAATGCATGTCCCTTGGGTTGGTAGTAAGAATTAATTCAAGCTCTTAAATCAATCCAGTGTATAGATTTCCAATAGATCACATAGGCCAAATTTTACTATTAACAATGGTAGAAGTTAGCATCACACATCTCATCTCATTAAATATATTTTATTCTCAAATAGAATTCTACTTTTTGTTAAAGAGACACGAGGAACCCATGACTCTATTGAAAGAAAATAATGGTAAGATAGTGATAAAAGAGATAAAGTAGTAGAAATATTATGCAGATGCACATAGATTCCATCAGTAAAGGACCCTATTAACCTAGTCCATACAAATTTCTATATGTTGTTTCCATGTATGATGAAATTTCATTCAAAGATGGGAGTGAGAAGCACACATAAAAGGGCCTTGTACAAATTTATTTATGTAGTTGCCATTTTCAAAAATTAAATTTCTTAGAGTTGAGGACAACAATTTAAAAGACTCCAAATTTTTTATATTAGTATATATGTTAACCATTTTTAACTAATTATTAGTCTCTTTTCTATAATAGGGATTCTATTATAATTGATAAATTTTTTAAAGAAAGTCAACTGACCAATCAAAGGAATGCATTTTCTTTGTCTAAAGTTTAGAAAATATCTTTTATCATTAATATTTTAGAAAATATCAATATGGGTTATTTCTCCCACATCTTATTGGCCTATATTGAATGAAATGACAATTTAAGGTCTTCTCTCCCATTTTCTCATTAATTTTATTTCTTTTCTTTCAAAAACCAATGAAATGAAAGTACTTTTTTCATTTCTTTTACTTTTACTAAAGTTTAAATGTGTTTAATAAATGTTTTGTCCCCAAATGTCAACTGTTTTCATAATCTTGATGTCATTAAATTGGTAAGGTGGGGGAATTCAACAAGCTTCTAAGGTAACTAGGTTATATGTTCTTTCACTATCAATAATAACTTTACAACAGTAGAAAATGGAGGATAGTTTGTGGGAAAATGGAGGACGATCTGTGAATGGAGGAAGAGCAACTGATGGTTGGTCTACAGAGGGGAGCAAGGCTTTTGGTGGGGATTTTGACGGAGTCCAGAGTTTGGAAGCAATAGACTGAAACAACATAGAGTTGGCACCAGGATGCTTGGATAAACCACCTGACTTTGGGGGACTACCTCCTCAATTGGGCTTACCTAAGGGTAAAGATGAACAGAAACCCAAGGTTATTGATCAGTTTGTTGGTCAACCCTTTGGGACCGGTCAGGGTGAGGGTTTCAAGGAAGAGTTTTGTAAAGAGAAAACCATGGGAAACTCATTGGAGAATGGTTTGGGGTTGTTAGATGGAAAAGGGAGACGTAGCCTAAAAGGTTAAACTAGATCAAACTCCCTTCTATCAACATTGGAACATAAAGTGAGTTTATCTTCTACGTTGTAAGGAGAGCCAAACTATAGGGGTTTTGTCCCTTTGTTGTATAAAGGAGTGTCAACTAAATTCAACCAACCAAACTAGGGCAAAGCATGAAACTCTAATTGAGCAAGATCAGTGAATAACAAATGAACGGAAATAAATATAGGAAATCTAATACCACAACATAGATTAGGAAACAAAGGAGAACTAGGATTTGACTTAAAGAATAGAGATGTACTAGGGCACTAGGTTCCCTAAACACAAATTAAGGTTTTGCAGGATCTCTGGATCTAGGTGCCTTCACCTGCTTGTCTTCTTGTCTCCTATCACTTGTTATCTTTAGATTCCTCCGTACCTGACCTGCACACAAACAAGAAGTGAAGAGGGTTGGTTCTATTTAATAGCTTGCCTAAGTCAAGCTATTTGAATGGTGTTTCTACCTCCACAATAGAAATCATAAGAGATCAAAGAGTGTGTGTCCTAGGAGGGTAGAGGCAAATCTTAAGTAGAATGGAATGTTGTAATAGAGCATGAAGGAAAGAAATCACCATAAGCATGGAAACCCTAACTTTCTTGATGTGACATCACAACTTGAGTCAAGAAGTTGGTGTAGCCTCAAATAAGTAGAGAGATCTTCACAAGACCTGCAAGAAGTTAGTACAATGACAATAATTCACCATAGAGAGCTTTAGAAAATAATAGAGAGCATGAGAGAGAGAGTGCAAATGTGCCTAGATTTCTTAGATGTTCTTAAATGAATAAACTAACTTGCTTATATATTCATTCCTGCTCACCAACAATGAATAAAACCAAATGGGGCTGACATGTATAAGCCAAGGAGGTGTTCTAAGCTGACACCACAAAAATAGGGTCGGAACTAATATCTAGGACTAGGGTGCTAGGCTCCCTGGTCCTTTAGCCCCACAAACTCTAGAGAGTGCTAATTAAGGTGGGCTTAGATCTGTCCTAATTTTATTTTGTTGGGTTTATTCATCAAGATTAAGAATTGATTGTTTTAGGTTCACCTGGGTGCAAAACTAGGTGTCAAATGCTAGTGTACATATTCTACTCCATAACATTTAGCTCTCACTTTAGTGTGGGTATGATGTTACACTCATACTTGCACTAAAGTATGAAGAGAACAAATTTCAATCACAACAAATATAGCAGTCATAGAATGTCACCAAAATTGAGGGGTGATCAAGCCCCAAAGCTTAGGATTCTATGAATCTAGAAGAATTGTATACACATAGTAGCCAATTTTTATACCATGAAGCTCAATGGGAGAAAATATATAATTAAGACTCAGAAGAATTATAGTGGTTTAGCTATACATTTTAGAGTAGACAAGATAATTGAATTAGTGAGAGAACTATTTTTGGCCATAGTTATATAAGGATTTTAGGAAAAATTTTCAAGGTTGCAAGACTTGTCAAGTTGTACAAGGAAGGAGTCAAAATGTTGGTTTGTATCATCCATTCCCAATACCAAAGAGATCTTGGGAAGACATAAATATGTATTTTGTACTAGGATTACCAAGAACAAAATGAGGGTATAATTCAATATTTGTAGTTGCAGGTAGATTTTCTAAGATGGTACATTGTGTTCCATATAAGAAGAACAATGATGTGATACATGCTGGTGCTCAAACATGCAAATCCACCAATCCTAAGAACTCAACACCAAAACCTAAGGCAAGGGATATGTTGTGCTTAGGTAGTGGGTAAGGCTTATGATCAAATAGTGGCATGAATGGACCACTTGTTGTGATTGGGTAAATCACCTTTGTCTTTAGGCTTTGCAAGGCCAAGGGTGTGTTCCTTGAGGTCTAACAAACCAGATGAACAACTAGAAAGTATAATATCCTTAAGCAACTACACCCAATGTGTTATGAATCCAAAAACATGTCACTAAATTCATGTCAACATTGGATGCATATAGATGGTCTATAGGCCTCCAATAAATAGATAAAAAATCACTCTTACCTTGCACCTTGAAATGTCCAGCTATACTATGTCTTCCCTATCTGATGAATCCATTTAACATTACATACACATAAGTAAGAGAGAGAAACTCACATGCATGATTCAAGAGAGAAAGAGAGAGATTTGAATAATTTTAAAAGTGTTGGCTCTTCATCAATCAGACCGGTGCCTACTCCATTGGGCAACAAAGTCACAAATTTGCAAAGAAGGAAAAGGTGTAACAGTGAAAACATAATTAGAATCTTATGTGCATTATAATACAATGCATATATCTCATCTCATGCAACAGATATTCTTAGTAATCCCAGCAATAATGCAAAAATTCACATGAAATAGAAAGGAAGAGCATCACAAAAGCTTTGTAATGAATTAAACTGCTATCACACATTTCTCTAACTTCTATTACATTCATACCAACAAATGTGGTAAGAGAGGATGATAAACTATGTTCAAACACCCCCTGAATATTCATGAAGTACTTTGGAGGTCCATACCATTACAAGCATCTATCTTTGATTAACATTCCCATGCCTTACAATGTACACATTTCCCCTTTACAAACCAAACTACATCATTTGATGCCATAGAACACTGCTACGACAGTTCAATCCAAAAATTGGTTCAAGGGCCAACCTTTTTTACATCTTAAGAACATGTATATATAGCATTAAAATTCACTATTGTAGCTTGGATGTGGGTTTGGAGTAGTCAACATGTTCACATACTGCCCATGCCTATTGCATCACATCCATATGGGTTGTACCAATAAACTTTGCAAGTTTGGAGTGTTTGCCCATGATTTGGTACAAAAAAAAACATCATGGAAAGGTCCACATTAGTCCTAGGGAATATGGAGCTCACCTACCATGCCATCAGGCTCCAAAATGATCATTAGTGGTAGCCCTGAGAGTCGCTAGAGTGTCCCATCGCTTGTTGAAAAACATGAAAATCTGAGTATTTTGGTTCAGAAGTCGGGATCGTAGAAGAACCAGGAACCCCAGAACATTTTGAAAAGTTCCAATGTTCTGAGGGAACTCGAAATCCCCTAGGAACATTCCAATGTTTCGAGGGAACTCGAAATCCCCTAGGAACATTCCAAAAAGTTGTGAATCCTAAATTTCAAAAAAGCACTTGGACATTTAGGCTAAAAGGGGTGCCCCATGGGGAATGGGAAACCTAGAAGCACTAGCAACTTAAGGATTTTTTTGAAAAAGTACAAAATATCCTCAAGGAACCTGAAATCTCGAAATCCCCAAAAATCTCAAAATTTTGAAAATGGCCAAAAGCCTTAAACAAAAGTTCCATTTGGTAAAACATGATGAACATAGCCCAAATATTTGAAATCCCCAAAAATTTTGAGAAAGAGTATTTAACTTTCCTTGCTAGGTTTTAAACCTTGGCCCCCATAGACACTGCTTTGAATGATTTGTTTCTACTTGATGTCAATTTGTAGGATATTATAGAAAGCACCAATAGTGTGAATTTTGGTGAGAGGAGTGGGTCAAATGGATATGTTTATTATGATTTAGCAATTAATAGTCTGGTAGAACATAGCCTTATTTAAGTGAAGTATGACAAGAATAAATTGTACATGTGTTTTTGTGAATGCTCCACTCTGGGATTAGGAGAGGGATGAGGCATTATTTAAGCATATTCATGAATCTTTTTCTACCACATGGGTATGATTGATTCTACCTAGGTTTGTGATTTTGAGCACACCCATTTGAAGAAATTTGGGGAAATGTAATGTAAGTTGTTTCTTCATATAGAGGGTTTGATTTTAGCCCAAAAGGTGATATCATCTATTATATTACATAGTTTTAAAGTAGGCTTCATTTTTGGCCCCTATAAATTAAACCTAGAAGATAATAAGTTCTATTTTATTATATGGGATTCAATTAGGGTTTGTTTCAATGCCTTAGAGATTGAGTTTAGAGGGTAATTAGTTATATTTAATCACATGGTTTTCAATTAGCCTTTTTTAATTCACCATTGGATTAATGCCAAAGGATAGTTGGTTCCATTTTTAAATATGGTTCTAAATGTTGTATATAGGATAAGAGGTTGTAAAGCTAAGAATTGACAATAATTTTGTCATGATATCATCATTTGTCTGACAATAATCAACAAGGAACTATCATTGAATTGGAAATAAAAAACCATTGTAGCAAAGATGTTCTGAAGCAAACCTCAATCATCACCATATCAATACTCATCATTCCATTGACTAAGATAGCAATAATCTAACATAGATAATAATGTTAAATTCTAGGGTTCCTATGTGCCTACAAAATCTTCCATAAGGACAACTACTAAAATCTATTTTAGTGCTTTTGGGAGGCTATCCAACCCAATTGAAAACATCAACTAAACACTAATTCTTAGAGAAAATATATTGAAGATGTGAAACATGACCTAAAGTAGAGTTGAATCAAAGTGATCAAATGATATTGTGAATAACCTTGTCAATCCCTAAATCTCATAATTAGATTTGCAAACATTAAAATACTTTACTCCCAAGTAGCATGTATTAGAGGAGATACACCATTCCTTGTTCATGATGTTGTAGTTAAAATATCATTTTTTCCCTTTTTAGGAACATGTGTCAAACACTTTATGATCCCACTATGACCAATGATGACTCACACTATGGAGCATCATAATGATGAGAAGTCTCCTACAATCATTCTTAAGAACAATTTTTAAAATCAATTCATCCACCTCTTCCATCTTCACATTTCTACTAGTTTTTAATCATCCCATCTTTTCCTAGTCTCATTGACCACCTAACATAATCTTTTTAATACATCTCCCTATTTGATTTCTTTATTCATTTTATTCTATTCAGATTCACTATTGCATATGAAATTCTTTACTAGATTCACTTATCATCTTGCCAATGTAATTATGTGTACATACAATCTGCACAATTCATGTTGAATTAAGAACATAGTAAAATGTGGTGTTGTTATTTACCCAACTAGACTTTACTATAACAAAAATAATTATACATAAAATGGATTTTTACTGCAAATACATTGCTAAATTAAACATGTAATTTTAATCATAACAAAAAGAATAACAAGATAATGGAAATAGTAGTTATGTTAGCTTCATTTCTAACTAGAAGTTTCATGTTGACTACCATACCTCAAAAGTAAATGAGTTTTGATACATTACAACAAGTGTATTGTAAGACCTCAAAGAGATGGGTTATTTATGTGTACTTACGTGTAGGTGGACTAAACATTTTTTTAAAGTTATGCACTAGTTCATAGATCAAAATCCAAAGGAATTGAATTTAAATAATATAGAAGGTGAATGGGAAGAACTATTACTGGGTCTCATTTACCAAAGTATCTTTATTGTCAAAAATGAAAAAAAATATATGTCTACAACTTCAATATGGAAAAAAGAAAAAGATTGGCATGTACAGGATGTACCAAAGTGAGTTAACAATGGAATTTTACTAATTCCTACTAAAAAAATTAAATTAGAAGTCATTGTTGTTAATGAAAACCTTATATTTTTAAAACCTTTTGATCCAAGATGTCATGTAAAGAATGTTGAGTCAAAAGAAGTAACAACTAGTAATATGCATAGACTTAGATGTAAAATAGAAAAAGAGGTAGAACTTCAACTCTCAATTAACTGTTACAATGTGTTTTAACTTATTTTAAGTCCAATTAAATTGTTGGGTGTGTAAAGAAAATAAAATCCGTGAACTTTGTTTAATTGCCGAGTTAAGATTTTATGTACAATGTGATGAGATTCAAGACATTTATTTTGACAACACAAATGAAAAGAATATCATTTTATACCCATCAAAATTTCACAACTTCTAAATGCGTAGTTACCAAAACACAATTAATAAGGGCTCTAGGATGAAGAAATTCATGTTCAATGATTATCATGGTTTAGATGTCGATAATGCAAGAGTTTAAAAATTTCAACCAAGAATGCCCTCAATAAAAACATATAAAAGAGATAAAGGAAGTGGGTTTGCATTAGTTTTCTTACATTGAGAGTGAGAAAGGGATGTTGTTTGTGAATTCCCATTGATAAATCCACCATGAAAAACTCATAATCAATCTACTTCTCATGAAAACAAGCCATGATGTTGGTGGAGAAGGTTGAGCTCTAGTTGGCTAGATGCCATTGCAATTTGGGATCTAATCAAGAAAAAAAAAGTCTAAAAATAGTGCAGACCCTGAATCTTTTACATGTTTTCTACTCTATACCTCCAAAATATTCATGGCATCATGTGTTAAAACACTTTATTTTGAAGAAACTAATAGAAGATGTATTGATCACAATTTATTTTTATTTGCCACATTACTATCATCTTCATTATAAAATATGATCTTAATATATGACTTGCCAAAAATATAAAAAAAGATTATATTATAATATAGAATTTATATATATATAATATTTAATATATTTAATATATTACATAAAAAGTAATTACATAAATATATATAATATAGATATACTGATTTAAAATACAATAATGTATGCAATGTGTATTTAATAAATTACAAAATATAATATTTAATATTTAATAATAATAATTTCAATAATAGTATAAATTATATATACATAATAGATATACTAACAATAAATATGATTCATCATTAACTCGTAAACCCCTCATCCCAACTATTGAAATGTGTTAATCTGTGTGACAAACACAATCGATACATGTTATTCCATGTGAGACGCCCATGCATGCCTACACACGTGCACAAGATGAGGATACATTGCATTTTTCTATTCATTGTTCATATAGGTCAATTGACGTTAAGTGTGCCACTTAATATAAAAATAAATATATTTCGAATATAATATTAAAAAATATATATTATATAAAATATATTATATTTATATATTTAAAGTATAATATTATATTATAAAATTGATTATTTAGATTAAATATATTATATAGTTAATATTCATATATATTTATTGTTCAATTATATTTACTTTATATATGCACTATATAATATAATTATATTTATTATTCTACATAATTTTAAATATAAATATAACATAATATATAATTAATATAATACTATTTAAATTAACCTATGAGAGAGAGTATGTGTTAATAAATAATTTAAGAAAATGACATAGATATATAGAGATAGATAAATATAGAGACACACAAGAGACTCAGAGAGAGAGAGAGAGAGAGAGAGAGAGAGAGAGAGAGAGAGAGAGAGAGAGAGAGAGAGAGAGAGAGAGAGAGAGAGAGAGAGAGAGAGAGAGAGAGAGAGAGAGAGAGAGAGAGAGAGAGAGAGAGAGAGAGATGTTGCAATTTAGAAGAATATATTTTAAACATTAAATAATTACAAGAATAGTCAATCCAATGCTACGACTTACCATTGCAAACACAACATCATTTGCTTTCCAATTGAGTCATTTATTGCACAATTGTATGTTCAATTTTTTTTAAAAAATAGCTGATTAGACTTCCACAACTCTTCAGCCTATCCATTGCACACCAAGGTGCAATTGCTAGTTAACTATACGAGGGGTGTGTTCATTCTGTGATAATGCTACATACTAGCACTTGCACCCATAGGAGGTTCAAGGAATACGTCGATAGGAAACCAACAAACTTAGAAAAATTGCCAACGAGAATTTAACGGCGTGAGACAATTCCGAACACTATAATGCTCACATATAAAAGCCTATCAGCTAATAACTAACGAGACAAAGGAAGAAGTCCAAAAATGGAAAAGGCATGGATTTGCTCCAAACAATGAAGAATGAGTGGATGCCATTAAAATACATATAAAATCGGATGCAATCATATATATATATATATAAAAGCTAATTCTGTAATCTTATCTAAACAGCTACAAAGGAATTCTGCAATCTATACCAAACAGCGACAAACGGTAGCTACAGACCAGTACCGTCAAATTCTGAACTATTGTATTAAATATACAAGGACGTGCGCCTCTGAAATGGGCGATCCAAAACAAGCAAAAATGCATAATAAAATATGGTATTGACTTATTGAAAGCGAAAGATGTCTAACCCTAAAGCGACTTGTTCCAGAAAGTCAATAGAAAACCGCCATTAAATAATCAGACAAAATCGTTTTCAAATGGAAGCTCCTACGAAAAGGGCCTCACATGCAATATAATATACAAGGTCTCATAACAGACCTTAGTTGTGCATGGCGTGGCACAAGCAATACAACGACATGTGAATATATCAACTTTTTAAGTTATAATTACAGAACAGATTGATAAGAGTTTCAAGACTAGGCAAGAGCTTAGTCGTTCAACTTGCGTCAATATCCTGAATTGGATGTTATGGTGTAAATCCTCGATATTTTCCACAGTAGTATTTTATTCCAGAATTTTGTTAAACTTGGACCACTGGAGTAGGAGAGATGAGGGTTGAAAGTAAAAAGCATTTTTTTAAATATAAATATATCATTTCTTTTATATGAACAAAGTTTGTAGATTAAATATGTTATATTTGTGGACCTTGATTTTATCCTTATTTGCTGGGATTCAAATACAGTATGGCAGGTGTCCAATCTATGACAACTTATTATTACACTATGCAACCATATGTTACACAATAATTATTTAGTAGGTTTAGGGAAAGTAGTTGATATACTTGAAAGATTGAATAAAAAAATTAAGATTCATTTCGAATAATTTTATATATTAATATATTTTATAGGTAAGGTTAATAATATATAATTAAGATTATTTAAATTATGTATATAGATTGATATATTTTGCAAAGTTGGTAGAAATAAATAATTACTTTTGATTGATAGAAGAGTAAGATCTAATTTCAAATATAATGGTGAAAACTACATATTTATCGCCTTCATTTTGGACTCAATTTGACTTGATTACTCCTTATGCAATGACAAATGATCAAGCAATCTGATTTTCATTGAAAGTTGACACATAACCCAAACCATGACTATTTACATTTGCACTTACCCCAAGGACTAGTCTTGATCCACATATTTATCCATTCTTCACATTTGGTTAGATTCATAATTTATGCAAATAATCCAAGTCAAATGTGTGATTTGCAAAAATAACCCCAATGCATTTGGGTTTCAAATTCAAATTTAGGTATGAGCTAACCCTTCCCACTAACTATTATGTGTGATATCAAAACATAAAATGTTTCATTTGTGTCCTTTCAATTTCTATTTAAGGACTAACACTAGTTCATTTTTACACCATTTAAAATTTGTAAGAGAATCTCATATTGCATTATTATTATATTATTTTCCTACATCAATAAGCAGCACCTCTTGCATGTTTACTTATTGTCTTTGATTATTTATAAAAGTTGTTGACTTAATATCCTAGGGGTTTGATTAGAGGAAGACATATTCCTAACCATCTGGAAAATCCTAACCACACAATTAGGTTTTTTATAGTAAAACATATAGATATTTAGGACAAGTTGAAGGAAACCATTCAACATTTTATAGAAGTCATATCAGTGCACCTAGGTTAGATGTATAGCTACACAATTGATTCTAAAGTTAAGCAGATCACTTCCATAGTTACAAAAGTGACCCACACTAATAGATAAAGACTTCATTGAATTCAAAGCATTCATTTGAACTTTATTGATTTGTTTACACCCAAATGAATCACTTTTGACATATTTTACAACATTTTTACATTGGAATCCAACTATGTACTAGTACTTTATTCATTTAATTTCAATGAATTTATTTCATATAGTTACATGTCTTGTCTCATTTATCTAGGGTAGATTTTAAATGCTTATGTTATTTATTTATTTACTATATATATTTTATGAAAATGAGTTAAGTTTATCTTTTTCATTTTGGTGACCCCTTTGCTCTCACACCTGTTAGGATTTTCTCCCTTAGGGTTTTACCTTTTTTTCTTTCTTATGTTTTAGACTTGAGACTAATTATATTTCTAAAGATTCATATTCATAGCCACCATTGATCTCACATCTCTTATCTTTGTAGGGTTTGTTCATGCCAAGAGTTGATCAAAACCCTAATTTACATTTGTGAAGAAGTTCTTGCCCATGATTCTCAATCCACTAATCAAGAAATCCTCAATGAGGGTTATCATAATGAGGATTTTAATTTTGATCATGATACACATATTGATAATCAACATATCTCTCTTACTCGATAGTTTCTTTTTCGAGAACTTGCGAACATGCTACATCTCTTACACAATTAGCTACATCTTTTTATAATTTTACTTTTACTACCCTTTGGTACAAAGATTCTTCATGGCATTGGTTCTATTATGATTTCTTTTACTTCTTTACATGGTGCTTATTCCTCCTTCCCACCCTCCCCTCCTCTTCCTTGAATCATTCCTTCTCTCAACCTATAGTAGATATTCCCATGGCATCTACCTCTTCTCCTCCCACTTCTAGGGCAACTCTATCTCTTATGTGCCTATCTCTAGTTTCATTATTACCTTTCCTTATGCTACTCTACCACTTACCTTCCAACCTACTATTTCCATACCCAATGATCTATGAATAGTGTTATTCCTTCATCCCATGCCATTGTTGATGTTACTTCTTATCTTATAATGTGGCCTCTCCTCCCTCTAGTGTTGTGTATTTACCTCTTATCCCCCATCCTACTTATAGCTCTCCTCTTGTTTCTCATGCTACTCTTATTATGACTAGGTGTGTTATTCATTTGACAAGCCTTTGTAAATAATATTGTAATTCAAATGCTAGCTAGGACAAATATTTTAAATATTATTTTATGTGTATATCTCCAAAGATCATGGAATGGATGAAATGAGATGTCCATTAGTAGGTGGAGGCACATGTGGAGTGGGATATTCTCTTAGGAACTTGGTAATATTGGTTATAAGGGGCATTAAATAGTGGGTTACATTGTAAAACATCCTTGGCCATCTGGCATGAAGCAGCGGGGGATATGGGGAGCTATGTTGTAAGATCATCATTTGGAAGGTTATAAGGTTGATTGTCTCATTTGACCATTTAGGTAGTTCTTGTTTCTTATTTTAGTGGGCATTTATCCTCTTGAGGATATGAAGTAGAAGGGAATCAATTATGGTGAGTTATGTTGTGAAATCATCATTTGGGAGGCTACAAGGTTGGTCGTTTCACTTGAGCATTTGGGTAACTTTATCTATCTTTTAGTGCTTTTTCCTCCTCTTGTGGATATGGACACCTAGGTTGGTGAGAAAGGTCAAGAATCTTCTAGAATGTTTGAAGTAAGTCCTAGACACATGTAATGTTATATCTTTGGTGTTTTTCCTTGGTTGGTTTATTATCCTAGTGATTTTCTCTTTACCTATTTTTCTATAAAATGAGGGCTTGGAATAATATTATTACATCACAATACAAAGTTTATGTTGCTAAAATTTTGTTTGATTGAGTACGAGTTGAAGGAGACAAGAATTAAATGTATAAGTTAAGTGTATTATGTAGTCTCTTATTATAGATTTTGGGAATAAATGTTATGCATAGTATCTGGTGGGGTGATGAACTAGGCTATAAGCATTTCATCACTAAGTGAGGGAGTGATAGGGTAGGACTAGATCCATCCCTTCCCCTCTAATACTGTATAGGGCATGAGCTAAGGGAGACTCCTAGTTTGCATCATCTACCTTCCTAGCCCTATATATACTCCTACCATCCCTTCTCTGACCACATATTTCTATCTTGGACCCTACTATCTTAGTTAGGTTTGTATTCAAGGGTGAGGAATGGTTCCACCCAAACTCAAAATACTCCCATACCCATTTAATAGAAAGGCAATTACAGCTCCCCTTGTTGTGCCTTTTGATGGTGGGTTTTAGCTAAAAGGGTTTTCCCACTTAATATATGTGTTCTCCTTTATTTTATAGATGATCTTGAGGCTTCTATATCTCTTTGTTTATGCTCTTATTATGGCTAAAATAATAGGTGACACTATTGTAGGATTAATTAACTTGGTTGGAGAGATCAATGTTCTATTTTTTTGACTATTTGTTAGACTTGGACCAATCTAGTAGGAGAGAGGAAGGTGGGATTTCAAATGCAAAAAACACTCACAAACAAACACATGCATGCACATTTGTGCGAACATAAACACAACCAAAGCATGTGTGTTAAATATGTTACAAATAAGAGACCTCAACCTCATCTTTTGCACCATGTGTGTTAAAAAACAAATAAAATAAAGATCCATTTCAAGTAAATTTACACATTAATATATTTAATGGGGTTTAATCAAAAAATACATTTAAGATTATTTAAAGTATGTATATACATCAATAAATTTTAGAAGGTTGAATAAAAAATAAATAAGTATTACTTTAAATAATCTTAAATATTTTTTTATTGAACCTCATTAAATATATTGATGTATAAATTTATTTGAAATGGATCTCAACTTTATTTATTTTTTGTCTCAATCCATACTTATATTAATAGAATAGGCATACTCCCATTAATGGGAGTGAGGGAGATGAATTTAATAAAAGTGCAAAGAAACAAAATGGACATTGCCTTTGGAGGGATGGGTCAAATTGAACATTGACAAGGCTTCAAAAGGAAACATTGGGAACTCTAGTGGTTGAAGCATTGTTAGGGATTGGAAGGGTGAGGTAGTTTGTAAAGCCTCCAAAAGACTTAAATTCCAAACCAATAATGAAGTAGAGCTTCAAGTTCACATTCTTTGTCTTCATATCTGCATAAAGTTAGACTTGAGGAAGGTAGAGATTGAAGAAGATTCATCAATTGTCATCAACATAGTTAGAACAAAGCACATACAATCTTAGTAACTCAGTTCTCTCTTATCGGAAGCACTTGATTTACTAGAGAAAATAGACACATTCACTATAAATCATGTGTATAGAGAACCAACATGGATGCTAATAAATTGGCCAATGAAGTAGTTGATAGGGCAGAAGAGTTGAGATTGGATGTGACAACTTCAAAGGGACCCATGGTGTAATCTTTCCTTAAAGGATTGGTAGTTATAGTTAATCATTCCGTAGTAAGGCAAAGTGGGTGTTTATTCTAGAGTGATAGTTCAAGTGTGGATATTAATGTGTTTTATATGAAAAAGAGGGACAATGAATACAAGGGTTAAATCCTCCTTTCTCAACAAACATTCAAGGACATATGAACCAAGCTGAATCACACTCTTGCAAGAGGATTCACCTACAGGTTAGGCTATCACTTGGAGCGATGTGGAAATTTAGAGATTGTCAATTAATGTATCAATTTAATGCTAAAATACCATCAAAACCCTAATTATGCAAAATTGTAAGTAAAATGATGAATTACGACAAATGCTTGCAGACTAAGATAGTATACAGTGATTAGTTATTGACCATTTTTTGAAGTTTGGGATGCAGAACACTCAGGGACACTAGCATTAGCACCTCTATCCAAGGTAGCATTTTTTTTTGTGGAATCCTAATCTCCTTCTAGCATTGATATTCATTGTATCTTTCGTTTCTATTCTAGGATATGCGGAGGACACTGGCACTCGAGCCCGAGTCTAAGACAGGGTGATCTTCAGGATGTCAGAGCCTCTTTAGATACTGATTGTCACTGTCCAAATGATTTCTATGTTTTCCACCGCATAGGACACTAGCATTGGCACCTAAGTCTGAGTAGTGCTTTTCTTCAGAGATCTAGAATCTACACACTGTGTTACTATTCTCTACAAATCCACTCCATCAAGATGTAAAACCTATAATCTACAATCACAAGTAGAGTGGTTGGGGGTTGTGGTGTTTAGAGGCTTGCATTAGTCAACCCCCAGAGAGATTCAATTCTTTTGAATACCGTTGTCAAATAAAGAGTGTGTATCCCTGTGGGATAGAGGCAAAACAAATTGATAAATAATTCAAACACAAACAGATATCACCTTGGAGGTGTATATCTCACATAGATGAAGGCTCTTCAACACATGAGAAGATGAAGCTAAATCTATAATCATAAACATAATAACAATGCTCTTCTCTGCAACAATGAATACCTTGAATGCTCTAAAACCATAAGTTTGCCAAAAGTTCACAATCATCTAGTTTACAAATGAAACCCTAAACATGCTTATATATGCAACTAATGTTGGAGTATGGGAAACACAGAGAGGGGGAGTGAATCAGTGTTTCAATAACCAAATTCAAACTCAATTATTTTTCAAAACACAAAACTTCTTTATACTTATGAAAATATTAGTTTCAAGAATATACTAGAATGTGATAGCAAATATTAGAATTTTAAACCACATGAAAAACTCAAAAGAGGCATAACACAAAAGAACCATAACATAGTATTTTCATGAGTGGAAAACCCTCATAGGGATAAAAAAACACTTGAGGAAATGCCTCACTGGCATAATAAATTCCCACTAATTATAGAGCCTCACTAGCTACTTTTTGTGCCTCACTGACTATAATTTATGCCTCACTAGTAAAGCCTTACTGGCTACATAAAACTGCCTCATTGGCAAAAGGTCAATCTTTGTCTTACTAACATGACCTTACAACATTCTTGTAAAACATGAAGAAATAAATGATAGAGGGTTACTCTATTTCACTGCAAATCATTACAACTCTCAGAATCAATACATTCTATATTCTAAAAGTTCATTGAAACTGGAACCTATAAAACATAAAACATATCAACTTATTTTTCACTATTCTTGCATGCAACTTTTACAAAACAAATTTCTATATTCTATTCATGAATGATAACTCTTATCATAGTATAAACCTCTCATATCCATCAAACCAAAACCAGATGATTGAGTCACCTTTTTATAACAAATCAATATAACTATTTCCATCAACTACCTTTTGAATAAACTGCCACATGTAACATGTATAATTATTTTTAGAACCCCACGTGGTACAACATTTTTCATGCTTTTACTGTTGTAGATTAAATATAGACTTTTTACAATATAAACTCTTTGTATCGTGCATATGCAACCCGATAAGACAAGTATGCAGTCTAAAGACAAGGTCTTTACAAATGCAGTAACAACCCTTTTCAAGACATTAGGGACACCAATGTATTTGACAAAAACCTATGCCCTAGACTCACCAAATGCAACACACAACCTTGGTTCACCTTTTATAACCAGCAAAGTAATTTTGACAAGGCTGTGCCCTAGTCGACACCAAAGTCAATACATAGCTCTTACAAATGTTTTAGAAACAACAGTACGTTTTGAGACCCCATCTCCTAGTAATGAATAATGCATAAACTAATACCATAGACATATGTGTGACAACAAACCCATGTTGACATTGCATACAATAGACACATATGTGATTTGATGAAATAATAACTTTATCAACCTGTATGCATATGTATTTCACGTTTGAACCAACACAAAAATCAGACTAGGGTTTCATAGAACAATGTTACCACTTAGGAAGGTTCTCATCTTGCAAGAGTGAAGTTGACATAACCTTGTCATCTTTGAAAATGAACTGCCTAGAAGACCTTGACACCACCTTCTACAATAACTAGCTGCCATACCACCTATCTCTCAAAGCTTCATCGAGCCCTAACTCAACCTTCAAACAATATCTTGTATTTTGCAATATGATAATTATTTAGGGCAAATGATATCTAACCATATTCATTATGCCTTTTTCACTTTGCAAAACCAATGCAACATATCATTGTGTTAGTCTTTAATATCATAATCTTTATTTGCATGAATGTAATAAACATCATGATGTCCAATGCAAATAACCAAGTAATGAGCATAGACCAAAACCAACCAATGCCAAAAACCAATGTATGGTATAAATCTCAAATGTATCAAGTGTAGAAACAAAACTCATATGCATATCAAATATTGCTACCTCAATGAATTGTTAATGCACATGCAAAGTCAACCAAACCAAGCTGTCTCATATCCTACATTAAAGTGCCAAAGTAACATGAGAAACTCAATATATGCCACTTCATTGTATGCCAAGGTAAACATTTGACATCAATGCCAAAACCAATGTCAACGGGGTCAACAAACTCCCCCTTTGGCATTGATGTCAAACCTGCCAAAGAACCTGAAAGAATATGACCTATTGAAACACCAATCAACCAAATGAAATTCTAGAAACACCAATCAACCAAATGAAATTCTAAACCTATGTGTCAAAATGAAAAAAATGAATTCAATCTGAATTCTGAATGTAACAACAATGCTAACAACAATGCTCTTTAACAATGCTCTTCTCCCCCTTTTGACAACAATGCGAAAGGTCAAAGGGGATAGAAAAAATGTGAAAGCAAGATATGATCAACATAGCTTGTATAGAATAACCAAGCATCAAGAAACTAGTTGTCTAAACCTCTTGTTTATATGAAGCTCCCCCTATGAAGAACAAAGTAACACTAAAAGAGATCCTGATAAGAGCATATGGGGCAAAGAATAGTAGATTGAACGTGTAAAATTGTATAAGGCTTTCCGTTCACTATTTTGCATCCATTGTCCATGAATGACTGCACCATATGATACAAAATGATGTAACTTCAACTGCATAAAGAGTATGTTTTCTATCTCGACTATCTCCAACTATTGAAAAACAACATTAATGAATCTCATGCCATATTTGACAAATATCATAGCAACTTGTACCAATTGATCTTATTAGGTAATGGAATTGTAGAATCATCACTTCCTTGCATTCAATCACTTGCCTTTTAAACTGTGCCTCTGATTCCAAACTGAAAATGAGTTGTCATAACATTATAGAAACAAAAATTTCAAGACAAGGTAAAGGATTTTCTAACATATCTTGTAGACAAATATCATAAGGCATAGTGCCGCTTATCAAGACCCCAAAAGACACATTCTTAGCAACACCACCGTAACTTTAGAATAGGATTGTTATAATACTTTGTCATGGAGGAACACTATGAATGTAAATCAACTGTAATATGTTGCCACTGTCCTAATTAACTATTAAATGATCAATAGAAAGATTGTCAACAATAAAGTGTCAGTAGGATACCAAGAATGCAACAATCAATAGTATCAACTAAAAGTATCAAAAATTAGATACCAACCAAGAAATATGAAACCTGTGTACATATACCAAATACCAAAACATCAATGTACATACTCCTCATAAAAGACTATTACAGGAAACACCAAACTATTAGACCAAGAAAAAAATGCCATTGTTGTCAAATTACTGATATAATGACTATAGAAAACTATTAAGCCACAATACCTATCACTGCAATACCAACTATCACTGTATATCCATGGTGCAATAATATAAAAAGAGATCACAAATTGAAACAATAAGCATGGAGTACAACTTGTTCATCACTTGTCATATCAATGTATCATATAATCCTGTCATTGCATATTAGTATAATAAATGCATTTTGGTTTACAAACTAGTCCAATAGAGTAGTAGATAATGATTCAACAACACTAACATGCACCTTTTGCTAGAGAAGTACAAATAGATCTTCCAAAACTTGCATCTACTGACAATAGAAAGGCATACAACATCTCATTCTTAACACTAGCTCAGTCCAATAAAATCATTGCATCAACAATAAAAACCCTGCAAAACTATGAAGGAAGACTTCACCAACTATCATCACCATGAATGACTATCAAAATCATAACAAAAATTGTAGACCTGTCTATCTCAAAAACATATCAAACTTTACAAGAACTATCCCAAATTCCAGTTCTGTCCCAATCATACGTATAAACTGAACAAATTGCAATTCATTAGATCATTATACCATGTTTATTCAACTACATTTAGCAATCAAGTCTACCATGACACTTGCAGTTACAACATATGACTAAGATCTTCTCATCTATCCAATGACTTTAACAAGCCTCTTGAATGTGTGTCATCTCTTGTTTCAAGACAACATGAATATAAGTTACGATGTTCACAACCAGAACATGAGCAATACTGTCATTGTGTAGCAAAAATACTCCAAATATCAATATGAAATCAATCATGGCAAAGACTCCCCTATCCTAACTGTTTGCAAAGATTGTTTGGACTGCAACATATGCTCAAGTCCACTACAAAGTCTACCATCAATCCACTACAAATCCATATGAATCTACACTGTAACACAGACATAGTCATAACCCATTGAGTATTGTAACATCCAAGTTCTAAAAACATAGTAAAACCAGAAATTCACCATAGAGTAAATCAACAAGGTAAAAATGAGATAGAGAAATTTTTTCTTTTATTCAACATATAATCAAGTACTACAATTACAAGATTTCTCTTTACAAAATACAATAAACCATATTGTCTTTCTCAATTACAATGTTTACAAATGTAAATCAATTACATATACAAATTTTGGAATAAATACTACTTTTGAATATCTGACATCTTTATCACAAGTCTTGGCATGTTTCATTCTTGGAGAGAGAGTATCTTTCCAGTGATTTACCTCTATGCACAAACCGACGATCTCCCACACATCTTCCACATAGGAAGTGGCCCTACCCTTCATGAGGAATATAGACCTTAGGTGACCAGTGGTAATTTGTCTTTCCTAAGTACACAATGTTGTATCCTACTCAACTCTATCAACCATAACACCCTAGATACCCTCTAGCTAAGTATGATTTCTGATAGGATGAGCAATTCAGATATAGTGAACTGACAATGCATGCAGAAAACAAATGCATTACTTTGGCCAAAGATATTTTAATAACAATACCATTAATAATGAATGTAGTCATTATATTCACCCACCCCTACTTGACTTGGATACTATTGTATTCTTGCAGATATTCCCACTGACTATATTTACGTAATGTTTTAATCCTCTTGTCATGATAAAAGTTTTCTTGAATTAGATAAATCTAAAAGACATAACCATTCTTTGGGTTCATAATTAACTCTAGGGTTTTTATAACAACCCATTAGATATTACAATTTATATATATATATATATATATATATATATATATATATATATATGTATATATATATATATATATATGTATATATATATAGAGAGAGAGAGATATCTATATATATATATATATATATATATATATATATATATATCATTCCTGTAAGACTAGGTTCATAATTGACCTTTGGTTTAACTCTTTCATGGCTAAGAATGCTATAATTCTTGTGAAGATATTAACTTCTATTCAAAGGAATATGATTACCTTTAAAATTACCTTTATGTGATATCATTAACCATCACTACATATATATATATATATACTCATATATGATTTTATTCAAGGTCGTTTCTATATAGACTTAGTCTATTTCCTGTAATGGTTTGCTATAGCTAAACTCATCAAGATTAAAAGCATAGACATTAAGAAGATCTTTGGACAATTATCATGCTTATCTACTAATCCTAGTTCTTCTACCATTCAATAGATTATACCAAAATTACCATAGAACACTAAGAATCTAAGTTTCTTGGGATAAGATATCATTCTCAACATGTATAGCAACTTAACAAGGAAATGTTTTTGAAATAACATTACCTTGACTCAAGGTCTAAACTATATGACTCAAGGCTATGAATATAACTATTCAAGTTAAATCAATACTAATAAAATTCAAGAGTCTAATATATGATTATCTCATGAACATATCATTGGTTTCTACAAACTTATTCAATAAGTAAACTATTTTTCAAAACAAACATCAACTAAGACAACCTCCTTCTATGATGACCATTTATCCTCCATACTATGATTTGATATGATTATCATTTAGATATCTATAAGAAAATAGTCGATTCAGAATACTATAACATAGTGTTCACTTGTATTACCAAGTATCAACCATATAAAATGCATTTGATGCCTAACCATTTCAGAAATAGATCTAAATGGTTTACTAATAATGCTATCTGCATTATCCCATGATCAACACTAATATATTTTTAATAGTAAACACAATGAATACTAGAGGATATACCTCACTAGCATTCTCATATGATTGTCCAAAAAAACACAACGATGGACATCCTAAAAGAATCATACAATTTCCTCATTGTTATTAACATATAGAACTGAGGAATACATATTAGTCGATAGTCTTAGAGTTGGCAATACTTGCTGATAGAACTCTACAGTCAACGCCTATAGCTGTGTATCTCCTCTTAGCCACAATTTCTCCTCTACATATCCTTCAACTTCAAACAAGTTTCTTCTTATTCCTCTCTGCTACCTCACGGCTCAACTACATTATTTAATAAAGGCTCAGGCATGACTCCTATAGAGTTACCTTACTCCTCACTTCCACTCATTTCAGTTGCAACTTAATTGAATGCATAATAGTCCATCATCAATTTGATTCTAACTGAAGCCAAGTTTAATGCAAAGTTTACACATGTCGATGGGAGATAACCATCCCATGGTCTCGTCGATAGTGGTAGTTAATACCACAGTCCACCTCTTTAGGAAGAGGGTGACACATCTCTTAACTATTGGTAATTATTTAATGATCCCCAATAAGTGATTCAACTCACTACTACTATTATTGAAGGCTCTCCTATTTGCAAGCTAGTATAACAATATTGACTTATTATGAGGTATTATCCTCACTCGACACATAAGCATATTCTTATTTGATTATGTCAAATATGATTCACATAACATCACCTCAATTAGATAGTTATGGTTTAATCAAATTAAAAGATAATATTTAAACAAAGGATTATGAATATTGTGATTCAGTTGAGCTTGTCTCCCCATCACAATCTATCAACAATATTCATGTCTTCTTAATTTGATGAAAATGTCTTAACGTTAAAAATTGTTTATAACACCTCAAGGGGACTTAATAATAATAGGACAACCATTTTACAACAATAATGTCGTAATATTTACGTTAAATGTAAATAGTTACAAATCACACTTCCAATGACGTTAACGTTATTAATGGCTAAGATGACATACTACGACTTGGAAAGATTTGTAAATAATATCGACTACCTATTGACTATATTCAAAGGTAAACTGACAAGACAAGACTTACCTCTTACGACACATTGGTTCACATTTTCGTTAAACACTTATACTCGATTTGGCAAATAAACCACTCGTAACCTGAGGTCTATATCTCTCTCCTAGAAAGATACTCTCTCTCCTAGAAAGATACTCTCTCTCTCTCTCTCTCTCTCTCTCTCTCTCTCTCTCTCTCTCTCTCTCTCTCTCTCTCTCTCTCTCTCTCTCTTCTTTGAGAGTCATTTGATAACCTATAATCCTATATCAAACTCATTACCAAACAAATTATGATCAGTGCATCATTATTCAAATAATAGATCAAATCTCATAATACAAATATTAAATCGATAATAACATACTCATTTCCATAATTTCATAAATGACATTCAATACAATCCATTTCTTTCCTTTTCATTAATCTAAACATCATAATAAATTTACTTATGTCCAAGTAAAAGGTAAAAATATAGAAAGACAAAAATTAGGGATGTAACAAGTATACTGCACTACATAGTGACACTTGCAAAAGATGCAAAAATGAGATCAACTCTCAGATCAATGTATCTTTTAGATGCATCAAGAACACAAACATATCATTTTTTGTGAGTGATGGATGTATCAAGGATTCAAGAACATCAAAAATAACACTGTGCAATGATCATCAACCAACAAACCCCTTCAGTCACTACTCCAAAATGATCTAATTAGTGTGCAAGTTACTATTTCAAGCAGAATATGACTTGTTCATAAGGATTTCTACACTCTAAAATATATTAGACTACTAACAAAACTTTGTCATTGCAACAAAGAAACTTTCCTTCAATGTAACTAAAAGAAGAATACAGATAAACCAATCTGAAGTCAATGTAGTACAAGCACTGAGGATACCACTATGTACTATCATATCAACATATAATCTCTATGTCTATGGGGTTTGATTGATAAAACTATAACCACCTCCCCCTATCCTCATGCTCCTTTTTATGTACTTATAGATGTCACTTGTGCAGTATTCACAAGCTTAGACTCAACCTTCTCCTGATTTTTCTTTTTTCTCCAAACCTTTTGAATGCTTATCTTCTTGGGATGACTAACTGATTTCTTTAAATCAATCCTACAATACTATGCAATATGTCCAATCTTATGATATCTATAGCATAAAATATTGTAGTTTTGACCAAAGGAAAGATAGTTGCTTGTAGGCATTCTATGAGACCTTTTATTGGCATTCCTTACATGATCATGTCTTTCATACAACCAACAATTTGATGCTAGGTGACCAACATTATTACAGTTATAACAAACACTATTATAGCCCTGATTTGACAAACTATAAGAACTCTTATTCGTATTCCATCCAAAACAACTTCTTGAATGAGTTTTATAGTCTCTAGCTCTATAACCATAAACATGACAAGAATAGCAATAACCATGAAACTGAGAGTAGTTTTACCTTATTGAATGGTATTGCCTGATAGGTGGAGATCTTGAGGAGTTACTTGTCTTTCTCGCTTCATCAGCAAGCTTTTCTTCTATCCAATTTTTAGGAGAAGCAACATGATGACCCAAATCTATCTTCTTCCTTGGTGTATTCCTGACTTTAGAAGTTTGCCCTTCTTCATATCATAGGCATGTGGTATCCTTATGATGCTTTTTCTTCCTCAACAAGTCATTTAAGCATTCAGTACTCTTGTCAAACTACAGATTCTTGTGCAATTGAGAAGATGTCTTTTCCAATTCCTTTCTCAAGGAGACTATTTCTAACTCTAGTTTTAGGCATTCACTAGTCTTGACTTCAAGGTCAAATTTTGTAAAATTAACAACTCTTTTAGCTTCTTCTATTTCAGTTTTTAGACTTATAATTAGTTTGTTAGATTCATCAACTTGACTCTTTAAGTTAGCAACCTGATTTCTTACCTCTTCAAGCTCTAAAGAAACTTTTGCAAAATCTAAACATACCTTACCTTTGGAATCTTTTTCTTGTTGAAGTTGGTCTTCTAGTCTCTTATTCTCTTTTCTGAGTTACTTGATTGTATCTAGAGCACATAAAAGTTCACCTTCTATATCAACCTCACACTCCTATTCATCATACTCCTGTTCATAGTCATATTCACCCACAAAGAGGTCTCCTTCATCATCAATCTCAACAATAAAATTACCATCTCTTTCTTCAATTTCTTGTCCACCTACATTCATAATAAAAATTTCCTTTTTATCAAAACTCTCAATTGTAAGACCATGCTTTTTATCACACTTTGTATCAGCATTCGGGGGAGACTCATGCAACAACTCATCACATGACTTGACTAGGGTTTGTTGTACAACCTTTTGCTTGGTATCTTTCTTTTCTCTATTTCTTCTACACTTTCCCATGGTACTCCACTATCAGAACCTACCCAAGCCTGTTGGACTTCTATAGGAAACCTATGCTCTGATACCACTTGTTCGAGTACAATAAACACTAAGAGGGGGGTGAATCATTGTTTCAATAACCAAATTCAAACTCAATTATTTTTCAAAATACATAACTTCTTTATAATCATGAAAAGATCAGTTTTAAGAATGTACTAGAATGTGACAGCCAATATCAAAATTTTAAACCACATGAAAAACTCAAAAGAGGCATAACACAAAAGAACCATAACATAACATTTTCATGAGTTGAAAATGCTCATAGGGATAAAAAACCACTCGGGAAAATGCCTCACTGACTTAATAAATTCCCACTGATTACAAAGCCTCACTAGTTATTTTTTGTGCCTCACTAGCTACATAAAACTGCCTCACTGGCAAAAGGTCAATCTTTGTCTCACTAACATGACCTTACAATATTCTTGTAAAACATGAAGAAATAAATGATAGAGGGTTTCTCTATTTCACTACAAATCATTACAACTCTCAGAATCAATACATTCTATAGTCTAAAGGTTCATTGAAACTGGAACCTAGATAAAACATAAAACATATCAACTTATTTTTCATTGTTCTTGCATGTAACTTTTACAAAATAAATTTTTTTATTCTGTTCATGAATGATAACTCTTATTATAGTATAAACCTCTCATATCCATCAAATGAAAACCATATGATTGAGTCACCTTTTTATAACAACTCAATATAACTATTTCCATCAACTGCCTTTTGAATAAATTGCCACAGGTAACCTGTATAACTATTTTCAGAACCCCACGTGGCACAACATTTTTCATGCTTTTACTATTGTAGATTAAATATAGACTTTTTACAATATAAACTCTTTGTATCATGCATATGCAACCCGACAAGACAAGTATGCAGTCTAAAGATAAGGTCTATACAAATGCAATAACAACCCTTTTCAAGACATTAAGGACAACAATGTATTTGACAAAAACCCATCCCCTAGTAGCACCAAATGTAACACACAACCTTGGTTCACCCTTTATAACTAGTAAAGTAATTTTGTCAAGGTTGTGCCCTAGTCGACACCAAAGTCAGTACATAGCTCTTACAAATGCTTTAGAAACAACACTAAATTTTGAGACCTCATGCTCTAGTAATTAATAATGCATAAACCAATACCATAGACATATGTGTGACAACAAACCCATGTCGATATTGCATACAATAGACACATATGTGATTTGATGAAACAACAACTTTATCAACCTATATGCATATGTATTTCACATTTGAACTAACAGAAAAACTAGACTAGGGTTTTGTAGAATAATGTTACCAGTTAGGAAGCCTTTCATCTTGCAAGAGTGAAGTCAACATAACCTTGTTAGCTTTGAAAACCAACTACTTGGAAGACCTTGAAACCACCTTATACAATAAAACCAGCCGCCATACCACCTATCTCTCAAAGCTTCATCGAGCCCTAACTTAACCTTCAAACAATATCTTATATTTTTCAAGATGATAATTATTTAGGTCAAATGATATCTAAGCATATTCATTATGCCTTTTTCACATTGCAAAAATAATGTAGCATATCATTATGTTGGTCTCATAATGATTATTTGCATGAATGTAATAAACATCATGATGTCTAATGCAAATAACCAAGTAATGAGCATAGATCAAAAACAACCAATCCCAAAAACCAATGAATGGTATAAATCCCAAATGTATCAAGTGCAGAAACAAAACTCATATGCATATCAAATATTGTTGCATCAATGAATTGTCAATGCTCATGCAAAGTCAACCAAACCAAGTTGTCTCATATCCTACATTAAAGTGCCAAAGTAACAAGAGCAACTCAATATATGCCACTTCTATGTATGCCAATGTAAACACTTGACTTCAATTCCAAAACCAATGTCAAAGGGGTCAACAACTAAACACATTCCTGCTCAGAATTTCGTAATTCAAACTTTAGATGTCATCATGGGACCTAACTAATGGTCACAAAACTGACATTTAAGTTTGGTAGCTACCTAAAATAGGGTAGGACAAGGGTGCTAGAGTCCATGTCCACAGGTCTTTTTTCAAGGGAGGACTAAGTGCCACAATGTCCTTCATGCCCCATGTGACATGGGTTTCAGGCTATTTTGTTCTCGGAGTCAAAATGAACATGTAAGATGCAAAACAAGGGACTCGAGAGCTAAGCCTATGAGGGAAAAGCCTAGGGAGAAATTTTTTGACATAACATTTAGCCCCCAATTTAATGTATGTATGAACACAAGGCCCATACATGCATTAAAGTACAGTCAAAACACAACAAACACCCTAAGCATAGACAAAGATTGAGGAACTATCTCTAGCCTGAGTCCTAGGTAGACATTAGAGAAAACGTGCCGCAACATGCCAAACATAGTGAAGACAATAATAGGCATGCAAAACATAGAGAATAAAATAATAGTTATGCAAAACATGGAGAAGACAACATTGAAGACACACAAAACACAATGAATATAGTGAATGTAATGATCATTTCTTTTTCATTTTCATATATATATGAAATTCAAATGCAAGTACATGGAAAGTAAACACACCACCCAAAATATAGGAGGGACTCATCACCACATGTTTTTAGACTTCATATGGGGCAACATAAATGGAATATAAATCTCAGAGTGTAGGAGGGACTCATCGCTACATGTCTTTAGACTACACTTGAGAACAAACACGCCATACAAATCCTGGAGCATGGGAGGGACTCATTGTCACACGTCTTTAGACTATGCTTGGGAATAAACATGCCATACAAGAGGAAAAACACATGGAAGACACATGGAAAACACTAGCATTGTATAGCATGCCAAAGACATACTATATGTCTAAAACATGACAAACAAGTGATTAAAGGAGCCTATTGCTAGGTTCACCACCATCTCAGGCACATTATAGGCACACCTAATGGTTAGGCTTATGCTATAACAACCACCAAAGACATGCTTAAGGGAGGATACACCAACCCTACCTACTCAGAGGACTTTTTAGAATAAAAAGGATGTGCACTAGCTCAAGAGATACGCCATCACTACCTCTATAGAGGGCTTAAAATAAAAGGATATGCACAAGATCAAGAGATACGATATCCTGCCTGTTGCAAGTATGGGCCTAATTGGTGTTGTCATTGATGTCAACATACTCCTGTTGCATTGATGATAAGGATTGGATGAGCTGTATGCTGAGGGTATCAAGAAAATTAGTCCTATCAGGAATAGAGAAGGGCAGTGAAGACAGTGAGGTAAAGATCCCAGCTAAGATGAAGATCAGAGGATGCGCATCAAAGGGTTTGTAGATATGTGTCTTAAGATGATCCAATAAATATTTCAAAGGTTCGCATGAAGATCTGAAGAAGTTATGGCCATTCAAGTAAAAATGGTTCTGGTAGATGTTCAAAGGTGATAAAGTGACACAGATAGGTCCAGTGATATCTGAAAATGCAATATCTTGTTCTACAGATTTGGTGGAGTGTTTAAGAAGTCAATGCGAATTGACAACTCAATTGGTTAGTGGTCTGGAGGTCTGCAAGCATCTATTCCAATATGACAGTGATGACAGACTATGTTCTTGAGGTTCTGGATGAAGGAGAGGATGATTTTAGTAAGCAGAAGTAGTGTGGATGTTCTTGGTGTTTTAGGAAAGCTTGTGGAGCTCTCTGGGTTGTGTCCAGTTCATGTTGGTGGTCTGCATTGAAGATTGAGCTCGTAATTGAAGAATTACTTCAAGATGATGATGTCCTTCCTAAGTCTGGCCAATTGGATGAGTTTCACATCCTATGGATGATCTTGAAGATGTTCTATGAAAAATGGCATGTTCCTAAAGGAAGATTGAAGTCTCATATCTATGTGGCCAAGAGTGTGTTGATCCATGTGAAGTCTTCTTTTAATTAGTCATGTTGTATTTATGTACTTGCTTTGTATTGTATGCCGACTTAGATGATTATCACTAAGTCAATGTCTTGTATTAATAAGGAGTTGTGAAGTCATTTCAAAGGTATCTGGGAGATGAGTATGTGTTAGAGAGGAGCAGAGTGAAAGGAAGAGTAGAAGTTTTGGGCTTAAATGGAACTGAATCAAGCATAGTGAAGATGCTATTCTTCAATTCAAGTATGTAATATCTATTATTCTGTAGACAGTGTGTCTCCTGTAGGTAATGGGCCTCTTGTGAGCAATGTGCTCGAGCAGTGAGCCCTAATTGGCATGTGCCATTTTGTTCTTCCTATTCTTTTAATAGAGAATACAATCTTGGTATAGTCACCCCGTGGTTTTTCCATTAACCAGGTTTTCCATGTTAAAATCTTGGTGTCTTATGTGTTAATGTGTTTCTCCTCTTGATTTAATGCATTATGTTTCCATGCTTGATTTATTATTATGCTACTAAATTGCAAAGTGGATTTAAGTGATTAATTGGAAGAAAGTTTTAGACAACTGATTCATCCCCCCTCTTAGTTGTCTATCCTAAATCTAACAATTGGTATCAAAGCTAAGTTCCTCTAAAAGAGCTTAACTGCTTGAGGAGATCCAAGATGTCATCCTACAAGAAGGATAGTTCGAGGTTTGATGGAACCAATTACACTCTTTGGAAAGGCCGCATGGAATGTCACTTGCAATGTATGGGAATGCAATATTGGATCATAACTTCAAAAAGGTATGTTCCTCCACAGAATGGTCCGAAAACTATAGATGAAATCAAAGATGCTGAAAACAATCTTCAGGCTAAAGAAGCTCTACTAAGTGCCTTATTTGATTCAGAACTGACAAATGTTATTGATCTAAAAACTACATTTGAGATTTGGGAAAAACCAGAAATTTTGGATGAAGGAGATAAGTATGTCAAATGTGCTAAGCTATAGAGTCTAAAAGGAAATTTTGAAAACCTAAAGATGAGAGAAGATGAAAATATCATTACATTTATGCTAAGAGTAACTGAGCTTGTTTGTGACATTAGATGTGTTGGTGGAGTCTTGGATGAAGATGAGATTGTTGCCAAAATTCTTAGATCCCTTCCTAATTCTTACAAATACGAGGTTGCTGCTATTGAAGAATTCAAATCCTTTTCAAATATCACGAGAGATCAATTGGTTGGTAAATTAGCTACATTTGAATTGTCTAATTTTAGAGATGCACCCCCCAAGACTGAATCTGCATTCAAGGCTAGTGCCTCTATAAAAGGTCAACAAAAGTTTGATCCGAGAGATAAATCTTCAAAGAAACTATCATGGTATGAAAAAGCAAGAAAAGATCTAGAAGAAGATGAAGCAGAAACTGCTCAACTTGAAGCCCTTATTGCAAAAAGACTGCCAAGAGGATCTGGTAAGTATGAAGGGAAATTGCCTTTTAAATGTTTTAACTTCAATAAGATAGGTCATTTTGCCTCAAGGTGTCCAGAAAGATTTTCAAGACCAAATCCTAACAGATCAAGATTCCAAAAGAAATGTAACTATGTTCATGAAGATGTTGATGATGGAGTAACAGATGATGAATCAGAGACAGGAAACAAATCCAGAAGTGACTAGGTGTTTATTGCCATCAAGGAAAAAGATTCAATGCCATCTAAATGAGTCAATCATAACATGGTAGAGAGAGCTATTGTTGCCCAAGTTGAATAAAAGGATGAATGGGTCATTGATAGTGGATGCTCCCACCATATGACAGGTGACAAAAATAAGTTCATAGATTTGGAAAGATATGAAGGAGGAATGGTAAAATTTGGTGATAATTATGTTGGCAGAATTAGAGGTAGAGGAACTATTTCTTTTGATGGAAAGAACAAAACTAGTAATGTACTGTATGTTGAAGGTCTAAAGCACAATCTTCTTAGTGTTGGACAATTGATGGACAAAGGCTATGATCTCTAATTCAAAAATGAAAAATGCAAGATCTTTGAAAGCTCCAGAATAGAGATTGCATCTGGTACTCAAACAAAAGGTAATATCTTCCACTTGGTTGGTATTGGTAAAAGTTGTTTATTTGTTCAAATTGATCAGAGTTGGTTGTGGCATAGGAGAATGTGTCATGTGAATTTTGATAATATCATCAAGATAAGCAACACCCGGGCTGTGAGAGATCTTCCAAGACTGGTGAAACCTACTAATAGTTTGTGCAAAGAATGTCAGTTGGGTAAGCAGAGCAGAGTCACATTCAAAAGTAAGGAACAGTCTTCTACTAGATTACTAACTTAGTTCATATTGATCTATGTGGTCCAGCAAGAATCAGGAGTGTGCAAGCTAATAGATACTTCATGCTATTAATTGATGACTACTCCTAGATGATGTGGGTGACTTTTCTGAAAGAGAAATCAGTGGCTCTTGAGAAATTCAAAATATTCAAGGCTATGGTAGAGAATGAAACTAGATTGAACATAAAATGTCTAAGGTCTGATAGAGGTGGAGAATTCACATCTGATGAGTTCATAGAATTATGTGAGAAACATGGGATAAAAAGACAATTATCTGCTCCAAGGACTCCACAGCAGAATGGAGTAGTGGAGAGAACTTGAACCAGACCATCTAGGAAGCATCTAGAACCATGATGATGGAAGTAAATGTTCCTCAGATCTACTAGAGAGAAGCTGTAAGCACTGCAGTCTATACTCTTAATCGAGTACAAATCAGAAGCAATACCGGTAAGACTCCTTATGAACTTTGGTTTGGCATCACTCCCACTGTGTAGTATTTTAGAGTCTTTGGTAGCAAATGTTACATTAAAAGAGATGAAGATCTAGGAAAATTTGATGCTAGAAGTGATGAAGGAATATTCTTGGGTTATTCTACTCAAAGCAAAGCCTACCGGTGTTATAACAAGAGATTGAGGAAGATTGTAGAAAGTACAAATGTGAAGGTTGATGAAGGTATTGAAAAACCCTCAAGGTTTTATGCATATGACGAAGATGATCAAAATGATGTTTTGGTCCAAGAAGTCCAAGCCCCTTCTAAAATTTAGATTCAGACTGATCCAGTGAATTAGGAAGAAGAGATAAATTTGAATGAACCTGTTCAAGGAACAGAAGTGCAAGAAATTCCTAAAATTCCTAGGTATGTAAGACTGAATCATTTTGAAGATTAGATCATAGGTGATAAAAGAAAAGGTGTTCAAACAAGAAGAAAGATTGCTCAAGATTCAGAAGAGTATTGTCTGATTTCAAAGATTGAACCAAAGACAATGAATGAAACATGCAATGATGAAAACTAGACTAAAGCAATGGAGGAAGAGATGATACAAATTGAGAAAAATCACACTTGGGATCTTGTTCCCAGACCAAAAAACAAGAATGTGATTGGAACCAAATGGGTCTTCTGGAATAAACTAAATGAAGATGGTGAAGTAATTAGAAACAAAGCTAGATTGGTCTGCAAGGGTTACTCTCAAGTAGAAGGAGTTGATTTTGAAGAAACGTTTTCTCTGGTGGCAAGTATTGAAGTAGTCAGATTATTTCTTGCCTTTGCTACCTTCAAGGATTTCAAAGTATATCAGATGGATGTCAAGTCCGCCTTCCTGAATGGTGACTTGGAAGAAGAAGTATACATTGAACAACCGGATGGATTCCAATTGTCTGATCATGGTGATATGGTTTACAAGTTGAAGAAAGCACTGTATGGACTCAAACAAGCCCCAAGAGCCTGGTATGAAAGATTGGATAAGCATATTTCAAAGATTGGTTTCAACAAAGGTACTACTGATAGTAACTGGTACTTCAAAATTGATCATGAAAACATCTTAATTATTGAAGTGTTTGTTGATGATATCATTTTTGGAGGAAGAGATAGTATGTGCAAAACCTTTGCAAATCAAATGAAAAGTGAATTTGAGATGTCTATGTTTGGGGAAATGAATTTCTTCCTGGGTCTGCAAATCACTCAAACAAAGAAAGGAATCTTCATTTCACAGACCAAATATATGAAAGAATTGTTGAAGAAATTTGGGATGGAAGACTCAAAACCAATGAGTACTCCCATGGCAACTGGATGTAAATTAAGCAAAGATGATGACTCTCCTAAGGTTGATTAGAAAAAGTACAGGTCAATGATTGGAGGACTATTGTATCTTACTCAAACTAGACCTGACATTATGAATGATGTTGGTCTTGTTGCTAGATTCCAAGCTGATCCTAGAGAATCTCATGCAATGGCAATCAAAAGGACTCTTAGATATCTAAAAGGGATAGTTGAGTATGGCTTATGGTATCCTAGAGATCATGATTTCTCTCTTCATGCATATACAGATGCAGATTAGGTAGGAGATGTGGATGACCGGAAGAGTACCAGTGGTGGAGCATTCTTTTTGGGAAAGAGATTGGTTTCTTGGTTGAGCAAGAAACAAGAGGCAATATCTCTGTCCACTGTAGAAGCATAATATATTGTAGTAGCGGGTAGTTGCACCCAAGTATTGTGGATGAAGCAAATGCTAAGAGACATCAGAGTGGAGTATGAGAACCTATCACAATCTTCTATGATAATTCAAGTGCAATAAATATATCAAAGAATCCAGTGTTGCATTCAAAGACAGAACATATATCCATCAAGTTTCATTTTCTGAGAGAGTAGGTGAACAAGAATGAAGTCAAACTAGAGTTTGTGCCCTCCAAGGATCAGATTGAAGATATTTTTACTAAACCTCTACGTAAGGACTCTTTTGAGTATCCCAAGGAGAAGTTAGGGGTTATTACCCCTATGGTTCTGAATTAAGGTGCAATAATGTGCATCAGTCTAGTAGATCTCACAGTCATATCTTGTTGTTCAGATTGATGATGGGACGCTGCTACTCAGGGGGAGCAGCTAGTATGATTTTGAATCGATGCAAGTATGTGCCCTTTTCCATTGATGTGAAAGGGGGAGAGAAGAAATGTGAAAAACAAGTAGTTACTGATCAAAAGGGGAGTAGTAAAGAAAGAGAAGACATGTGAATGGGTGTTGTTGATAGGGAGAGTTATGTCAATGAGGACAAGTTCTTGTCTTGATGGTTAAAATAGTTTTTCACATCATATGTTGCCATCAATGACAAAGGGGGAGATTTGTTGCAAGTATGGGCCTAACCATTGTTGTCATTGATGTCAACATACTCCTGTTACATTGATGATAAGGATTGGATGACCTGTATGCTGAGGATATTGAGAAAATTAGTCCTATCAGGAACAGAGAAGGGCAGTGAAGATAGTGAGGTAAAGATCCCAGCTAAGATGAAGATCAAAGGATGCGCAAAAAGGGTTTGTACATATGTGTCTTAAGATGATCTAATAAAGATTTCAGAGGTCCACATGAAGATCTGAAGAAGTTATGGCCACTCAAGTAAAACTAGTTCTGGCAGATGTTTAGAGGTGACAGAGTGACACAGATAGGTCTGGTGAGATCTGGAAATGCAATATCTTGTTATGCAGATTTGGTGGAGTGTTTAGGAAGTCAATGTGAATTGACAACTCAATTGGTTAGTGGTCTAGAGGTCTATAAGCATCTATTCCAATATGACAGTGATGACAGATTGTGTTCTTGAGGTTTCAGATGAAGGAGATGATGATTTTAGTAAGTAGAAGTAGTGTGGATGTTCTTGGTGTTTTAGGCAAGCTTGTGAAGCTCTCTAGGTTGTGTCCAGTTCATGTTGGTGGTCTGCATTGAAGATTGAGCTCATAATTGAATAATTACTTTAAAATGATGATGTTCTTCCTAAGTCTAGCCGACCAGATGAGTTACATATCCTGCGGATGATCTTGAAGATGTTCTGTGAAAAATGGCATGTTCTGAAAGGAAGATTGAAGTCTCAAATTTGTGTGGCCGACAGTGTGTTAATCTACATGAAGTCTTTTTTTAATTAGTCATGTTGTATTTATGTACTTACTCTGTAATGTATGCCAACTTAGATGATTATCCCTAAGTCAATGTCTTGTATAAATAAGGAGTTGTGAAGTCATTTCAAAGGTATCTGGGAGATGAGTATGCGGTAGAGAGGAGTAGAACGAAAGGCAGAGCAGAAGTTTTGGGATTAAATGGAATTGACTCAAGCATAGTGAAGATACTATTCTTCAGTTCAAATATGTAATATCTATTATTCTGTAGACAGTGTGTCTCTTGTAGGTAGTGGGCCTCTTGTAAGCAATGTGCTCGGGCAGTGAGCCCTAATTGGCATGTGCCATTTTGTTCTTCCTATTCTTTTAACAAAGAATACAATCTTGGGTTAGTCACCCCATGGTTTTTCTCTTAACTAGGTTTTCCACATTAAAATCTTGGTGTCTTATGTGTTAATGTGTTTTTACTCTTGGTTTAATGCATTATGTTTCCATGATTGATTTATTATTATGTTGTTGAATAACAAAGTGGATTTAAATAATTAATTGGAAGAAAGTTTTAGACAACTGATTCACCCCCCCTCTCAGTTGTCTATCCTAAATCTAACACCACCTCCATAGAGGGATTTTTCATTGGAATATAAAATCAAGATGTGCACTCATGCAGAGATACAACATCCTGCCTCTGTAGAGGGCTTACAAACATGCTTCGTTAGTATCAAAATCATCAGACAACTTACCTTATATATGCCCCCACCTTAAGGTGGTTGATATCATGTGCTGATAACAAGCACATTAAGGTAGAGAGAAAACACACAAGGGAGTAAGAGCTTTCGCAAAGCATATGCACCCAGAAGTGACATGCACTTTACAATCACCAAATGTTCTACAAACACACAATTTCTGGCAAGAAGAGAGGTTAGAAATCTTTACATAAGATAATAACCACATCACATGATAAAAAAGAAATGCATAAACATAATCACATCAAGAGCCAAGGTTATATTACAGATTTAGAACCTGAGTATAACCATGGGGCTATACTGCAGAGATCTTAGAACCGAATATAAGGTGAGACCCAAGATAAACAAAGTGCACGGAGCAGCAATATTGTTATGGTTTGTTAGTGTGATAAGACATCATCAAAATATCACACAGAGTGATTCCACTAGCCAAGTATCGGATAATATATATCAACCCCATCGTCATGTATGGACTATGTCCATTTTTTCTTACTTGTTGAATGGACATGTGGTCTGTATTAGTCTTATTTATTTTTTGTCATCCACCAGCTAGATAGAGCCACTAGAGGAAGGTAAACAATAAATCAAGAGAGGATAAACAAGTGCCTTAGGGTTGTCACATAAGAAGGTGCCCCCAGGTCACCAACCACAACACTATGCCCCTAGGACACAACAGACAACAATAAAAATAGAGGAGAGGCAATATAAAAGAATGATGATACAAATAGAAGAAGAGTCACAACAGAGGTGGTCTCCTAGTATCCTTGACCTTACAAGAGTATCAAGGGTCATCCAAGGATACCTAAACAACACATAACACATTACAGGGAAAACACAAAATAGGAGTAAAAGACTAGAAATACTTACCTATGGATACACCCATATTAGAATTTGTGACTTGTGAGAAACTTAGAAAGATGCTCCATCAAGTTTTGTGTAAAGCTTGAGTGGTTTATATTAGAGTGTTCTTTGTTGTCAGAAAGTCCATGTGGTGCTTGTTCATCAAATCTTTGTAAATTTGAAATCTTTTGTTGCTTATGAGGAGGGGAACCACTGTTATTTTCTACTGATTATAACCATCTTACTCTTTTCTAATCTTTAGCTCTCTTATTTTGTTGATTTCATCTATTGTAAGGAGAAGGACTATCTTGTACCATATCAATCTTTTCTTTTATCATAATTTCTTACTTCGGTTGTTCTGTTTGTCTTTCCAATGTATTTTGGTTATCTCCCAATCCTTGAAGGGATAATGGAGGAGGAACCTCGGCATAAATACCATTTCTTCATGGATGAGGTGATACTTCAATATTTTCCTTATCCACTTCTATTATAGCAATTATCTCACCGTAGTTCAAATAGTCATCTTCTACTTCTACTGTATTTTGTTTCATCATATTGTTATCATAATGCTTAGGAAAGGGATTAATAAAAATTTGTAAATCTTGATTCAGAGGAGCAACTACCTTATTTCCATTATCATTCACACCAGATACCTGTATAACATTTGAGTCGATGAGGTCTTGTATTTCATGTTTAAGACACATACATTGTTCAATATCATATCCTTGTCAATGAAAATGACAAAAAGCATTAGCATCAAAATGAGGTCCTTGCATTCTACTAGGATCCAACGGTTTAATTAGGGGAAGCTTCAAGAGGCTATTACTCATAGCTTGATTCATGATAGAATGTAAGGATTGAGATATTGGAGTAAACTATCTTTGTTATTGTCTATTATGAAATGGTGTCCTCTTTGGATTAGTGATAGCGGACACTTGCAAAAAGTTGTTTGAATTTTGTCCATTAACCTTGATGAAAGTCTTATTATTCCTCTTAAGGTTGTTTTGTGAATGTCCACCAATGGATTGACCAACTTGAGCTGATGACTTTTGGTTTTCATACTGACTAGATGAAATCTGATAATCACGAACTGTGGTGCATAAATGTTGAAAAGAGTTATACTTCAGCAAGAGAATATTATCACAGATGTTAAGTTGTAGATTTGTAATAAACACCTTCTGAACATCCTCATCCTTCATTTGATAATGAATTTGTGCAAAAGGAGCTTGATATCGACTAATAAACTCAGTTAACTTCTTTTTTGGACCTTGCTTCCAATGAACTAAATCAATCAAAGAGACTTGAGGTCCAATGTTTTCTTGAAAATATTGTAAGAATTGATCAACTAGTTGCGAAAAAGAGTGTATTAAATTTGATGGTCAGGATAAAAACCATTCTAAAGTAGTATCTTTGAGAGATCGTGGGAAATGTTTTGCTAACAAGTCCTCTTCAAAGTAGAAATCACTACACATAGCCATGAATGCTACCACATGAGTATTAGGATCACCTTTTCCACCATATTTTTAAAAGTGAGGAGTTTCAAACTTTTTAGGCATAGGAGTTCTCAAGATTGCATAAGATAGGGGATTGCGAGCATGATAATTTGTTGTATTAGGTTGTGAAGAATTTGTCAAGCTTGTCACCTTTTGTTGTAAAGAAGTCATGTGTTGCAATAGTTGGTTTAAGAGGGCATTATTAAGAGATGTGATTTGAGAATTAGAAGCCGTGTGCATGACATTTTGAGGGGATTGGTTGTCAGTACAAAGAAAGGTGGTTGAGAGTGATTGTAAGTGGAAGGTGGTTGTGAATAGTTGTATGTAAAAGGTGGTTGAGAATAAGTGGGATTGAGAGGTGTTTGAGAGTAAGTATTCATGAAAGAGGTCACCTTAGGTGCCAAGTTTTGATAGTTGAATCCCATAGCTTTGTAATTTTGTGAATTAGTGGCATTAGATACTCCAATACCAGTGGTAGCATTACTACCAATATTTGAATTAGTAGTTAAAATTGTTGATGTAAATGTAGACATTCTAGTGGTCAATATGGGTGCCAATACTTGCGTATGAGACGGTGATGACATATTATTAATAATATTTGCACATTCAGTCACCGGAATAACATTATTATGTACTATATGCATTAAGCCTTAAATTACATTAACACCATCTTGTCCTTCCTTTATCAGTTATCTTATGTTGTGAATCTCAAGAATAGCTTCTTCTGCTATCCTTTCATTTTCCATAAATGCTTGAAAATTGGCTAGCTCTTTATCAAGTTTGTTTATTTTCTCATTAGGTACATGTGTTACCACCTCAATAGTGTCCTCTACATCATGAAATATTTGATCATCCATTGTAGTTGTATGAGGTATAATATCTTGCAAAATTTGTGTCTTTCCTTTTGTAAAGAAGGCAATTAATGGATTTTCAGAGGTAGGAATATTGTTTTCTTGAGGAGCACTAGAACCCATTAGTCTAATACTTCTTCTTAAAGGGATATTTCTATTAGGGATGTGGATTATAAAACTTGTATACACCTAAAAATGACAAGATTCGGTCTAAATAAATATTCTTAATATTTATTCCCTTCTAATTCCACTATCAATAAATAAATAATTAAATTTATTTATTTGATTCATATTCCTTTAAATTAATTAAATATCAAAATATTTAATTATCTCTTCTAAAGTCAAAATTAAATAAAACCCTTTTATTTAATTGAATTCTTCCAAAGAATTAAATAATTCTTAATTATTTAATTAAATCAAATCATTCTTCCAAATTTAAATAAATCAAATCAAATTTATTTAAAATCCTCCCAATCTCTAAAAATAAAATACAATCAAACATTTTATTTGTTCTTCCAAATCATGCACAACAATTAAATAAATTTATTTATTTAATTTGCTTTCTTATCTTCTAAATTAAATAATTCCAATTGTTTAATTGTTTTCTTCCAATAATATCTTCTCTAAATTTAAATAAATCAATTATTTATTTAAGTTGCCTTTTCTTCTAAATGGAGTTATCTCTAAATATAATTCAAGCTTTGTGCACATGCAATTAAATATTCCTAATATTTAATAAAGCAAAATATCTTCTTATTCTCATGCAAATCTATTCTTCTTGTTTTAAATCAATTAACTGATTGTTATATTCTTTTAAATGCTTTAAACTTATTCTTCTATTCTTGATAACTCCTCTCATGCAAAAGAAAGCAAGACACATGTCAAGTCTTCTTATTTATTGCATGTTCCTCAACCATTCTCAATCGTTGATCTTCTCAAGTCTTCTATACCATTGATCTCTTCCCTCCCAAGTCTATAAATTGAACCCTATTCCTCCATTTCATTAATCCAAGTTTTAAGTATTGTTACTCTGTAGGAATTATAGCTCACCTTTTGCACCAATTCCTTCATTGCTTGTGACCACATTCACTACTATGCACTACGCACTACTACTATTGTTGTGAAGCTCCTCTTCATTGAAATAAACTATCACTGCCATTCCCAATTGACATTCTTGAAGCATAGCAAGGAAGTGCACTCTCTAAGGGCCTCATTCATAAATGCAAGAATGATTTGTGATAGGTGATCAATGGAAGCTTCAAATTGAGGAGGTTTGCTTTGTTGTTCATTGCTATATTTGATTAATCTTCTTTGTTCACCATTTCATTGAGTTTTGGGTAGCTTGATATTAATTATTATTGTTTATTTCATTTGAATCCAATTTTCCCTTAACATTTTTGGTACCCACCGTGGGGTATAGCCCCAAATTTAACCCAAAAACTAAGTTTTTGTGTTTTAGAAAGCCGTACAAAGGAGGAAATAATGCATCTGTCACTTCCTAACACACATTTGTTACCTATCACAATGCATACAGTTTCGCAGTGCATATAGTCTCTATTTTGGTGCATTTGTTACTTGCCATGGCACATTCGTTACTGTAGTGCATACATACTCTGTTACAGTGCTTTTACCATCTGAAATGATGCATTTGTTACTTAAGTGCATATACACTATTTTTCGGTGCTTTTAACCTCAGTTTCAGTGCATATGTATTGCAGCACTTATGTTCACTGTTTCTATGCATTCAGTCTCTAAACCGACGCATCTATTGTAGGTAGTGATTTTAGGGTTTTTTGAAAGATTTTTGCTAACATTGATGTCTTCACAGGAACTCTCTTGATCTATTTTGTAGGCTAGGTACTGGTTTAGATTCATATAGTTGCACTTATTAGCTCACACTTCAATTTCTAAAGGGAAAGTAAAATAGATGCTCATGCAAATCTCACATAGTTTAACTAGGAAAGTGGTAATTGAATCATTACTATCTTGCATGTCATTGAATCATTGCCATCTTTTCAAAGTTAACAACTCATTGCTATCTGGATAAAATTGAACTTATCATTGCTATTTGGGTAAAACTGAACCATTGCTATCTCCTTGACCATCACTTCAAAGTTAACAAATCATGCTATGTGGATAAAATTAAACTCATCATTGCTATCTGGGTAAAACTGAACCATTGCTATCTTGATCATCACTTCAAAATTAACAATTCGTGCTATCTAGGATAATTGAACTCATCATTGCTATCTTGGTTAAAACTAGACCATTGCTATCTTGTTATCACTTCAAAGTTCTGTGCTTGCCCAAGTAGATAGCTCATCTAGTTTTTTTATTTTAACTAGGGAAAAAGAACCATTGTATTCTATGTTTTGGGAATGATACCAGGCCTATGCTCTCCCCTATCTTGGGTGACCAAAATGCCATACATATCATTTTTGCATGTGTTTTTCCTTTAGAGGGGCCTACTCTTGGATACCATTCATCCAAGTAGGAACAACCCTAGGTTGTAACAAGATAGACACCAAGCCCTTCCAAGCCACTATAAATAAATTGTGTTTAGAGTGAAAGCTTCAAACAATGAGTGTAGTTGTGTTATACTGATAGCCAACCTCCCCCAAAACCCTCCAAGGCACAACCCTTGTAGGCTGGGAGACTCCATAGCGGAGAGTAGTGTTACCATATGTATAACCACTCGAACAATTGCCTTTATTACTCATCCTTATTTTAGTAAATACCAAAAACCTCTATAATTCGGTGTAGGGAAGGGCGATTATTACCTTTTGAAGATGCCTCACCTAGAGATAGGGAGAATTCAGTTTTATATCGTCCTTTGAAACCTAGGGTTGTACTTGCTTTCTTTTTAGTCCAAAAAGAGTCAAAAAATAATAAAAAAATAAAAAACCATAAAAACATTCTTTGTGTTTGCTATGTTTTCTTGCCATAATTTCAAAAAATTAGATCAAAGAGACCTTCTTGCAACCAAAGTACCAAAAACATTAGAAAAATTCCAAAAAATTGCAAAAATACTGAGAGAAGCTAGAGCGGTGCATCCATCCTCTGTTCCTGTGCATTTGTGTCGACCTACGGTGCATTTGTTCTGACCTGTGGCACTTTTACTGTCTATTATAGCACATATACCTTTTACCAGTATAGCGCATATATCTTGACTTACGACACATTTATCAGTTTCTACAGTGCATCTGTTTCGGTGCATGCATGATAGTGATCACTTGCACAATTTTTGAGAGAAAAATTTTACTAGTTCTGGGTACCCATTTCAGTCTAGTTCCAAAATCTAAGATCAGGTCTTACCTTGTAGTTGTTTTTCCATCCATTTCATGTCAAAATCTCTCTTTTTGTTGGTCATCCCATTCACCTTCTATCAGGTCTTCCTAGTCCAAAGTCAAAAGTATCCCATATCAGGTCAGCATAGGCCCCTTCTTCGTATCACTTTGGATTCAAGTAACCTTAGTAGGTCACAGGACTTTTCTAGTGGTCTTGGTGCATGACTAGTCCCTACACAATAAGAGAGGTATTGAGTACCCTTACTAGTGGCTACCGTCTTGTATTGGTCATCTTACTTGGAATCATTGATCGAAAAAGTCCTTTGTCCAAATCTTGTCATAAGTATCCCATTCTCAGTAGTCTCCATCAACATCTTGCCAAAATCTCTAGTCCCATTCCACCTCATCCCTCATCACCTTGCATGGTCCTTACTAGATCTCAGTACAAATAGCAACTTGAAATGGCTGGATCATCTAACCATATTGTCACTCCTCATGATAGTGATGAGGAAATCTCACATGAAGATTATCAAAGAAGCCTCCAAGATCATAAATTCCAATGCTTGCTAGAGAAAGTACTCCATGACGACACTCACAAGTATTTTTATCATCTTGCAAGTCTTAGAATTAAACTCCCCACATATTTCGATATAAGCACAATCCAAGAAAATGTGGAGAATAATCATGAAGAAAGGGGAAAGAAAACCATAGACCAAAATGCAGAGAATGATAATGAAAGAGGAAAGAAAGCCATAGACCCAAATGCTCCTATGGAAGAAATGAGGAAACAAATTGAGGGTCTAAAGCAACAAATGTCAGATCTCAAGACAAGTACAAACACTAAAACCTATTCTTTGGAAGATATCACACCATATCCCTTTGATAAAAGTTTGAACATGACATCATTTCCCTTCTGATTTGAAGTTCTTAAATTTGACAAATACAAAGGGAAAGGGGACCCTAGATATCACATTAAGGAATTCAATGTAGCATGCATGGAAGTAGCTCACAATGAGACTTACTTAATGAGACTATTCCCTAGATCTCTAGGTAGTCAAGCCATGGAGTGCTTCTCACAGCTCCCACCAGGCATCAAATCTTTTGATGATCTAGTCAACAAATTTATCACGCACTTCTCGTACAATATTGAACACGAAGTCTCTATTCTTGATCTATGCAACACCAAGCAAAAGAGTGGTGAATCATTCGCCACCTTCCTACAAAGATGGAGGCAACTAGCAAGCGAGTGCTCATATGATGTGCCTGAAAAACAATTAATGGAGATGTTTATCCATAACCTCAATACTGAGCTTAGCTATCAAATACAAATACAATGCCCTACTTCATTCTCAAAAGTCATTGAAATGGGATTGTTCATTGCAAAAACTATGATCGCCAAGGTGCAAATCAAGTTATACAAGGACACACCTACCTCCAATTATACGACTGACAAATCAAAGTTTTGGATTAAAAACAAAAATGTCTTGCGGCTCCCAAGCAACAACTGATACTCTCAAAGGAGATGAAAGCAATGTTGCACCCAACAAAACATTCTCTTCGGAGCCAAGACCGTGGTTCAATGCAAATCCAAGGTGAAAGTTCACACCGCTAGGTGAGTCTCAAGAATCCACATTAAGGAAGCTACTGGCCAACAATAAAATCTCTCTACTGCCAACAAGTGACTATGAGCCTCAAATTAAACCTCACTATTGGAAAGACACCGACTATTGTGAGTATCATAGGGGAAGGGACATACAACCAATAATTGTATTCATCTCAAACATGTTATTAAAGATGTGCTTGATCAAAATCAAGGAGGAACCCAACAACATACCTCCAATGAGACACATGTGGCTTACAGGGATCTGCTTCTCAATCATGATAGGTCATACAACAACAATAACAACGGCAATAAAAACAACAACAACAACAACAACAATCGCAACAGACAAAATCAGAATAGCGGGAATAGTAATGCCAACTACACAAGTGTGCCATTCGACTATACCATCAATTGCATATCAAAGCATGTCCCACAAATAAATGTGGTCATTCCCAACCAACAATCAGAGCCTAACCGCAATGGTTGTAGTATTATTACCCGCAGTGGTAGAATCACGTTGAATACCATCCCTCCAAGGTTGTCACCTTCTTAGTCTAACTTCTGTTAGTATAATATCATAGACCAACTATAGAAGACTCCGGCCCACATTTCTATCTTGGAGTTGTTGCATCTATCTCCTTCCCATAAAGAGATTCTCAATAAAGCCTTAGTGGAAACTACTGTCCCCACTAACTTGGCCCAAGAGAAGTTTTAGGCCATGGTAGGTAATCTAACCTCCTCAAGTACTATATCATTTACCGAACAAGATGACCTCTTAGTGTCTCAACCTCATAACACCCCTCTGCATATTCTCTCCTTCATCCACAAGCACTGCATCAAGAGGGTTCTCATTGATGGGGGAGCCAATTTAATATTTTCAAGTTAAAGCTAGTCCTTACATTGGGGTTCTTTGAAAATGTAGTTGATCCAAGGAAGAAGATTACTATCAAAGCCTATGATGAAGGGAAAGAACTACAAAAGAAACATTAGTCTTAACCATACAAGTGGGATCGATAATAAAAGATGTTGTGTTCCAAGTCCTAGATAGGGAGCTCACCTACAATATTCTCTTAGGTAGACCATAGATCCATACGATGAAAGTTGTTCCCTCTACTTATCACCAATGCATTAAATTCCTACATAATGGAAAGCAAGTCACAATCCAAGGCGACCCTGACCCCTTTCAGCATTGCAACTCTATCCTTTCAAAACCTGATTGCATCATACCAAACAATAAAGCATATACATCCCCTACCCCACAGCATTATCATACCTCTGAAGCTTCCTCATCAAGGCCCAAAGAGCAGAAAATTACCATGAAAGAAAAAGGAGTAGGGGAATACTCCGTAGAGCATAGCCTCAATCTAGCCAACATGCCTTTATCTCCTAGATCTTTTGGTCAACCCAAGCATTTTCCAAAGCCATCTGCTCCTCCTATACCTCCTATAGCTCCCTTTCTAAAATAGGGGACCTTATCAAATGAAACAGAGGAAAGATGTGTCCTACAATGGCTTTATACTGAAGAAGATGAGAGCACACAATAGGAACCACCTAGGCTCCCAACATAAATCTATGGGTGAGGTGAGTCTATCCTACATAGAATGGGTTATGAAGGACATGGCCCCATCAGCCTAAGAAAAGAAGGAATTATAGAACGCATTCAACCTTCTTAATCCTCATTGGCTAGAAATACATAAGGCCTAGGATATAAAGATAAGGGCAAAGCCAAAGAAAATGCTTGTCTAGTGGAAATGATACATACACTTCAAGTGGACAGTGACACAGATTCAAATAAATATGAGTGGGATGAGCTGACAGAGCATTCTTATGATGACAAAGAGGTCAATACCATTCAAACTTATAGCCCCTACCGTGAGGGACAAACGCTACCAAATAGACTGCTAGAGTCTGATTTGCCTATCTATGAGAATATGACTTTCGAGGAAGGTTCTAGTTCAATCGCAATAAATAATTTGGAGGAAAGTACCATCCTAAACACTCCCCCTACCAATACTCCTAGTATATCCATTCAAACTATCTGTTAGGTCTCAAAAATGCAAGTTGCTGATCCTAAGAGGATGCTAGGCTCTATGCTTAGATTTGCAACATTTTAGAACTAACTTGATGAAATCAACCTTCAAGGTTTACTGATTTCCTACACTTCAGGTCCTGCTACACCTAGGTGGGTGAACCTTGGGATTTAAAGCAGATTAAATGTAAATGTATTGAGTAATTAAATCTATCTACAATGGCAAAGGGTGTAAGATAGATGAAAAGCTTACTATTTGATTATATCTAATGTCTAGTGAATGGTTTAATAGAAATTGTATAAAGTAAAAAGATTTTGAAAGTAGATAAGACCAATGCTTTATAGGGTAACAGAGTCGAATGAAGGACCAAGACTAGTGGCTTACAATGGGTACTAATTCTAATTGTTTGGCACAACTTTAGTTTATAACTTGTATAAACATGCAAGGGAATGACTGACAAACTCTTATTGATAATCCAACCAATATAATCAAATATCTTATAATTCACTAGAAGGTATTTTAATCCTTACTTGAAGGAACCAAATGAAATGAATGAGCAAGATTAACAAATAATATTATCTTGGAGATAGAATGGCAATCCTAATTATATGGCTCTACTTAGTAATCCAAACTTAATGCTTCCAGGTTACTGTGACTGAATCAGAAGGGTTTAATTCCTCAAATGGACACCAACCTACTTAATCACACAGATATAGCAAATGTGTATTGACAGATTAAATATATACTTGATATATTAATCTGAATAACAAGGAAATGCAAAAAATGGAGACAACCACACAATTGAATAATTTTAACAAACAACTGATACCAAAGTAGAACCACTAAATTAGATAACTTCAAACTTCTTCTTCAAATAAAATATGCAACATGGTCATTCTGAAATATTGTTTATTATATATATGTATATATTCTATTGCTGATGATCTTCAGCATCAAATGTTTTGAACTTATATAGATAATTGTGCGAAGAGACATAACCCTTCAACAAGTCTTTTGAGAACTTAACAAGTATTAAAAACCATTACATAATCATGATTAGGCTCTATTTAGCCATAAGTAAAATTTAGCCAGATGGTCCAAGTATTCTTGATCACGATGGGAATCAGTAAGCTCAACAGCACTTGTGGTAATCACATCAAGTGTGACCATCCTTTCTAGGTGCTTGGCTTCTCCAGATCTAGAGATTTTGTCTTTCAGAGCTCCTGTAGCCTTGTGTAATATAACTCAACAATCAACAATCCACTTTTCTTTGCTCTTTATCTCTCTATTATCTTTAAATAACATAGGCACTCCTGCATTTGAAGCTTTAGTACCTTCCTTAGCATTAGCTTTAAGTTTATTGTAGTATTTCTGATGATGTTTGAGCAATGTTCTTGTATTGGAGATATCTACACTGTCAGAAACATTTTTATTTTGTATCTCAATCAATTTCTTCTACATTCTCTGTTCAAGTCTTTTATGCTCTTTAATTGCTTTGTAATTTTGAGAGTAATTATCCCAAAACAGGTTTAACCACTATACCCTGTTTGCATATCTGCTCTGTAGTACTGTGACAAATGCATCTATTTGAATTTGTGTTGCCTGGTTAGGGGATAATGCTTAAGTGTCTTGTGAGCTCTCACCTTGGGTTATTCTCTTTGTTGATTGGCCAAACGTACTCTTAACAGCATCCTTCAAGTAGTCATTTTCATTTGTCAATCTTTCATAGCTTAATTTGTATGCATCTCTCTCTTTGATCAACATTTGAGCTTGTGCATTGTTTAATTTCGCAACATTGATGCCAATGTCTCCTGTAATCAGAGGGTCAGTTTCCCCTACTTTTAAAGTCATGTCATGGCTGAAAGTCTTTTCAATATCTATGATGGCTATCTTCTTATGGTGAGGATATATCGCCCATATCATCAAGGAATTTTTATCATTGTTGTATTTTGTACCCATGTACACTTCATTAAATCCCTCTGGAGTGAGTCTATACTTATCATCTGCACTATTTAGAAAACTGTCAAAAACTAAAGTAGAATTCAAATCAAGACCAGGAAAAATCATAACTCTTGCATATTTGAGCAATTGTCTACCCCTACTAGGAGTCATATCCTGTATCTCCTTCTCTACCATTACTTTGAACATATCTAAAATTGTTTTTCATTATCAGTGGAGACATCATCCACTGATTCTATAATTTCTTTTCCTTTGCACTTGTACAAAAATGACTTAAATTCTTTTGAATGAATAAATTTATCATCAGAAATGAAAGAATCATAGGCTATTTGACATGGATCCTCATCAGGAGACCCCTCCTCATCATGTATTACAATAGAAGGCTGATATTGTAGCATTTTCTTTTTGGACATTTCTACTATTTTGTCTTATGGCTCTTCTTCCTCTGCCTATTCTTCACCTTCAGATATAACCTCAATCTCTACTATCTACTTTTTCTTCTCACTTAAATCCCTTTTATACTTTTCTATCACCAACTCCACCTCAACCTCTTCTAGGTTCCTAATAACATCATCATGTGGATAATGTATGTGCATGTATCCACTGAGATTTTGTTTTCTTCATGCAGAGTCAATAAAACCTTCAGGGTCAAACCCTTTCCTTGCCTCAGCACTCCTCATATTACAATGCATCAACTTGTCCACAATGAGATTATAACCCTCTTTTGACACTACAGTAAAATCTCCAAAACATAAAGTGCTGGGCATAAAGGATTGTTTATCGTGTGAACTCAAATGCATTACATTTGAGCAATGCATTTGCTTGATTAGCTCTAAATAAGCAATTTTGTCAGGGATAGTCTTAGGCAATATGAATGGAGTGTCTTCAAAACCATAGATTCTGATCATGGTAGCATCCTCAAAACAATACCAGTCTCCCCAATTATGAGTGACAGTAGGGGGGCCGCCAAAATCTTTGGGCCTGAGGAACCTTTTTATTTCAGTTGAAATTGAATATTCATAGAGGTGATTGAAATACCTGTACAACACTTTCACACAATGTTCTTCAAATTGGGCATAGCTAGAATGGGCATATCTACTGTCCCATATTCTAGTCCACATTTGTATGGGTATATTTTCCCCTTTCTTATCTGTAGAAACAACATTAAGTTCATTTGGCTATAACCCTACTTCCTGGCTGAAATACAATACCATATGCATGAGCAGAGAGTAATGCTCAAAAGAGAATGCTGGGGAACTATTTTTTATTGCAGATAGTCTAGAATCTATTCTATTGACAATATAGGCAGCATAGTCAAACTGCCTTGCATTATGACACTGGATGTCAGTAGCTATAACCATTAAAGGGATTGTCATGAACTCAGGGACCTTTGAACCAAGGACTTGGCCCACAAAATAATAAGTGTGCTATATATATGGTTCAAATATAGATACATGGAAGGGAGGACCATGATTTTTAGTTAGGGGCATCACTTCTCGTTCAACCCTGGGCCTATGGATGGGAACCTCCATCCATTGTAGGTTGTGTCCATTCTCCAATATTCCATCTCTAGGTCTTCATAAATAATGGAGACTGTGCACAAAACATCTAAATTAAACACTTCACAAATAGCATTTTTTGACAAGTGTACAATTGGCTCCCCTTGTGGCTTGCATATGGCTTTCATGCGTGGATTGTAATGTTTGGCAAATAGTTGGAGGAGTTCAACATTCAGGAATATGTTAGGCACAACTAGTTTTCCCAAATTCAAGTGCCATGGGTTTGACAAAGGAGCATTCCTAATCCTTCTATTGTAATGGAACCTGAAAAGTTCATATCCCCTGATTAGGGTCCAGATATCTCCCAGGTGCTTATATTTATCTTCTAATTTCTCAACTTCTACCCTGAGTTGAGTAGACCTTCTGGCCTTGGGAGTTAACCCAGGCAATTGGTCAATTATGTCCTAATTGAGTTTTCTATCTTTTACTTTTTCTTTAGGGGTTTGATTAGTTTTTTGTTTTTTAGATTTACTGGTTTCCCCTTGTGATTTTCTTCCTTTTCCCTTTCCCGGAGTCTCCATATTCAAACTTTGACAGAAAATTCAAACACAGGCTATACAATGGTTTGTATGTATGTACCTATCGTTCTGTGGCTGTAATCGAAATCCTCTACTTGCGCTTCAAGAATTCCTCTGTATTCTTTTCTCAAACAACCCTGTCAATTGTAATTACAATGATCGTAAAGGATTTCATAGCTATTTGCATTTAATTGTCTGATCAATTTAATGTCGTTCATCATTGTGAAATGTCACATCACCATAACTCCTATCATCGGCATGATTTTTAAAATGTATGGGCAACCTTAATACTGCTTATGGCATGAACAATCAATCGGCGTGACCCATCAATTCTATTCCCAATGTTATGTTGAATCATATCTAAGTGGGTGTAACTATCAGTAGGACTTGTTTCATCATCGTGTGGTTTAGATTTCCCTCCGATATCGTGAGTCTTACAAATATGAATATCGGTAAGAGTCTCACCGACAATAATTTATAATCAGGATGATCAATACTATCTTGATAACATATTTATGTTTCCCTGAGCTTCATTGTCTTATTGATAATCTTCTTTACTCTGGATCAGAATGACTATGTTAATATCTCACCGATATAGTTAAAACTTCTTATCAACAGGTGTGACTTCATTTCCATCGGAATGAGATATACCATCAGGGTAATTTTTAAAGGATAACCTGATCACAATTATCTCCCCGATGGCCACTTTACATTCCTTATTGGAGAGAATCTATCAAAGTGTCACTAACACCCTTTTCATCGCTGTGACTCAGGAATCGGCAAGACATAACTGCTTCGTTCCGATGTGTTAAGTTATGCCGATAGATATGTGTATCTAAGTGACTCACACTGAAAATTCCTTTTATTATTTCACCAAGACATTGGATTATTGGGGACTTTTTTACTTTTCATTTTGATGGTTCACTTCTTGCTGATGGTTATTGTTTCCTTATCCCCGCAGGATGTTCGGTGAGACTCTTACCGAAATACTTCATCGGTATGATATATACCATCAGGGTAGCTTTTAAAGGTTTGTCCGATGATTATTAGTCATACCAATTGGTGCAACTGCTTAGTTCTCTTACCGATGAAAGGCTATTGGTATAACTTCCTCCATCGACGACTTCTATAAATCTCTTTCTGATTTCTATTCTCATGCCGATACTCATTGTCATTGTCTTCTCATGTATCGATATAACAACACAAAGTCTTGCCGATATATTGAATTTTAATTAATTTTGCATTGCTTGGCCATGGACATCTTGTGGGATGTATCAAATTCTTGCTATGGTTTTGGGATATTTTATGATTTTGTCCAGATGTGGTGAAGTGAGAATACAATAAAATTTTAAAATTTTTACTGTCCCAATAGTGGCTCTGTCTAGGATGTATACTTCCTCTGAGTATAACAAAGATCTAGATCTCCTGGAGAAGTAGACCACATGTTTTATTTGTTTGGGGTGATGAAAAATGGGAAAGGAGAATAACAAATGATTGGGAACGAGAATGATTCCTAGACTACTATGCATGGAATAAAATATTTTTGAGAATTGTTTGAGTGTTGTCCATGCACTGGCAATGCTCAATCCTCTTTGTACATGATTATGAAAAGAAATGCTTCAAGTATTGCCCATGTATGGGCAATTCTTGTTCTTCTCCTGACATATTCTGCAAGTAATAAGAGTCATCACCTCCTTTGCTAGTGATAACAAAAGGACCTAACCATAGGGCCTCAAATTTTCCATGCTTTCCTTTGTCTAGACACCTTGCATTCCACATCAGTACTAGATCATTTATTTCAAACTTTCTATCTTTGGCCTTTTTGTCAAAGAGATATTTTACTTGTGATTGTAACTTAACATTCTGCCTTTGAGCTATTCTTCTTGTTTCATCCAATTCTGCAAGATGTTCCAACCTCTCCTCCATTGGTTCAGGAATATTCAAGTCTTCTTGGAGAATGAATTTGTATACAGGTATAAGATTTTCCAATGGTAGTTTTGCTTGTGTTCCATAAACTAGCTCAAAAGGAGATCTCCCAATTGCTCTTTTTACAGTAATCCTAACAGCCCATATTGCCATTCTTAAGTTTGAATCCTAGGCCTTTTTGTTTCTATCCAACATTCTTTTTATGATTTTCAGGAGACTTTTGTTACTTGATTTTGCTTGTCCATTTGCCTGTGGATGATAGGGGGTGGCATAAGAGATAGTGATGCCGTCTGTACTGCAAAATCCTTTGAATACATTTGATCTAAAACACATCCCATTATCTGTAATTAATCTCACTGGATTGTCGAATCTGCATATAATATTCTCCATTAGAAAATTAATCACAACCTTATTGGTTGCCTATTTAGTGGGGATTGCTTCCACCCATTTTGTAAAGTAATTAGTGGCTACTAAAATCCATTTGTGCCCCCCACTAGATTTCTCCTCAATTTCACCTATGAAATCAATACCCCACTGATAAAATGGAGCCTCAACCTGCATAGGTTTTAAGGGTAATGCTCCCTGATATTTTAGTTTTCCTGAGAACTTTTGGCATGCTTCACACTTCCTAGTGTAATGGTATGAATCATTAAAAAATTTAGGCCAATAGTATCCTACCCTCAGGATTTTGTGGGTTGTAGTCTTTGTTGAGAAGTGACCTCCACACATGCCTTCATGTAATTCCTTCATAATCTGTTTTGACTAATATTCATCCAAGCATAATAGCAAGACTCCATCTTTGTTTTTCCAGTAAAGATCCCCATCAATAAGTACATATTTTGATGCTTACAATTTAAGTGTCCTCTTTTTGTTATCCTCATACCCTTCAAGACACTTCATATGTTTTAGATAATATATTATATCAGCATACCATGAAGTATGCTCAATACTGCAACTTTCATTTGCATTACATATTTGGGAGGCTTCAAGATTACTTTTAGCCATCAGTTTGGCAAGACCTTGTCCTCTCACTAATTTAGTGATTTGGATTTCAATATTAAATTCTTGGATTCTATTGATCCACCTACACCTTCCACCAGTGACTTCAGTTTGAACCAATACATCCTTTACAGCAGCATTAGAACATAGGCTATGATTTTAGCCCCCACCAAGTATGGCCTAAAGTTTTTTACTGCCTTTACCAATGCATATGCCTATTTTTCAATAATGTCATATTTTAACTCTGCATTTTGAAGGGATTTGCTAAAAAATGATATAGGTTGTTCATGTCCATCATTATTTTTCTGTAATAGCACTACTGCAACTATATGATAGGAAGCAAATAAAAATAGCTGGAATGTTTTACTAAAGTCAGGGGATATCAAAACTGAAGCTTCCTTGATTGCCCTCTTAATATTGGTAAATGTTTCTTTTGTTTCTATTGTCCATTTTACTTCTGAGTTCTTCTTCAGCATTTTTGATATAGGACAAACAATTTCTACAAAATTTGGTATGAACCTCCTAACAAAATTTATTTGACCAAAAAATGATTGTATAGCTTTTACATTTTTTAGAATAGGCACTTGATCAATTGCCTTTACTCTTTCAGGATCTATTTTAACTCCTTCCTTTGAGACTATATGGCCAAGTAATTTTCCTTCTGTTACTGCAAAATGGCATTTTTTAGGGTTCAATGATATCCCATATTCTAGGGCTTTGATAAATATTTGTTCTAAGTGTGTGCAATGACCCTCAGCCCTTTTTGAATATGCTATCAAGTCATGCTGATATACTATCATAATCTTATTGATCAACTCAGTAAAAGCCACATCCATTGCTCTTTGGAATGTTGCTCTAGCATTAGTTAGTCCAAATGGCATTCTCAAATACACATATGTTCCCCATGGAGTGCTAAATGTAGTCTTAAATTGTTTTGACTCCTTGACTTTTACCTGATTGTAACCCAAGAAGCCATCCATCATTGACAATAATTCACATCCAGTAACCTTTTGTAGTATTGCCTCCATATTGGGAAGAGGATAGTTATCTTTGAGAGAACATTTATTCAAGTTTCTGAAATCAACACACAGTCTAATATCACCATTCTTTTTCCTGATAGGTACTAAATTTCAAAACCCAGGAGGAATGTCTAATGGGTTTAATTATAGCTCCATTCCTCAACTTTGTAAGTTCTTCTAGCATTGTAGGAGCTAATGTAGGATTGATTGGCCTCTGCTTTTGCTTGAATGGTTTAGCATCTGGTTTCAGTGGTATCTCATGTTGAAATAGATCCTCTCTATATGCCTTTAAATCATCATATGACCAAGCAAATACATGCCTAAACTTTCTAAGTAGGTTGATGATTCTGCTCCTAATTTTTGGGTCAAGATTTTGTCCAATGTACATATTCTTTGGGGCTGCTTGTGTCCCCAAATTGATTTCTTCAAGGTCATTAGGTATCACTGGTACATCTTTCTTTTTATATCTTTCATGTCCATCAAATGTCTTTTCTAACGCTATAAGTCCCTTGGGTATCTTATTCATTTTCAACTGAACTATCTCTTTGCCAAAAAGGGTTTCCTTCCCATCATGTTCCTCCACAAATGCATTGAAATCAATCTCTTGATTTTCATAATAATCAGCACAATGTAAGAAGTTGATTATATCAGCATCGTTGTCAAAGACTTTCTAGTTTTGTATATTATTAGGGATGGTAGGTCTAGTTTTGAATTCAACCTCTGTAATCCCTCCTAATGTGACATCATCCCTTTTCAATGAGATATTTGCTAAAAAGTCTACCATAATGTTTTTAGACCTATCAACCCAGTTGATTGAAAAGGCATTAAACAATTCAATATTATCCCAGATTGCATTTCTGTACTATCTTAACCTTTTGTTTTTTGATAGGTATTTTTCTCTTACTTGGGAAATGACCAATTCAGAATCACCATAGACAACTAACTTTTTTATTTTGTGCTTAGTGGCTATGTTTAAACCAATGAGCAAAGCTTCATACTCAGCTACATTGTTTGTGCATTCAAATGTCAATAGAAAAGAGTATTTGAAAGTTTTACCTCCTGGTGAAATGAAAATTACTCCAGCCCCATTTCCTATTTTACTGCATGCACCATCAAAATACATCTTCCACACTTCTTTTTCTTCTTTCATAGATTCAGTGTGTATTGGATCAGTGTTACGCAATTCTGGTGTAGTTTCTCCAACTTTGAAGACTCCTAAATCTGTATCATAAAAGAAATTTATCTGATGCGGATCCATTCTTTCTATAATATTGTCATACCTTGGCTCTCTGCACAGCTTGATTTCTTTGCCTCCCATGGGTATGGTGGCATATGATAAATCTAATTAAACATTCCCTCCTTCCATTGCAGCCCATTACCTTGATAGAAGCATTCCATAATATGGTGGGATGTCAACCACAGTAATATCAATGTTATAAGTTGCTTCAGGGTGTGAGGCAAGCTTTATCTCTACATCCTTCATAATACCAACTACTAGGATAGATCTGTTATCCATTGTGTAACATTGGTCGAATGTAGTATCAACCCACATTCCTAATTCTTTCATAACTAATATAGGCATGATGTTCATGGCAGCACCTGAATCAATCATGCAGTTCCTGACTATTCTATTCTTGATTAATAATGTAGTATAGAAAGGATCTACCTGTGAAGGATTCTTTGTAAGTGTATCACCAAGGTATACCTCAGGCATTTTGAATTTTTCTTAATGCACATTATTTGTTGTTTTCTCAAACCTCTTATGTTTTGGATTTGGTGAATCAGAAATCAGCTTAACAACTGTATTCCTATATTTATCTATCTTCATCATCTCTAGGAGTGGAACTAATATTTTTACTTGAGACACTGCATGAGCAATGTCAAAAGAATGGGCCGTGTTCTAGTCATTCTTTTCTATTTTTGTGTTTTCTTTTTCTTGATTTTCTTTTATTTTACCCTTACCACCCTTTTCTAGTTCTTTAGATGATGATTTTGTATTATTCTTTTTGTTACTCTGATCTTTTATAAACACACTCTCAGGAGTTCCTTGCTCAACATTCATTATTCTACTCCTTAAGTTGTAAGTGTTTCAAGCTTAAGTTATTGTAGCTACTATAAGAGCTTCTCTTTCATCCTTAGTAGGCTTTCTCCATTGACCTTATGGCTGGTTGTTATAATAAATAGGTTGCTTACAACTATCTTCCTGATCTGAGAACACTTCTTGTTCTCCCATGTTGATATGATGCCTCTGGTTTCCTACATCATACTCATATCCTTCTTCTGAAGAAGAAGAGTAATCTTCAGTCACCACACATGGTGTATCTTGCATCATATTTATGGTGTGATTGTCTCTATTATAATTGTATAGCATTTCCTCTTGTACTGATTTAGCTACCTCACAGTATTCAGGTAAATGTGGTAAATTACACACCAAACACCAAGGTCTATTTTCTACCATATGTGCCATGTTTCTTTTCAGGGGATCAGGAGTATCCTTACCATATTGTTGCTTTTTGTTGCTGTCGATGGGTCTCCCATCCTTCCAATTTGTATTGTAGGGCATATCGTGCAACCTAGGCCTTTCATGTCTATGTTGACCCTCTGGTTTAATTTGTTGCACATTTGGGTTCTGAGGATTTCTATGATTGTCTCTCTTACTCACCATTCTTGCAGCCTTTCGATTGTTTTCAATGGTTAGGGCCACTTTTTGTGCTTCAGCCAAGGTTGCAGGGCACCGATTTCTAAGCTTGTACCCTGTTTTGCGGTCAAATGCTTTCATATAAATACTCAGTGCTACTGGATCAGATAACTTGGCTCCATGTGGTACCTTATTATGTAACTTGGAAAATTTTAGGTTGAAATCATATACTGATTCATTTTGGTACTTCTGTATACTTATCAATTCATGTAATGCAAACTCAGGGGCATATTGGTTGCCATACTGGTCCTTAAACTAGATATGGAAATCAATTATTGAATTGATTAAGGCATCAGGCAGGCTGTTAAACTAGTCTCTGGCATCTTCAGTGAGGGACATCATGAATAACCTCATTCTAATATCTTCCCAATCCATACCAATATCCTACACAAAAGCATTGAAACTTCTGATATGATCTTCCGCTGATATTGCATTATTTCTAGTAAACTTGGGAACCATATTTCTCCAAGGACTATCCATAGGATATGGATACAACTAATATCCAGTTAAATTAAATTGACTACATATATTTGTAAGGTTTTGCGGTGGAAAGTTTAAGGGTGGTGGATTGGGATAATAATTATATCCACGTGGTGGCTAATTATATGCATATTGTTGCTATTGGTTCATGTGGGGATTTGTGTAAGGGTTTTGTGGTCTACAATACTGTTGGCCAGGGGGTGGGTAAGGATTTACCATATTTTGAGATACATTATGCATGGGAGGTGGCCTAGAGTTTTGTGGAATAATGTTCTGATGACTTCCAGATGCATGTGAATTCTGAACATTACTTGTATTCTGCTATGGATTTCTTGAAATGTTTCCTCTATGCAGAGGTACATATTTTGGGGGAGCTGTTTTGGCTTTACTTTTCCTCTATTGAATTTCTTGCCACAACAACTCTCTCTCTTCCTATATCTTGAACCTCTCAAGTTCTTTCCGAATCCTGAGCACCTCTTCACTCATACCTCTTAGATTCTTTGGATTTTCATTTATTTCTTGATCTGAAAACCCATGTCTTTCCCCCTCTCCCTAATGTAATGACATCTTAAAATCATGTTCAACTTGATTTTGGTCAATATCCCTCATGACCTGTGCATCATGCTTGAGTTGCTCTTGAGGAGTTGGTCTATATCTTGCCAAAATATCATCAATTACCCCACTGAGATTCTCATTTGAATCATGTAAAGGTGTGAACTTGTTGTGAATTGAAATATTTCGCTCTGAATCATTCTCTTGGGTATCCAGATTATTATCTTGGTGAGAATAATTTTAAGTTCCATTTCTTTTGGAAATGTTTCTAAGTGGTGGAGATGACTACAATTTTTTACCTTCCATCTTAGATCTCCTATCATCCATTTGATATTAAATTCTTTGTTATAACTGTAACTAGAGTTGCCACCTATTAATAAATAGGAAAAGTTTGTAATTTATCTATAGGGTTCTTGTCACCAGTAGAGTTACCAAATTAAATTTTCTGAAATGTCTCTATGAAAGAAATGGTTAATTTCTAAGGTCTTTTATTTAGGTCCCTAGTAGAGTCACCAATTTGTTAGGTCTCAAAAATGCAGGTTGCTGATCCTAAGAGGATGCCAGGCTCTATGCTTAGATTTGCAATGTTACTGAACTAACTTGACGAAATCAACCTTCAAGGTTTATTGATTTCCTACACTTCAGGTCCTACTACACCTAGGTGGGTGAACCATGGGATTTAAAGAAGACTAAATGTAAATGTATTGACTAATTAAATCTGTCTACAATGGCAAAGGGTGTAAGATAGATGAAAAGCTTACTATCTGATTATATCTAATGTCTAGTGAATGGTTTAATAGAAATTGTATAAAGTAAAAAGATTTTGAAAGTAGATAAGACCAATGCTTTATAGGGTAACAGAGTTGAATGAAGGAACAAGACTAGTGGCTTACAATGGGTACTAATTCTAATTGTTTGGCACAACTTTAGTTTATAACTTGTATAAACGTGCAAGGGAATGACTGACAAACTCTTCTTGATAATCCAACCAATATAATCAGATATCTTATAATTCACTAGAAGGTATTTTAATCCTTACTTGAAGGAACCAAATGAAATGAATGAGCAAGATTAACAGATAATATTGTCTTGGAGATAGAATGGCAATCCTAATTATATGGCTCTACTTAGTAATCTAAACTTAATACTTCCAGGTTACTGTGACTGAATCAGAAGGGTTTAATTCCTCAAATGGACACCAACCTACTTAATCACACAGATACAACAAATGTGTATTGATAGATTAAATATATACTTGATATATTAATCTGAATAACAAGGAAATGCAAAAAAATGGAGACAACCACACAATTGAATAATTTTAACAAACAACTGATACCAAAGTAGAACCACTAAATCAGAGAACTTCAAACTTCTTCTGCAAATAAAATATGCAACATGGTCATTCTGAAACATTGTATATTATATATATGTATATATTCTACTACTGATAATCTTCAGTATCAAATGTTTTGAACTTATATAGATAATTGTGCGAAGAGACATAACCCTTCAACAAGTCTTTTGACAACTTAACAAGTATTAACAACCATTACATAATCATGATTAGGCTCTATTTAGCCATAAGTAAACTTTAGCCAGATGGTCCAAGTATTCTTGATCATGATGGGAATCAGTAAGCTCAACAGCACTTTTGGTAATCACATCAAGTGTGACCATCCTTTCCAAGTACTTGCAAGCTTCCCCAGATGCAAAGACTTTGTCTTTCAAAGCTCCTATAGCCTCGTGTAATATAACTCGACAATCAACAATCCACTCTTCTTTGCTCTTTATCTCTCCATTGTCTTTAAATAACACAGGCACTCCTGCGTTTGAAGCTTCAACACCTTCCCTAGCATAAGCTTTGAGTTTATCATAGTATTTCTAATGTTGTTCGAGCAATGTTCTTGTATTGGAGATATCTGCATTGTCAGAAACATTTTTATTTTGTATCTCAATCAATTTCTCCTGCATTCTCTGTTCAAGTCTTTCATGCTCTTTAATTGCTTTGTAATTCTGAGAGTAATTATACCAAAATAGGTTTAACCACTGTACCATGTTTGCATATCTTCTCTATAGTATTGTGACAAATGCATCTATTTGAATTTGTGTTTCCTGGTCAGGGGATAATGCTTGAGTGTCTTGTGAGCTCTCACCTTGGGTTATTCTCTTTGTTGATTCGCCAAACGTACTCTTAATAGCATCCTTCAAGTAGTCATTTTCTTTTGTCAATCTTTGATAGCTCAATCTATATGCATCTCTCTCTTTGATCAATATTTGAGCTTGTGCCTTGTTTAATTTCGCAACATTGATGCCAATGTCTGCTGTAAGCAGAGGGTCAATTTCCCATGCTTTTAAAGTCATGACATGGCTGAAAGTCTTTTTAGTATCTATGATGGCTATCTTCTTATGGGGAAGATATAGTGCCCATATCATCAAGGAATTTTCATCATTGTTGTATTTTGTACCCATGTACACTTCATTAACTGCCTCTGGAGTGAGTCTATACTTATCATCTGCACTATTTAGAAAACTGTCAAAAACCAAAGCAGAATTCAAATCAAGACTAGGAAAAATCATAACTCCTGCATCTTTGAGCAATTGTCTACCCCTGCTAGGAGTCATATCCTGTATCTCCTTCTCTATCATTACTCTTAGCATATCTAACAATTATTTTTCATTATCAGCGGAGACATCATTCACTGATTCTCTAATTTCTTTTCCTTTGCACTTATACAAAAATGACTTAAATTCTTTTGAATGAATAAATTTATCATCAAAAATGAAAGAATCATAGGCTATCTAACATGGATCCTCATTAGCAGACCCCTCCTCGTCATGTATTACAATAGGAGGCTGATATTGTAGCATTTTCCTTTTGGACATTTCTACTGTTTTGTCCTGTGGCTCTTCTTGCTCTGCCTGTTCTTCACCTTCAGATATAACCTCAATCTCTGCTATCTGCTTTTTCTTCTCACTTAAATCCCTTTTATACTTTTCTATCACCAACTCTACCTCAGCCTATTCCAGGTTCCTAATAACATCATCATGTGGATAATGTATGTGCATGTATCCACTGAGATTTTGTTTTCTTCGTACAGAGTCAATAAAATCTTCAGGGTCAAACCCTTTCCTTGCCTCAGCACTCCTCATATTATAATGCATCAACTTGTCCACAATGAGATTATAACCCTCTTTTGACACTACAATAAAATCTCCAAAACATAAAGTGTTGGACATAAAGGATTGTTTATCATGTGAACTCAAATGCACTACATTTGAGCAATGCATTTGCCTGATTATCTCTAAATAAGCAATTCGGTCAGGGAGAGTCTTAGGCAATATGAATGGAGTGTCTTCAAAACCATAGATTTTGATCATGGTAGCATCCTCAAAACAATACCAGTCTCCCCAATTATGAGTGATAGTAGGGGGGCTGCCAAAATCTTTGGGCCTGAGGAACCTTTTTATTTCAATTGAAATTAAATATTCACAGGGGTGATTGAAATACATGTACAACACTTTCACATAGTGTTCTTCAAATTGGGTATAGCTAGAATGGGCATATCTACTGTCCCATATTCTAGTCCACATTTGTATGGGTATATTTTCCCCTTTCTTATCTGTAGAAACAACATTAAGTTCATTTGGCCATAACCCTACTTCCTAGCAGAAATATAATACCATATGCATGAGTAGTGAGTAATGCTCAAAAGAGAATGCTGGGGAACTATTTTTTATTGCAGACAGTCCATAATCTATTCTATTGACAATATAGGCAGCATAGTCAAACTGCCTTGCATTATGACACTGGATGTCAGTAGCTATAACCATTAAAGGGATTGTCATGAAATCAGGGACCTCTGAACCAAGGACTTGGCCCACAAAATAATAAGTGTGCTGTATATATGGTTCAAATATAGCTACATGGAAGGGAGGACCATGATTTTCAGTTAGGGGCATCACTTCTCCTTCAACCCTGGGCCTATGGATGGGAACCTCCATCCATTGTAGGTTGTGTCCATTCTCCAATATTCCCTCTCTAGGTCTTCATAAATAATGGGGACTGTGCACAAATCATCTAAATTAAACACTTCACAAATAGCATTTTTTGACAAGTGTACAATTGGCTCCCCCTGTGGGTTGCATATGGCTTTCATGCATGGATTGTAATGTTTGGCAAATAGTTGTAGGAGTTCAACATTCAAGAATATGTTAGGCACAACTAGTTTTCCCAAATTCAAGTGCCATGGGTTTGACACAGGAGCATTCCTAAACCTTCTATTGTAATGGAACTTGAAAAGTTCATATCCCCTGATTGGGGTCTAGATATCTCCTAGGTGCTTATATTTATCTTCTAATTTCTCAACTTCTGCCTTGAGTTGAGCAGACCTTCTGGCCTTGGGAGTTGACCCAGGCAATTGGTCAATTAAGTCCTAATTGAGTTTTCTATCTTTTACTTTTTCTTCAGGGGTTTGATCAGTTTTTTGTTTTTTAGATTTACTGGTTTCCCCTTGTGATTTTCTTCCTTTTCCCTTTCCCAGAGTCTCCATGTTCAAACTTTGACAAAAAATTCAAACACAGGCTATATAATGGTTTGTATGTATGTACCTGTCATTCTGTGGCTGTAATCGAAATCCTTTGCTTGCACTTCAAGAATTCCTCTGTATTCTTTTCTCAAACAACCTTGTCAATTGTAATTACAATGATCGTAAGGGATTTCATAGCTATTTGCATTTAATTATCTGATCAATTTAATGTCGTTCATTGCTGTGAAATGTCACATCACCATAACTCCTATCATCGACATGATTTTTAAAATGTTTGGGCGACCTTAATACTTCTTATGGTGCGAACAATGAATCAGTGTGACTCCTCAATTGTATTCCTGATGTTATGTTGAATCATATCTAAATGGGTGTAACTATCGGTAGGACTTGTTTCATCACCGTGTGGTTTAGATTTCCCTCCAATATTGTGAGTCTTACCAATATGACTATCAGTAAGAGTCTCACCGACAACAATTTATTATCAGGATGATCAATACTATCGAGATAACATATTTATGTTTCCCCGAACTTCATTGTCTTATCGATAATCTTCTTTACTCTAGATTGGAATGACTATGTTAATATCTCACCGATATAGTTAAAACTTCTTATCAACGGGTGTGACTTCATTTCCATCAGAATGAGATATACCATCAGGGTAATTTTTAAAGGATTACTTGATGACAATTATCTCCTCGATGGCCACTTTACATTCCTTATCGGAGAGAATCTATCAAAGTGTCACCGACACCCTTTTCATCATTGTGACTCAGGAATCAGCAAGACATAACTGCTTCGTTCTGATGTGTTCAGTTATGCCGATAGATATGTGTATCTAAGTGACTCACACTGAAAGTTCCTTTTATTATTTTGCCAAGACATTGGATTATCAGGGACTTTTTTACTTTTCATTCCGATGGTTCACTTCTTGCCGATGGTTATTGTTTCCTTATCCCCACAGGATGTTCGGTGAGACTCTTGCTGAAATACTTCATCGGTATGATATATACTGTCAGGATAGCTTTTAAAGGTTCGTCCAATGATTATTAGTCATACCGATCGGTGTGACTGCTTAGTTCTCTTACCGATGAAAGGCTATCGGTATAACTTCCTCCATCGGAAACTTCTATAAATCTCTTTCTAATTTCTATTCTCACCCTGATACTCATTATCATTGTCTTCTCATGCATCGATAGAACAACACAAAGTCTTGCCAATATATTGAATTTTAATTAATTTTGCATTGCTTGGCCATGGACATCTTGTGGGATGTATCAAATTCTTGCTATGGTTTTGGGATATTTTATGATTTTGTCTAGATGTGGTGAAGTGAGAATACAGTAAAATTTTAAAATTTTTACTGTCCCAACACTATCAATTAATCAGATTTATCCTCCGACTCGCTCCCCCGTGTACATCCTGAGCTTATTGACTAGGCTCTACAAGGAACCCCTCAACTAGATATGTTCAATAATGATGATGCCTATATTGACTACATGGAACTTAGGGACCAGCTGCCCAAAGGAGATCATAAAGCTATTTTTACTATTGAACTTAATACTATGGCTTATTTCAGAGAGGGTGCCAAGCCTTCTAGTCACAAAAATATCAAAATAAAAACTAGATCTGACAGTGAAAACTACTCTGTGGTAGTGTCAGATCCCAAAACAAGCTATTACTAAGAAACCATGACACTTAGAAACATTTTATCTGAGGCAATACGATTTTGTAGAAGCCTTATACAATAACCGCTCTCAGTTTTTTATATCTCTAATGTATTTTCCCATGGTGAAAGGTTTTCTAGTGCCCCAAAAATCATCAGAAGGAGGTAGTGTAAAGTTGTAAAGGGGTGTAACTTTCATCTTGCTCCTGATGTGACCAAATTGATATTTCCAACACATCTAGATGCGTATGTTTAGGCTAGGCATGGTCTTGTTTTGCACCCAAACATGCCAAAATAGTTCAAGCTACATTGTACCGGCGATATCTCTGAAGATTCCAAAGTGCAAAAAGACAACAATCTTTGACGAACTGTTACTCAGAAACCATGATACTTAGAAACATTCCATTTTAGGTAACACAATCATGTAGAACTCCTCTACAATAACCTCTCTCATTTTTTGATATCTCTAAGGCATTTACCCATGGTGAAAAGTTTTTTGTTGCCCCAAAAATCATCAGAAGGAGGTAGTGTAAAGTTGCTAAGAGGTGTAACTTTCATCCAGCTCTTGATGCGACCAAACCAATAGTTCCAATGCATCTGGATGGGTATGTTTAGGCTAGGCATGGTTCTATTTTGTACCCAAACATGCCAAAACAATTCGAGCTACATTGTACTAGTGATATCCCTGAAGAGTCAAAAGTGCAAAAAGGAAACAATCTTTGATGAGCTGTTACTTAGAAACCATGACACTTAGAAACATTCTGTCTAAGGAAAAGTGATCACATAGAGCCCCTCTACAATAACCTCTCTCAATTTTTGATATTTCTAAGGCATTTGCCGAAGGTGAAAGGTTTTTTACTGCCCCAAAAATTGTCAGAAGGAGGTAGTGTAAAGTTGCAAAGGGGTGTAACTTTTGTCCTGCTCCTAATGAAACCAAAATGAGAGTTCCAACATGTCTAGATGGATACATTTAGGCTAGGCATGGTCCTATTTTACTTCCAAACATGCTGAAACAGTTCAAGCTACATTGTACCGACGATATCCCTGAAGAGTCCAAAGTGCAAAAAAGTAGTAATCTTTGATGAGTTGTTACTCAGAAACCATGACACTTAGAAACATTCCATCTGAGACTATGTGATCATGTAGGGTCCATCTACAATAACCTCTCTTGATATTTTATATCTCTAAGGTGTTTACCTGTGGTGAAAGGTTTTCTGTTGCCCCAAAAATCATCAGAAGGAGGTAGTGTACAGTTGCAAAGGGGTGTTACTTTCATCCTTCTCCTGATGCGAGAAAATTGACAGTTCCAACATGTCTAGATGGGTAGTTTTAGGCTAGGCATGATCCTATTTTGCACCCAAACATGCCAAAACAGTTCGAGCTACATTGTACCGACGATATCCCTGAAGAGTCCAAAGTGTAAAAAGACAACAATCTTTCATGAGATGTTACTCAAAAACTGTGACACTTAGAAACATTCCATCTGAGGCTATGGGATCATGTAGGGTCCCTCTACAATAACCTCTCTCAAATTTTTATATCTCTAAGGTATTTGCCCGTGGTGAAAGTTTTTTTGCTGCCACAAAATAGTTAGATGCATGCAGTGTAAAGTTACAAAAGGGTGTAACTTTCATTCTGATCCTCATGCGGCCAAAATGACTATTCCAATGCATTCATATGGGTACTTTTAGGCTAGGCATGGTCCTATTTTGCACCCAAACATGCCGAAACAGTCTGAGCTACATTATACTAGTGATATCCTCACACATTACCTTTGCTATAACTGTTATAGTCTTCACATGTCAACATGTACCTTATGGCTATTAACATACTTGTTCTAGAAATCAACACATTCATATATGAATTGCTTATTCTTTTATCTTGGTTCACCTTGACTTTGTTCTCTAGTACTATCTCTATAGGGTTTGTTTTAGACCTTCAATGCATTGTTCCATCACTGCAATTATAGACCCCTATTAGGCTTGAAATAGACCTCTATTAGGCTACTCTCCTAAAGCTTAATATCATCTTCATGTTGTCATATCCATGCTGGTCAACCCTCATCTTCTTCCACCTTTAGGTCATTGTGTTATTAGGTTTGAACTTAGACTTCTCTGATATTTGAAACCCTCTACACTTCATGGCTCTATCATTATGTAATGATCTACACTGCACCTATCTTGCTTATCATATTTCATAGCAATCTTACAAAGAGCTAGGGTAGTGGTATGCAACTTTCTATGAGATCAATACAATGTCGTAACAAGGCTTTCAAGCTTAACAATTTTTTGGGTAGGGAATTGCTTTATGGAATTAGAGTCAAATTGGTAAATGTGATGACATGATATATATTAACATGGTGAGATGAAAAGTATACATTTATAATATTAACCACATTCTCAAAGGTATTGCTGATGACTTATGGAAGCCTATAGCCCCAATGTTATGTTAGATACTCAAATTAGGTAAGACTCAATGTACTCTCATAACCTCGCCTTATATGTAAGAGGAATTACATTTAATAACCACAATGGTCATCAGGTGCTCATAAGCATATGATTTTGACTATCTTATTCAAGACAACAAACATATTCTTTGCATCCCAATATGGTATAATAAAAAGGAATTAAGAAATATTTTCAATTGAGCTACTCATAAAGAATATGGATCAGCATACGAAGGAGCAACCATAAGAACATCCTTTTGGAACATAGGGAATTGCAAATATCTATGTTACAGCAATCAACCTTTTTTCAATATACCAACATGACATATTTATAGAGTATTATTTTTGTTATGTGATGCACCCAAATTGGGCTAGCAAGACCAAACCATGGTATTATCAAGCCTTTTGGTCACTAAAATAAAACAATAAGAACAAAGATGTTTCACAAGAGTTTGACAACATAGAATGCAACAATTACAAAACTACTAAAAAATGATGCATTGAAATGGATGGATTCTTTGACAATTAAACTTTAAAACCTAGAGGCATACAAAAATGATCTACATTGCACCTATCCATATTACATAATGATCAATAAAATTTATTTGTATTAACTAAATATCCATAAGGCATACATCAATATCTGTTGATATAAGTATAACATATATACAAAATAGCCATATAGGCTTACAAGAATGCCATATAGGCATACAATGTCAACTATATGCAATACACAATGTATGTCCATAAATGTGATATAGGCATACAACAAAGGAACACAATAAAAAGTCATTCCCCTCTGTCCGGTGAAAAGAATAGATCATGGGCAACCTTTGATCTTTGAGGGGATGGAGATGCATATGAGGGTGGTCTACTATGAACCTAAGGGTTGCTCCTCCTATTTAGTTGTTCATGGATATGTAGTTGTTACAATAAAATGTATAAACATTAATATATAGAAATTACATTATAAAAAATGAAACATCTAACAAAATAATCACTTACTGCTATCCAAAAACATGTCTCCTCATTTGACTTAGTACCAGGATTAGGTTGTGGCGATGTCATGTCCTATAGAAACCATCTAGATAGAAATTAAACTTCAAATCAATAATCATTTGATTTTTAAAAAATAAACAACTATAGCAATGAATGTAATTTGAAATTTACAAATCTATCTCATACCCCCATCAAAGGCATGGAGCTATGAATAGTAGAGGACACACCATGCTCCATTGCCCTATGAACATTGGGAGGTGTCTCCGTAGCCTACATCATCTAAAAATTAAACAACATTATTCAATTATGAAAACTATAATAGTGATGCAAGTCATGGCTCCTAATATACACACATGTTCACCTAAACATGGAAGTACATGCAATAAAGCACACAAGTCACATGCATATATACAAATTAGATGAAGATTCATGACTATTGTGTGGTATAAAAGTCAACAAAGGAGGGACCATAATAGTATCAAATTTTAGGTTTAAGAAGTTAGAAAGGGAGTGAAGGTGTTAGTTTAGGTTTAGGTTGGTGGTAGGGTGGGATAGGGTTGTGCTCAAATTTTTGTTTGTTTGGTAGTCATGGAGGTAGGACAATTCCTAAGATGGAGTTTGTGGGTTTACAGGACAATGCATAAACTATAAATCACATAGACATTAGGTAAGTTTATGAGTTTATGGGAAGGAGGAATATCAAGAGTTTGTGGGATAATAGGAGGGATGAAAGATACTAGATAGGAGAAGAAAAATCTTATTTTAAAAATTTCTTATCATTTTCTTTGTCTCGAGGTTTGTCAAGGGGTGGGTTGGAAGCAAACTAGGTTTGGGATGTCTGTTAGGGGTATATTAAGAAATAGGTAGGGTAGATATGGGTTGGTTAGTAGGTTGGGTGTAGTGCTGGGGAAGTTTCTTAGGCCTACTTTTAGAAGTGGATGGGGAAAGGTCCTACACCTTTTCTTTTACTTTATCTTAGAGGGGCATTAGAGCAGAGGTAGAAGTCAATGAGGAAGGTGAAGTAGTAATAGGTGGATATATGGTGGGGAAGATAGGGGCATAGCTAGTAGAGTAGGTGAAGTAATAGAAAGAGGTTGTGGGGTTGGGGCAAGAATGTGTTTAGAGGCATAAGATAGGTAAAGGTGAAGGAGGGAATTGGTATGAGGTTGAGGTGGACCAGAAAGGTTTGACAAAAAATAATCTAAAGAGAAGTGTCTTAAGGTAACAACTAGTTGGTATGGGCTATGAGAAATGGTGAAGACATTACCATCATGGGCAATTTTAGAGTCAACAAAGGAGGGACCTAGATGCCATTGGAGTCAATCATATGTTATATAAGATGTCATAGGCTCATACCCTCTCTGGTGTCATGTCCTAGGATCTAATTGGTTGTAATTGGATGAGTTTATTAGAGAGAATTTTCCGAAGAATAGTGTGGAGGGGATCAACAAGCTTTGGTAGACATGTATGGAAAATGTTGTAGCATAGACAAGATAGTGAGCTATTTGAAAAGATGCCTCAAAGAAATGTGGTCTCATGGTGATGTCCTTGTCTATGCATCTTCTTGTCATGGCATTCCATGAGACCACATCTCTTTGAGGCATTTTTTCAAATAACTAGATTGTAATTGAAAATTTGTCATCTATCAACATCTAGTTATTAGTTATGCAATGTCTAGTAATGATTTGAGTTTGAAAGATGTGCAATGAAATGTAACCAATGATATGAATATAAAATAGAAAAATCTAGTAAGTACAATTCATTAATTAAATTATTTATTTTATTACCTCCATGAAGCTTTGAAGTCCACCACCACTAGCAGGTATTACCGTGAAATCTCCAATATTAACCTATTCAACATCCAAAATTAGATATTAGAATACCATTCATATAATGATGCTATTCACATGTAATATTTATAATTATTTACTAGTTGCATACCCTAACAATAGACGTCGTAGTGTAATATATAGGTGGAAAACTATTGAAAACTGCATCAACTTTATGCCCCTGAAATTTCATTAAAATCATCAAACTAAATTAGTTAATCTTACATTTCAAAAATAAAATTTAATAAATTAAATTCAATGAACTTGCAAACCTTTACCTGAGTATCAAGGCAAAAAGTCTCACTCATGAGGGTATCTGTCATCACCATCTCCTTAGCTGCAGATGTAGCTTGCACACCTACATCTCAGCTATCCATGGGGTCATAACCACAGGTTGACCTACAAGCCTGACAAGTATGGGGTGGAGCCCTACTCCTTGAACTCTCCACTGACCCATGCTATGCTGTAGGACTGGCTAGCTCTATGATGCTCTAGGTCAAGGCACTAATGGACTGAAGTGTCTTGACCTCAGCACTCTCCTTCACAATGGAAGGGATAGACACATGCTCATGGGCTAGTCTAGCGAGTGCTTGTCTCGTTGGTCACTATGGGTCAACATGTACCCCTAGTCTATCCTGTGCTGACCCCCCACCTCTACTCTAGAAGTCCCGTATATCAAAATAGTTTGGCACTTTGTTTTTTACAAACTCGTAGTAGAGTTTCCTCAAAAAGTATTGTTGGACCTCATTATTGTTGCATGGAGGATGGTCAAAAACTATCCACCACCTCTGCCCAAAATTGTCCCTTATCACTTGGTTGTTGTACCAATGGATAGGGAACCTCTTTCATGTTACAAGGGGTAGTAGTTGATTTGTTCATGGGTTTGTAAAAATGGAACACAAGTCCAATTTTGTAATTTTTTCATTTTTTACTTGCTCATATGACAACTTGTCTACATGATACTCTCTAAATTCTCTCCTCTTTTCTGTCCAACTAGATATTTGCTTGCTAATTGAATCTACTTTTGATAACATTGATTCAAGAGATTGAGCAAGTGTGGATCTATGTGAGGTTGAAGTTGTAGGATCTTTCAACCTTGCAATTATGTCCTCAATTTGTTTTTTATTGTTTTCAATTTTACCCATTAGATTTTCTTATGTTCTAGGGGCATGTTGAGGAATGAATGGAGGTGTTTGTTGTTGGGGTTGTTCTTTAGCAGGTATTTAAAGTTTAGGTGATTCTGTATTTTTTGGATTTTCAGGAGGAAGAGGAGGTGCATTATCAATTCCTCTCAATTAAGGAAATTTACATAAAAAATCAACTTAAACCTACCTATTTAGAAACAAATTCACACAAAAAAACAAATACAACTCACTCCTTTGGTCTCTCTAACATCATGGCAGAATTTTGGTGATGAATAAGTGAGAATTTGGTGTAAAAAATGTTCTCCAATAATGTGAGCGTGCTCCTTAGGGTTTGCAAACCATAGGTGCATGAAAATGAAATGAAGAATGAGCCTCAAGTAGGTTTTTTTTAATACTAAGACAAAACACGCTTGCATTATAACATGAGCGCATTATGGTTTGGTGTTGCCAAGATTTAGGCTTGGCATCACCAAACCGTAATACGAGCATGTTATAACGTGCTCGTATTATGTATTACAAGTTTTTTTAAAAAATTGTCCACTATTTGGCCTCTCAACTTTTTGCACCTGCCCATAGGGGCAAAAAAGGACAAAAAAATGACAAGTATATTTTTTTATTTGTTAATGATTTAATTAGTTTAATTTTATTAATTTATAATATAAATGTGTTATAGTTTTTATTAGTCTTTACTAATGTCTATTTACGTACATTTCCCATGTCCATTTCCTAGTATGATTTCTTCATGTCATAAGACTATCTTAGAAATCAAAATGGAGTGAATTTTTTCATTTGTATTTTTTAGGGGTTTAAGTAACTTGGATTTCATCACCAAGCACTTGGCCAAAGCCTATGTTCTAGCAGGCTATATAAATTCAAAGGAGGAGCTTCCGTTCTTTGGCTAAGTAGTTGTGTGTTTTAAGCACACTATGAAGTGAGGTGGTTTCATCCCACCAATACCTAGGCCTTAGAGAACACCCTTGTATCATGAATTTGGGCCTCATGTACCATAAGGTATTTTGAGGACTCCCTAGTTGAGCTTTGTTTAAACCTAGACTAGGAAGCCATCGACCATTTATAATCTGTGATGCATCGGTAAAGCTTGAGAAGTTACTCATTTGTACAATCTTGGAGATGGTATAGTGGGCTATGGGTACAATCCCAAATCCTCCATAGCTAGTGCTCTAAACAAGATTAGTATATTGGTGGGCTCACAGGTTGTAAATACTCCCACATAACTAGTATAGGTTGTTGAAATGTGTTTTTCTTATCTCACATGTTGTGTAAAAGAGCTATATATGTAAAACTAAAAAACCAAAATTTAAATATATATACCTTTATATGTTAATAATCCACTATCCTCATCCAATCCTTTCATTCATCCTTATCCTAATCATCTCTCATCCATTTGTCACCCATAATCCACATCAAAATCCACTATCCTAATTTAATCCTAATCTTCCCTAATCCATTTGTCTTCCATAATCTGGACATTATAATCCACTATCCTTCATCCATTTTCCTCCATAATCCACATCATAATCCACATATAATCCACTATCCTCATCCAATCCTATCATTCATCCTTATCCTAATAATCTCTCATCTATTTGTCACCCATAATCCACATCAAAATCCACTATCCTAATCCAATCATCATCATCCCTCATCCATTTGTCCTCCATAATCAACATCATAATCCACTATCCTCCATCCATTAGTTGTATATAATCCACATCATAATCCACTATCCTCATCCAATCCTATCATTTTCAATCCTTATCCTAATCATCTCTCATCTATTTGTCACCCATAATCCATATCAAAATCCACTATCCTAATCCAATCCTAATCATCTCTCATCCATTTTTCCTTCATAATCCACATCATATAATCTATCCTCCATCGATTTGCCATCCATAATCCATTATTCCAATCCAATTTCATCCATTATCCTATATCTTTCAAACCTCATCCACATCCAATCAAAATCCCTATCCAAGACATCACCTAATCCTAGATCCACTACCCACATACAAACACCAAAGATGGTTTGATAAATTCATTACAGAACCTAGAATATCTATGTCCCCTCCAATGTGTGAAGTTCATCCCAAGCCTAAAGTTATACTCAAAGGAGCTCATCAAATTGACAATCCTAATCTCAATATTAGACACCTCTCCTATGTTTAATTTGTCATTACATGTGAGTGCAACATTCAAGAGGTTTATTAAAACTTAGTTAAAGACAATTCATTCTATTTAAATCCATATTTTAAATCTTGAGCTACCTCTTGCCCATATCATAGAAATCTTCTATGTAGTAGTTGACCTTGTACTCACTAATGAATGTTGACTTCCTGAGATTTTTCCCAACACGAATAAATTCTTTTCCTACATTTCCCTCACTAATTCCTACATTACATATGTATCTCATAGGGATCAAGCAATGTGTCACCCAAAAATGACTATTTATTTATCTAATCTAGACTTGCCTTGTGAAGTAGTTGTACAACCATTCCACCTAACTTGAAGAATCATGTAGGAATATTAGACCTCTCCTGAGTTTAATTTGTCCTTACACATGAGTGTGTAACATTCAAAAAGTTTATTTAAGCTCTTAGATAAAGACCATTCATTGTCTTAGTTAAACCATAATATGCAAGCTATAGGTTTATCACTTGGACACTAGTTGACCTTACCCTCACATATACATATTTGTGCAAGTGAATTAAAATATAATTTATGATGGGGAATGTTGACGAGTAGGATTGCGCCTATTTATTCAAAGCTGTGAAGCTCAGCAATCCTGTGTAACATGGGATCAAACTCAGGCTGTGGGTGACCTATGGTGAGCTTGAACCTCTAGATTATGGGATGGTTCCCTTAAAATATTCAATGGATCTATAACTTTGATATGGAGAAGGGTTAAAAAGATCTACTAAAAGCACTAAAATTGTAATCTAAAGTATGGTGATGCACCTAAAGTTGATGCAAAACTAACAATATAACTCACAATAGATCTCAGAAAATCTATCCACACAAACCACTTTTGGCAATTTGATCACATAAATAATTCTAAGGGAGCCTAGAAATGATTTTCTTCTTTTAAGGAAAAGGGGTTTTCACAACATAAAAGAAAATTACTCCAATTGCACAACCTAAGACCTATGATTTTTAATGCTATCTAATACATGCAAGTACAAATGAGATAATGATTTTAAAGGTTCCAATGTTTAAACACAATAAAATATCATCAAATCATTCACAAAAGAAGCACTAATGGAAAGGTAGACACTTGATTTAGCTGAAAAATAAAGGAACAATTATATAAAAAGACAAGGATAAAACCTATAACCTGCTATAATCTCTATAAATATACAAAAAGTGAGTTACAAAACCTTCTTTCTCTCTCAAACTGTAAAGAGAAAAAAAGGCAAGAACTAGAAAACCCTGAGTTTTTATTACAATATATAATGTGCTCTCTCCAAGGGACCTAGAAAGGTCAACTATAGTCAACTACCTCTAAAAATAAGTTCTCAAAAGCTGATCCACAAGCAAATAAGAAAATCCCTAAAAATAAGGGCTGTAACTGTCCCAAATCAAGCAAAAATAGCTCCAAATTGCTCTCATCTATATGTTTGACCAAAAGGTGGACCAAACTCTCCAATTTTGACCCAAGAACCATGCAAAAGAGCTCCAAAAGACTTCAGTTAACTATATCCTTCAAATTTGCATGATCTTGGGATATGTGAGCAAATAACAAAGTACTTTTTGCATGATTACTTTACTATTAGTTACAATTTGTCCTATCTTCTTGATTTTAAAACTTGTGACAAAATAATAAAGTAATTTATAATTACATTACTTTATTACTTGTTTACATTTATCTAGTTACAAAATCATACAAAATTGGATGGATTTGCCCTTTTAGAAGATAAAAAACATTTGTAAATAACCCCTTATTTCTCCCTTTATATTCACATGATTACATCAATGCATAAATGATGATGCCAAGACAAAATAAGCCCTCATGCATGAAAAAATATCTCCATTTCTACCATCCTTATAGCTCCATGCATACATAGTGATCTCCTCATGCAATACCTCAGGCAATTGCATAAATTTCATGCATTTGTATTACTACATAAAATACCTTATAACTCCCTTTGCATTATACACTATGCATCATATTTCACCCTTAATACATTTTGAAAAGAAACAAGGTTATATCCCTTATGTCTCCCATGTATACATCATGCCATACAATACATCATACCATGCATCATCATGTAAAAATACCTTATAGCTCCCTTTGCATGCTTAATGTAACACATTACATCCATACTTTTTTACTCCTTATGCAAATTATGCATTTCATACCATCACCTTCATACCCTAGCATCACCTTATCTCTTCATGTATAATGTTCATCCATCCTTTCCTTACCTTCAAATTATTGCACTTATTTGACTTTATCCTCATAGCTTTTGCAAAATGTTACACAAAACTTTTGGCTATATCTTTTGATTATTATTTTGACTTTATCCACAAATAAAAAAGGCAATAATAATATATGCCCTCATGAGCTCTTGTGGCATCATAAGGTTTGATCATTAGGTTGAAAGAACTTGGAAGTCTTGACCATGGTGAAAATAGGATAACAATGATTTCAAGAAGTGAAAGTAAAAAATGAAGAAAAGACATAGTTGACAATCGACCAAAAAGGAGGCATGAGACCCTAAAATCATCATTTTTTCTTTTGCTTTTCTTTGTGCTCCTCTTGATCTACCACCATGCTCACCTAGGGTTTGAATCATTCTTCATTGTTCTTTGTAGTTTCTATAGTTTCTTGATAGTTTTCTTCTAAATCTTCGATAGGAATTCGAAGGTGAGCATACTTATCATAGTTTGAAATATTTTCTTTGACTTTCTGTTGCATAAAAAGGCCTACAAGCCATAGCCATTCAAGTAAGCTCCTTATTTTTTCACTTCCATTTTTTATCTTCTCACTATGCTTCTTGTTCTCTCTATGTGGGCGGCCATGCTTGTTGCTTGAGCTGTTTTGAAAGAATATGAAGGCTAGAAACCTACGGTCTGTAGGCCACTTTTCTTTCTCTTTGCAACTTCTACAAGGTAATGCCTCTTTTTATCTTATACCATTTTGGATTTTTGACTGTGTATCTACATATATGGTGAGGTTTTTGAAGAAAGACTATGTGGGTTTGGCATTTTTTGAAAGAATGTTCCTCCCAAGTCATGACCATGTTGATTTTGCATACATGTAGCACTTTGTTTTTGTTCACTGTTGAAAAAAAAGAAACTCAACCCATAGAAAAAGGCACTCGACTCATAGAAAAAGGAAACTCCTATTGAATAAAAAAGTATTCTAGTTCTTTTTTAAAAAAAAGGAGAAAATGAGCTCTCTGCATTTGTCATAACATAACAAGGGTTTTAAGTAAATTTTGTGGGTTTGGCATTTTCTTGTAGAAACCCTTGCTCATAGGCCATGACCATCTTCATTGCATACATGAAATCTCTTCATTCGTTTATCTGGTTCTTGAAACCCTTGTGAAAATGAAAAAATGAACACTATTTTTCCTTCGGTCTTCCCTGCACATAAAGATATAAGGGTTTGAAGTTTCTCTTTTCTTCTTGTAGCAGCAGTTAACTGGGTTCTTCATATCTTGAAGAAAATATATTGTTCTTGGTTGTGGCCTCATTCTTCTATGTATTTTTCTCCTCACTATATATTATATGGGTTTTAAAACTTTTTTGAAAGAAACCCTTCTCATGGCTTCGGCCTGAACACTCATATACATATAATTTGCATTATCATATATATTTTATTCTTCTCTTTGTGGGCTCGGTCTCCTATATAGGACTATGAGGGTTTTCTTGAAAAATTTATAAAAAATGAAAGAAAACTAGTAAACTGCTACTCTGGTTTACTCTGCACTTACCTAGTCTTTTCCTCCTTTTCCTCTTTACCTTGACCACTCTATCAGATTATGAGAGTTTCAACAAAAAGAGACAACACAGAAAAAATTGTTATCTGGTCATGCATGTAAGATATACCCTCTGTAGCTTATGATCTTTTCTTCTTTCTACTCCATTTGGGCAATGGAATCATGTTGTTATTTTCTATTATAACAAGATTTCCATTTTAAATCTTCACTATACCCTTCATAGTTCCTATAGCATAACTATATGTCATATGCATTTTATCTCTTCATTAATGGCCTAATGCTCTCATGACTCCAAGGCACTCACATATTCATTGTAGACTTTGCATTTTATGATGTGGCTATGTAATGAGTTTAAAATATATGCACTTGTTTGTATATCCTATACTCTTTTCATATATTTTGATCTTGATGCCCTGTCATGTAAATTTTGTGTTCTTTATTTATGACTACACTAGTGGCCTGTAAATGATCTTTAAAAGCTCACTATACCTTCTATAGTGATCAATATTGCAATGTATAGAAAATGTGGGCATCTTGATGATGCAACCATACTGTCCGTTATTCCTGTAGCAAGACTAATATTCATTGATTCTCTTTTGCTATTCTATTTGTACATCCTTGTACTTCTGTGCATAAGGCATATGGCTGTATATTGAGTTGGCATGTATTGTGTAAACTGCATCCTCCTTTTGATAGCACTAGGAGCTCTTTAGTGACTGTTCTACCCTGACTATACTTGCTCCTATTTGATCTGAACTAGCTAATCTCTAAATGAGGCATCTCTCCTTGTTATTCTTCTCATATGAATATGGCTCATGATGACAGAATTGTTTGATGGTTCCTATAACTTACTCATTCTGCTCCATGGTATGGCTATTCATGTTGACTGTACTTTGTATGGTATTACTTAAAGATCTAATAGTCCTTCATCTATGTAGAATATTGATACTTTGGAGGTTTCCTTCTTCTATGCAACTCTTTATTGAACCTTCATGGTTATGCCTAGCTGTAATAGTATTTCTTGGCATTTGTATGGCTATCTTCTTTCATGACTGTAACAAAAGATGGCATTAGTAATTTACCACTATCTCATATGGCATTCTCATGATATGGCAGCACTTTACATTTGTACTTTGTGATCTTCCTAATGATACAATGGATTCACTATGGCTGAAATACATGGAATTTTGACTTGATGGTTCTTCATGCTTGAATCTTTGTGTCTCCATTGTACTTTATATCCTTCTATGCACTTGATACTTGACTCACATAGGACTATATATCTCTAGCATGCCTGTCTCTTGATGGATTTGATTCTCTTCATGCTTGCAATCTAACTATAAAGCTGTGGTAAATGATGCCAAGGTTGCTTTATCTTTTATAAATTACTACTCCATTGATGGTGTGATTTTCTTCTAGCATTAATATCTATGATCATCTCATTGATCTAGAAATTGACTCTTGTTGTTACCTCAATACATGATACATTAGCATGTTTGGGTTGTATATTGACTATTATATCACATATGATAGTGGATTGAATGGTGTTTGAATTCTATTTGACAATATCTAACTACCTCCTAAAACTAACTTGATACCTTTGTAAGAGAAGTGTTATAAATTCTTCAATACTGTTGGACAATATGCAATTGGTTGGGCAGTGTTTAATGATGATTGGCCTCTTGCATGTAGATGATACAGGTAATGCCCTTTAAAGATGTTTAGCTATTTTCACCTTAAAACTCTACATAGTATTGTGGAACTTTTGATTGAACCTTACACCACACATTGAGACCTTCATTCCTCTTGATACCTTGACATGCTTCTTTCTATTGTTACCTTAGCTCCTCATGAATGCCAAGAGAAAACTGTATGACTGCTCCTTCAATTTTTCCTAACAGTCTCCATAATGAATGTTGTCCCATACAAGGATTTCATTTGAATGTTCCCAGTTTGCTCTTGACTGTATTCTTCTTGATTCAAAGGTGCATTTATTCTTTATGATGACTGTCATGTCCTACTTTATACATTCATCAATGACTGTCCTTTGTCCTTTATGACTGTTCAATGAATTCAACATGAAATTCTAAATCATATTCACAACAAAAAGTAACAAATAACTAATCTATTTTTTCTTATCTGCTACTCCATGATGGCTGAAATGCTTTTGATATTCATGACTGTCCTCGAGCTATTCATTACTTGATTAATCTTTACTGCAATGACTGTAACTTTATGATGGCACAAGTCTTTTGATCTGATTGATGACTGTCCTTTACTGAAGTTGATTGCAATATGACAAAATGTTATTAATAAGGATGCTGGGCTCAACCCTTGTGGGAATCACATTTTCTCCACATGCTCTTTCAGTGATTGATCTTGATATATTTCACATATACCTACACAATGAACAAACATATTAGATATAAAACATACCTTTGATTCATGATGGTTTGGTTTTCAACTGATGATCTAATTTTTGCATATGTCTGATAATGATCCAATTGTATTGATGCATCATGATTGCAAGTTTATATATCTGTTGATAAGACATATGATGAACTTGTATATCTAGAGCTCTAACAAGTTTTCTCTAACCTTGTAGGTCCATCATCCTAATCAGAGGCAAGAGGCTAAAGACATGAAGACCAAGCTACAAGATAGTAGAGTCAACCTTCATGATAAGGCAATGATGGATATGACTTTCCTCATGTGTTCTTTTCCTTTTCTTTATCATCAGATGTATAGATTGCATGCTTAGTTGCATTGACTTAGTTTAGTCATTCCCATAGCTTGTGTGGAACATATTTAAACATTCTCTTGAATATAATTAGTTATTTTACCTTATGTAATGATTTATGTATGTTTTGCTTTCTAAATCAAATGCATAGGATAAAAACAACTGAATCTACTTTAAAACACATGTTCAAACATGATGATGAAATCCCAGTTTCTAAATACCTCTTCTTTTTGCACTGAAACATAATGAATAATCATCAACTAAAATATGAAATCCCTTGTTCTCTTCATTCTTGAATGTCTATTTTCTTGGCAAGTGATTTTGTACTTGTCGTCTATCAAGACAACATGCATTTACTAGATGATCTTGCATAACTAAGATTTTTTTGTACCCCCTCTAAACAACTAATGTTTAGGCCTTGCTAAATTAGGTGTGAACATAATTTAGTAACATTTTTGGTGACCTCTCTGGGGTGTTTGCTTGCTAAACAAAATAGAACCATTAGCCTTGCAATTCCATTGGGCATATGAGTCTTTCTTTTACCTTTGCAACTTAGAAAACCTCTGCAACTCAAACTGATGGAAAACTACAACATCAAAACAAAACTAAAAATCAAACTATCCTAACCTGTTTAGGACATGGCCAACAAAATGTGCATGTGCATTTCTTGGAAAATGAAATACTAAACTACAATTCTACTCTACCCTACACTAATCAGTCAAAGGAGCTGGTCAAACAAATCCATTAACTAGCTTTGTAAAATAACTTCCCTTTCTGATTAAGAAAGGATGTTTTGCAAGGTGATTTGTTACTGATATGATATGAATCATGAGACTATATCCTACAGAATGTTGCAAAACCCTCTGAAGAATAAAAATAAACTCACTCACCATCTAAATATGATCATTGGCACTGCTGTTATAGGGTGAATAAATGATCTCATTCTATTGTTTTAGGGCTACAATCTCCTTTTTGGGTACAACAGAAATTTGTATCTCCCTTTTAAGCTCTTTGTCAGCTAAATCCTTGATGGGACACCCTCTTGCAATGATAAACTTTTGGCTAATACTCCTAATGTCTTGATTTAGATCTGCTATCTTGTTTTCACTTACAATTTCAGTTTGATTTGGAAAACTTAGCTCACATGAATGAAATGAAGGAATACTTGCCTCTTTCACCTAAAAAGGCTAGTCATATACCTTTGTCTTGAAAGATACTAAATTATTATCAAGAAAAAGCTTCTATGATACTTGAAAACATGCTCTCATCTAATTGATAATCTTGCACTAAATCCATATGAATTTCATCCCTTTGCTATTCAAAACTAGGCATTGATGCTAGTTCAATCAAGCATTGCTCATCTTCCAAAAGATCCATCTGCATACTTTCCTTGCTACCCTCAAACTGATTATCCTCATATTGTTCAAATGCAAAGGGAAAAAGTTTAGAAACCTGATTTACCTTGTTATACTCATCATTTACTAGTTTGGGTGTTTGATCACTACAAGAATTCAGTAGAGTAGTAAGCTCCCTACAAGCTAAACAGTCAGGATCTTGACAATCAAATATAGAGTTATCTTGAAACGATTGAATATCTTCTTTTAGTTCACTTGACTGCTCTAAAAACAAATCAAATGTTTTATTTTCATGGATAATGTCAGTTGATTTAGTTTCATGTTTAGCCTGGTAGTCAATCCTATGTTCATGCAAAACAAGATTGTTAGTCTCCAAAATGGGACTGTCCTTTTGCTCTTCTAGCTAAACCGAAGCCTCAACCTCATCCTTGTCCTTATGGACCAGCAGTACATCATGTTTTGCATTATCATCTAGCTGTCTCAAATTAGCTGGTAATTTGGGTGCTTGTATGATGTCTTCATCTTGGTCAATAAAAGAAGGTAGTTGATCAAACAAAGAAACCAAATCCTCTTCTTTGTCTAGTTTATTCATCATCAGAATGTAGGCAACCTGTCTTTGCAATTGAAGATTTTGCCCTTCTAATCTTTGTATCTTGCTTTCATTTATCTTGTGAATAGCATTAGAAAACTTCTCAAATGAATCAAAATGTAAAGGATTTGGTGTCCAACATGAGTCAAACCCCTCAACACATGCATTATGCTTATTTTTAGCTGTGGACACAAAAAAATAGTAGCAACCTCTTGCTCCACATCTAATTTTCTGATTTAGTAGCACAAGAAGGACTACAAGAACCTTTAGCTGCTAGATTGAAACTCAGAATCTTGATTGGTTCAGATTTTACTACCTCTTCCCCTTCCTGATTTTGGATTGGTATGGGAGAGGTAGCTTTAACAAGATTTGGTATTTTATAATCTAGATACTTAGTCTAAGAAGGCTGCCATGGTTGTTCAAAACTATGATGACTTGGTTTAGGTATTTGATATGATTGACACTGAGGATTAATGGACTAATTTTGAATGTAAATAGGTTCCTGAGCAAAATTAGAACTTCTAAAACTTGGAATTTGATACCTACTAACCTCATTTTGAATGGGCTGATCTAGAATGAATGCAGCTGTTTGGATCTCATGCCTTTGTACTTGTGCAAACAAATGTTTATTTTGTGCTTCTTTGGCTGCAACTTCCCTTGCAAGATCTTCTTCATCTTGTCTTTTTCAAATCAACATGTCTTGCTCATAGAGATAGGCCTAAGAATCTAATTCTTGTTGTTGCTCATACTCTTGCTACTTCTTGATTTCTTCTATTTGCTTATTGATTTCTAGTAATGTGTTATGGAGATCAAGTGTCATACTTTTTATGCTTGTAATCTCCTCCTTTTCACTCACTTGGAATTGGTTGGGGAAGATATACTACTGGTTTTGAAGAAAATAGGTTTCTTGAAGTTGATTTGGTTTATGTATAGGCTGCCAACAAGACTAAACTGGGGTGGGTGGGAGGTAAGAGTAACATGCATGCTGGTTTCCTTGAAAAACCATAGAATTTGGGCTAAAACTACTTGCATGCTCAGCTGGATATTCATGATATGATGGATGATATGACATGTTCTCATGAAAGATAGACATGCTTACTCATTCAAAGGCTAGAAAATAAATTGAAACTAGAATTATTTAAAATAAAACATCACCTGATTTTGTGAATCCTTCTCATAGGCTACAAAAATCTAATCTATTCAAACCAGAAAGTTAGAGTTGCCAAGTATTTTGAAATAACACCTCTAAAAAGGCTATATTAACTATTGATCATACCAAAATAATAGAAAAATAAGTTCTTTTTTGAACTAAGAATTAGTTCAAAGTCCCACCGGGCATGCCAAAAACTTTTGACAAGTAGGATTGCACCCATTTATGCAAAGTTGTGAAGCTCAAAAATCTCGTGTAACATGGGATCAAACTCAAGCTGTGATTTACCTATGGTGAGCTTCAACCTCCAGATTATGGGCTGGTTCCCTTAAAATATTCAATGGATCTATAACTTTGATATGGAAAAGGGTTAAAAAGATCTACTAAAAGCACTAAAACTATAATCTAAAGTATGGTGATGCACCTAAATTTGATGGAAAACTAATAATATAACTCATAATAGATCTCAAAAAATCTATCCACACAAACCACTTTTGGCAATTTGATCACATAAATATTTCTAAGAGAGGCTAGAAATGATTTTCTTCCTTGAAGAAAAAGGGTTTTTCACAACATAAAAGAAAATTACTCCAATTGCACAGCCTAAGACCTGTGATTTTTAATGCTATCTAATACATGCAAGTACAAATGAGACAATGATTTTAAAGGTTCTGATGTTTAAACACAATAAAATCTCATCAAATCATTCACAAAAGCAACACTAATGGAAAGTTAGACACTTGATTTAGCTAAAAAATAAAGGACCAATTGCATAAAAAGACAAGCATAAAACCTGTAACCTGCTGTAATCTCTATAAATTTGCAAAAAGTGAGTTACAAAACCTTCTTTCTCTCTCAAACTGTAAAGAGCAAAAAAGGCAAGAACTAGAAAAACCTAAGTTTTTATTACAATATATAATGTGCTCTCTCCAAGGGACCTAGAAAGGTCAACTGTAGTCAATTGCCTCTAAAAATAAGTTCTCAAAAACTGATCCATGAGCAAACAAGAAAATCCCTAAAAATAAGGGCTATAACTATCCCAAATCGAGCAAAAATAGCTCCAAACTATTCTCCTCTATATGTTTGACCAAAAGTTGGACCGAACTCTCCAACTTTGACCCAAGAACCATGCAAAAGAGCTCCAAAAGACTTCAGTTAACTATATCTTTCAATTTTGCATGATCTTGGGATATGTGAGCAAATAATAAAGTAATTTTTGCATGATTACTTTCCTATCAATTACAATTTGTCCTATCTTCTTGATTTTACAACTTGTGACAAAATAATAAAGTAATTTATAATTACATTACTTTATTACTTGTTTACATTTATCTAGTTGCAAAATCATGCAAAATTGGAAGGATTTGCCCTTTTAGAAGATAAAAAACATTTTTAAATGACCCCTTATTTCTCCCTTTGTATTCACATGATTACATTAATACATCAATGATGATGCCAAGACAAAATAAGCCCTCATGCATGAAAAAATATCTCCATTTCTACCATCCTTATAGCTCCATGCATACATAGTGATATCCTCATGCCATACCTCATGTACTTGCATAAATTTCATGCATTTGCATTGCTACATAAAACACCTTATAACTCCCTTTGCATTATACACTATGCATCATATTTCACCCTTAATACATTCTGAAAAGAAACAAGGTTATATCCCTTATGTTATCCATATATACATCATGCCATACAATACATCATACCATGCATCATCATGTAAAAATACCGTATAGCTCCCTTTGAATGCTTACTGTAACACATTACATCCATACATTATTACTCATGCACATTATGCATTTCATACCATCACCTTCATACCCTAGCATCACCTTATCTCTTCATGTTTAATCTTCATCCATCCTTTCCTTACCTTCAAATTATTGCACTTATTTGACTTTATCCTCATACCTTTTGAAAAAAATTACACAAGGCTTTCGACCTTCTCTTCTGATTATTGTTTTGACTTTATCCACAAATCAAAAAGGCAATAATAATATATGCCCTCATGGGCCCCTATGGCATCATAAGGTTTGATCATTAGGTTGAAAGAACTTGGAAGTCTTGACCACGGTGAAAAGAGGATAACACTGATTTCAAGAAGTGAAAGTCAAAAATGAAGAAAAGACACAGTCGACAATCGACCAAAAAGGAGGCATGAAACCCTAAACTCATCATTTTTTCTTTTGCTTTTCTTTGTGCTCCTCCTGAGCTACCACCATGATCACCTAGGGTTTTTTGCAAATATGTGCCTAAGCGGTGTTGTCATTGATGTCAACATATCCTTGTTGTCATTGGTGTCAACTGTATCCTATTTTGTTGCCTATATAGAAGACTAGATTATTGAGGATATTGAGAAAATTAATGAGGATCAATAAATGTAGACCATATGGCTATGTATAAGTTTGTCTGAAGAAGCTCCAGTTAAGTTTTGAGAGGTTTGCATTAAGATATGAAGAAGTTGTGGCCATTTGAGTAAAACTAGTTGCTGTAATATTCAGAAGAGACAAAGTGATAGAAAAGAGGTCTGGATTAATCTACATATGTCAAATGATGATCTGTAGATCTAGAGGCAGGTTTGGAAAGTTAGTGTGTATCATCCATTCAATTGGTTTGTGGTTTGGAGGTCCACAAGCAATCTTTCTAATGTGACAGTTATGGCAGATAGTGTTCTTGAGGTTCCGGAGGAAGATGCAAGTGATTCAAATGATTTAGTGGATTGCGGATGTTTTTTTTGAATTCAATGTGCTTGTGGAAGTCTCTGGATCATGTGATTGATATGTTGGAGGTCCACATTGAAGTTTGAGCTTGTCAATGAAGATTTTCTTCTTGGTGTTGCTGTTCTTCCCAGTCTTGGTCGACTGGATGATTCCAGCGTGTTGCAAATGATCTAAGAGCAATTCTATGAAGCGTGGCATGTTGATCAAGGAAGATTTAAGTCCCAATTATGTTTGGCCAACATCTTAGTGATTCACATTAAGTCAGATGTTTGTAGTGACGACCATGATGTTCATTCCAAGGTTGATGAAGTGTATAAATACTTGTTGATGAGCTGTGAAAAGTTATCCTTGTGCAAAAATAATATTGTTGGCAAGAGACACTATGTGGCTTCATAAGTGTTGTCATTGATTGCAAAAAAGTCTATCCCACACATCCGCAGTACATAATATGCCTATACTGGAAGTCAGATTGAAGAATGTTTTGGTCCGGTGAACAAGAACAGAGTATGTAACAAGGTCTAACAATTAGGCCCAGATCTCTCAGATGGTGTATCTTAGTAAGTTGTGGACTTGGACAAGTCAAGAGGGGTATCATGACTTTTGTATTCCAGAGATTTAGTCTCCGGTGATAAAGCATGAAAAAGATATGAGCATCTGAGTGTTGGGTTCCAGTCAGGCAGGGCAGACAAAGTTTGAACTGATCGATAGAATATCAGACTTCAATCCGGATGTATAAAAGGTATTGATCAAGCAATTTGTGGCATTATATGATTTTGGCCAACATAGGTAATGACTTCTATCCCTCTATTTTTGGTACACATCATCAATCAAGTATGGATTCAACTGACTAAATAGTAACTTGCAAATATCCTAAGTGTTCTTGTTGCTGACTAGAAAGTTGTGGGAAATCCTTGATGTGGATATATATGCCCAATGGATTCAAGCTTGTGAGTGTGTGTAAGTGATAGTATGAATGATTAAGTGTGAAGAAAAGTAGAGACAAGTGCGAAGGCAGTAATTCAAGCCCAGAATGTGACAGAAAAGTAATATTGAGTAGAGGAAGAATGAAATGTGCCAGATCAGTATACTGTGCCTAACTAGAACTAAATTCCTACATGTATAGATGTTGTTCACCAGTTTAAACACCTTGGTATCATATATAATTATTTGTAGACTGTAAGTCTTGTAGGCAATGGGCCTCTTGTGAGCAATGTGCTCAAGAAGTGAGCCCTATTTGGCAAGTGCCAAATTTTTACTCTTTATTCTTTTAACAGAGAATACAATATTGGGTTAGTCACTCCATGGTTTTTCCCTTAACAAGGTTTCCACATAAAAATCCTTGTGCTGTGTGTTAATTTATTTTTTAGTTCTTATGATTGCCTTGTTTTGATATAACACTAAATGATAAGATAAGAAAAGAAAGTAAAAATAGAAAAGTTATAAGATAACTGATTCACCCCCCCTCTCAATTATCTACATTGTTTCCAACAATTGGTATCAGAGCTAAGTTCCTCTGAACAAAGCCTAACAGCTTAAGGAAGATCTGGGAATCTCAATGGATGCATATGGTATGAAAGAGCAACTTCAGTCTACCCTAGATGATCTTGAACAATTCCACTATGAAGTCAATAATTTAAAAGAAAGACTCAAACAAGCTGATGATTTCATAAATGAGTTGAAAAAAAAACTTAGTAATTCTGTGAAAACGAGAAAGGAACTACTCCAAAAATTAGCAAATCAGAGTGAAGTCAATAATACTGATGAGGATCTAAATGAGAAAAATAAGCTATGTGAGAAGCTATCAAAAGAAGTCATTATGATAAGGCATGAAATGGAATCAGGGGTTATAAGATTCACCCAAGAAATTGAAGAAAAGAGAAAGATTGAAGATAATCTTAAACAATCCCTCAAGGAGAAAATAGAGGATTGCCACAAAATGGACAGATTAATCAGGCATCTTGAATCTAATCTTGAAGAAGCTAGAGACAATGAAGAACAACTTGAGAATTAGATAGACACTCTTAAACAAGATCTTCAAACTGCAAATGAATACAAAGAAAAATTCAAGATAAGCTCAGCCCAACTTGAAGTTCCTCTTGAAATTCAAAAGAGGGTAGATGATAAACGTGGCTTGGGATATGAGAAAGGTGAAAGCTCTAGATCCGGTTAGAAGAACTTTGGATCAGGAAATCAAAGAAATAGGCCTAGAAGACCTCTGGTAAGGCAACCAAACGCTCAAAGATATCCATCCTTCAATGGATACTGCTTCAATTGCAACAAGTTCGGTCATAAAGCAATGCAATGCAGAAATAGAATGAATCAAATCAATCCATCTTTCTTCGGTCAATGTTTCAGTTACAAAAGGTATGGTCACAAATCTCATGAATGTAGAAATATGCAAATGAACAATTCTTTCAATGGTAAATGCTTTGTATACAATAGAATTGGACATATGGCTAATGAGTGCAGATCAAGAGGATATCATTAAAATAAGCAAAGAAATATTGTGTGTTACAATTGCAATGGATCTGGTCATACCGCCAAATTCTGCAGAAGCAAAAATCAAAATAGAAAAGGTTCGGTGGAACATGATCAAAAACAAGATAAAGGCAAAGGTAAAATAAATATGAATGAAGTTCAAAAGGAGATGAACAAGATTTAGGTAAAAATGAGTACAATGAGTACTGGAGATGGATCTGCATCAGAATCTGGTGCTGATAATCCTTCTAGAAACAAAGAAGTGAGCTTTGGCTTAGGGGGAGCTACAGTGAAAATCATTTTCCCCCAGCCAATTGGAAGTGCCTGAATTTTGCACATTGAGTAAGATTAAGAGGTTGCGGTTTAAAGGGTTTGAGGAGATTCATTTAAAATTTGTCTAATCAAAATTAGACAAATCTACATGCAGATTTGAGGAAGCTATGAGGAGATCCTGTATCAGCAGCTATCTCGTAAAGTAGAATTTCACAAATAGATCTGGTATGATCTAGAATTGAAATGTTTTAATTTGCAGACCTATGGCATGTTTGAAATAGGGTGAATATATGTTGTCAACCTTCATAGACAATGATTTTACAATCCACGCAGTGATTTAAGAAAATCTCTCTCAATACAGTGTAACCGGATGACTTAAGTTGTGCATTTATTACAAAGAAAAATTAGGTTTTTGGGTAAGGTTAAAAGGTTTCTCATCCATCATTTGCAACACTTTACACTCACGAAGAAGGAAGAAGAGCTCTGAAAAGAAATCTAGTAGAACATTCAAACTCAGTTGAAGATCAAATCCAAGTGCAATCTGTTCTAGTAGTCACTTCGAACCCTAAGGCGTGAAGAGGTATTTCTTTTATAAATCTCTCCAATCTTCATTGATTAGAATGGCTACTCCTATGGTTGTAAATGTTTTTGAGACACCAAGGCCAGTTTTCAAGAAACATCCTCACAAATCTATTGAGGTTGATCCTTTGGGTGCATTTTCCCATACCCCGTATGGCATTCTTCATGTAGAAGACATTAGGGTTTATATACATGCAAACATTGAGGACTTTGGAGACCTGAAATTGGTGAAACTATACTACAATTATTTAAGCAATGAGAAATTTGATCTGAAACTAGAGTTCCAGACCCTAAAAGATAAGCATTTTGCACATTACATATGTTTTCTGTCTTTTGGATAGGACAAATGGGTCTGGTATCAAAATAACCAAAGATGCCATCAAATCTATAAATGGTTTGCACTCCTTTGGTGGGTTGCCTACTCCTAAGTTTGTGAAGAATCAAATAGTATCTGAAGCCACAGGTTCAAAATATGATAAGAGGTCAATGACTATTGATGACATCAATGATCCAGATGTCAAGTTTGCCTCAATTGTGATTAGATACAAGATTTACCATTCAAGTAGAGAAAACTCTATATCCAATACTGCCATCTACATTGCATACCAGATGCTAAGAGAGAATGCAAATTATGACCTGTGTGAACTCCTATTGAATCAGTTGTTGGAGAACTTGCAAAAGATCAAGAAAGATAAAAAGAACTCTTTCAAATATGTTGATTTAGTGTTATGCTTGTTTTTCTACTTCATGAATGAGTTACCAGGCTCAAAAGGTCTGATCTGGGAAAATGACAAACCGGTTGCTATACAGATCAGGGATTACTTGTATGAACTTGGTGACACTCAAACCCAGAAGACAACTCTCTAGGGTTACTTCAAAAACTTCTAGAGCATGATGCAAGAAAGAGAAAGAATTCCTAAAACAATAGTGGAGAAGTACAAAGACACAGTCTGCTTTATGGTAGATACTGATCAGTGCCTAATACAGGTAGGTGAGCCAAGGACAATATTGATATTGCCCATGGGCTATGAGGTTGATGGGAACATATTGGAGACTCATATTCAACATTTACTGAGTCAACCGAATGACCCCAAAGAAGAGAGGTTTGGCACTTTTGAAGAATTAAACATAAAGCCGCATGTTGAACTAAGAAGGTCTGAGATAAAAAGAAAGGTGAGAAAAGAAGTTGAAGAACTGGCTGAGAAATTTGGCATTACCAGAGAAGTTGTTATTGCAAACAGAGAAAATTGAGAAAGAAAAAGAGGAAGCAAAAGAAGAAAAGGTTCTTGCAGAAACCTCCACTCAGACTAGAACTACCAGGAGTTCTACCTCTGAGAGCTCTAAAGCTACAAATTTGAAAGCCCATTCATTTGCAAAAGAAAAGAGAAAGAAATCCAAGGCCAAAAGAGCCTATGTGAGTCTCAAGGATGATGATGAGATTGATTAAGATGTAGAGATTAGAGAATTGAAGAAAGCAAAAGCAAAATCCCCCAAGGTTGATGTGGAGCAGAAGTCAACAGAGTATGTTGAGAAGCCTACTCTTCCTATTGATGACATCATCAAGGTAGTTACTATGGATGGGAACCTGCAGCCAATGACAGAGTTCTATGATGAATACAATGATGCTAACAAGAGAATTCTGGAGGAAGCTACTGTAAGGTATTTCAATATCTATAACAAAGCATTCATTGAAATAATTTCATTAATTCCAAAGAGCCTAGAAGATGTATTGGAGCAAAGAAAAGAGAATGCAAAGACAAAAGACTTGGAGATCCAGGAGCAGATAGTGATACAACTATGTCCCTCTATCACTCCAAAACAAATGGACATGGTTTTTAAGGATTGGAAAGATGATTTTTGAAGCAAGTCCCAGATGAACAAACTCATGGTTGGAGATACTAACCAAATAGGAAATGAAACAAAAGAAATTCTTTGGAATGCCTTAAAGAGATTCAATCTTTCCATTGTAGAGGAAACAGATGAAGAGCTTTCTAACATGGATGTCAAAGGATTAAAGAAAAATGATGAAGAGCCATCTGAGGCATTAGACTCCTCTGTTCTGGAAGAGGAAGGACATATAAAAGAAGTAAATATCATTGATGTCAATAAGAAAGTCAGTTTGGATGCCCCCAAAAGGAAGGAAGTAGAGTCAGCAAGAGACCCTATAAAGACAATATAGAATTTCCTAGACAAAGAAATGATGGAGCTAGATGAAATTGAGTTGATTCAAGGACCACTAAACTTTGACTCTCTCTCTCTAATTTAGATAATGAAAGTAGCATCTTTTGCTCAGGCCAAAGCAAAAGAGAAACTTCTAAAATCACACATGGAGGATTGTGAGTTGTTAGAGATTACATCTAGGATGTTGGAGAAGATTATGCAAACCTATCAAAAGGATACTTCTGCCTCTCCATTCGGTAATCTAAAAAAATTGGTCAATTATGTTAACACTCATTTTGAATCTTTAGAGAAATTGGCAAAAACTAAGGTTCGAAAGGAGTTCTAGGGAAAGAGATTTAGTGAAGTACAAGGCCTAATTTCTAATGATAGAAGAACCTTAGGCATTGGCATAAAGAGCCTTGAAAAATCTCTTAAGGATGGTGGGGACATATACAGCTTTTGTTTAACTTGGCCCAAAGTGACAGAGGACATTGAGAAGAAAGTGAAAGAACAAGAAGGAAAACTATCAAGTTTATCTTAGAATTTTGATCCCCTTACTACCTCTCTGGTGAATCATGAATGTCAAGCTATTGCTATAATAAATGAAATTAAAGAACTAGTTAAAGAGAAAAAGAACAGAATGGATAGAATGGGTGAGCTCAGAGGGATAATCATCCCTAAGTTAGAGGCAATGCATGATGCCTCGATAGAGGCACAAAGTACAATCCGGACCAGTGGTCTAACAGTCTTAAAGAGGGTAGAAGAATATGCATTTTTGTCAAGTGCACACATCTCCATTTTTGATAGAATGAAGAGGAGTTGGGCCACAAAAACTGTACAATTAAAGACAACCTTTGTGGATATATTTAAGTATATCTAAGTATAATGTATGACTTGTATATACATATGCGACCATGTATACAGTAATTTTTGCAAAATTTTGGTATGCAGATTCCACCCTTTGCCATTGATGTCAAAGGGGGAGTGAAGATTAGTGAAAAATGAGGAATCTAGCAAAAGGAAAGCTCTGGTAAAGTAGTGTAAAGAAATAAAGCACAAGCAAAGGGGGAGTTACTATAACACTTAGTCATTTTTCACTAAGTGTTGCCATCAATGCCAAAGGGGGAGATTGTTGGCAAGAGACACTATGTGGCTTCATAAGTGTTGTCATTGATGGCAACAAAGTCTATCCCACACATCTGCAGAACATAATATGCTTATACCGGAAGTTAGATTGAAGATTGTTTTGGTCCAGTGAACAAGAACAAAGTATGTAACAAGGTCCAACAATCAGGTCTGGATCTCTTAGATGGTGTATCTCAGTAAGTTGAGGACTTGAACAAGTCAAGAGGGGTATCATGACTATTGTATTCTAGAGATTTAGCCTCCGGTGATAAATCATGAAAAAGATATGAGCATCTGAGTGTTGGGTTCCAGTCAGGCAGAGCAGACAAAGGAAGAACTGACCAACAGAATATCAGACTTCAATCCAGATGTATAAAATGTATTGATCAAGCAATTTGTGGCATTATATGATTTTGGCTGACATAGATAATGACCTCTATGCCTAAGTTTTTGGTACACATCATTAATCAAGTATGGATTTAGCTGACTAAACAGTAACTTGCAAATATCCTAAGTGTTCTTGTTGCTAACTAGAAAGTTGTGGGAAATCCTTGATGCAAATATATATACCTAATGGAATCAAGCTTTTGATTGTGTGTAAGTGATAGTATGAATGATCAAGTGTGAAGAAAAGAAGAGACAAGTGTGAAGGCAGTAATTCAAGCCCAGAATGTGACATAAAAGTAATATTGAGCAGAGGAAGAATTAAATGTGCCAGATTAGTATACTATGCCTGACTGAAACTAAATTCCTACATGTATAGATGTTGTTCACTAGTTCAAACACCTTGGTATCTTATATAAGTATTTGTAGACTATAAGTCTCTTGTAGGTAATGGGCCTCTTGTGAGCAGTGTGCTCGGACAGTGAGCCCTAATTGGCAAGTGCCAAATATGTACTTTTTATTCTTTAATAGAGAATACAATCTTGGGTTAGTCACCCCGTGGTTTTTCCCTTAATAGAGTTTCCACATAAAAATCCTTGTGTTATGTGTTAATTTCTTTTTCAGTTCTTATGATTGCCTTGTTTTGATATAACACTAAATGATAAGATAAGAAAAGAAAGTAAAAATAGAAAAGTTATAAGATAACTGATTCACCTCCCCTCTCAGTTATCTGCATTGTTTCCAACAAATCTAATCTAAAGAAAGTATCAAAAGGTAGAGCAGAGTAGAGGAGAAGCAGAAGAACAAGAGCTATTTTGATGAAGAGTTAGAGAAGAAGTATTTGGGGCAGAGCAGAAGTTTTGTGAGAATTCAATGAAACTAAACTAGACATGAAAGAGATGCTATTTATCAGTTAATTCCTTTTGTATTAAAACATAAATTTTGTAGGCAGTGAGCCTCTTTTGAGTAGTGAGCTCTAGGAAGTATGCCTAAAGGCATGTGCCTTCTATTTTTATAAAGTACTTTTAACATGGTACAAATCTTCGTGGGTTAACCCCCACCGTGGTTTTCCCTTAACTGGGTTTCCACGTAAAAATCCCAGTGTTATGTGTTCATTTGTTTCTGCTCATGTGTTGATGATTCATGCTTTAAATGTTTATATCATTAATCATATTTGTGTGATAAAGAAATAGTTGCAAGTATTAAAGATTTGGGACAACTGATTCACCCCCCCTCTCAGTTGTTTGGCCTAAATCAAACAATTGGTATTAGAGCCAAGTTCCTCTTAAAGGAGCTTAACTGCCTAAGGAGATCTAGGATGTTGACCTACAAAAAGGATAGTCTGAGATTTGATGGAACGAATTACTTTTTTTGGAAGAGTCGCATGGAGTGTCATTTGCAATGCATGGGTGATACTTATTGGCTGATAACTAAGGAAGAGTATAATCCTCTAGAGAAAGGTCTATCAACTCCACATAAACTCAAGGATGCTAAAAATAACCTTTGAGCTAAAGAAGCCTTGTTGAGTGCCCTGAATGATTCAGAAATGAGAAATGTTTTTGGACTAAAAATTGCTCATGAAATATGGAAGAAGTTGGAGAATCTATATGAAGGCGATGAATATGTCAAATGTGCCAAACTACAAAGTCTAAGAGAAAAATTTGAAAATATGAGAATAAGTGAAGATGAAAACATCACAATCTACATGCAAAAGATAAATGAACTTGTGTGTGGTATCAGGTGTGCTAGTCGAACTTTGGAAGAATCAGCGATTGTGGCAAAGGTATCTACATTGCATACCAGATGCTAAGAGAGAATGCAAATTATGACCTGTGTGAACTCCTATTGAATCAGTTGTTGGAGAACTTGCAAAAGATCAAGAAAGATAAAAAGAACTCTTTCAAATATGTTGATTTAGTGTTATGCTTGTTTTTCTACTTCATGAATGAGTTACCAGGCTCAAAAGGTCTGATCTGGGAAAATGACAAACCGGTTGCTATACAGATCAGGGATTACTTGTATGAACTTGGTGACACTCAAACCCAGAAGACAACTCTCTAGGGTTACTTCAAAAACTTCTAGAGCATGATGCAAGAAAGAGAAAGAATTCCTAAAACAATAGTGGAGAAGTACAAAGACACAGTCTGCTTTATGGTAGATACTGATCAGTGCCTAATACAGGTAGGTGAGCCAAGGACAATATTGATATTGCCCATGGGCTATGAGGTTGATGGGAACATATTGGAGACTCATATTCAACATTTACTGAGTCAACCGAATGACCCCAAAGAAGAGAGGTTTGGCACTTTTGAAGAATTAAACATAAAGCTGCATGTTGAACTAAGAAGGTCTGAGATAAAAAGAAAGGTGAGAAAAGAAGTTGAAGAACTGGCTGAGAAATTTGGCATTACCAGAGAAGTTGTTATTGCAAACAGAGAAAATTGAGAAAGAAAAAGAGGAAGCAAAAGAAGAAAAGGTTCTTGCAGAAACCTCCACTCAGACTAGAACTACCAGGAGTTCTACCTCTGAGAGCTCTAAAGCTACAAATTTGAAAGCCCATTCATTTGCAAAAGAAAAGAGAAAGAAATCCAAGGCCAAAAGAGCCTATGTGAGTCTCAAGGATGATGATGAGATTGATTAAGATGTAGAGATTAGAGAATTGAAGAAAGCAAAAGCAAAATCCCCCAAGGTTGATGTGGAGCAGAAGTCAACAGAGTATGTTGAGAAGCCTACTCTTCCTATTGATGACATCATCAAGGTAGTTACTATGGATGGGAACCTGCAGCCAATGACAGAGTTCTATGATGAATACAATGATGCTAACAAGAGAATTCTGGAGGAAGCTACTGTAAGGTATTTCAATATCTATAACAAAGCATTCATTGAAATAATTTCATTAATTCCAAAGAGCCTAGAAGATGTATTGGAGCAAAGAAAAGAGAATGCAAAGACAAAAGACTTGGAGATCCAGGAGCAGATAGTGATACAACTATGTCCCTCTATCACTCCAAAACAAATGGACATGGTTTTTAAGGATTGGAAAGATGATTTTTGAAGCAAGTCCCAGATGAACAAACTCATGGTTGGAGATACTAACCAAATAGGAAATGAAACAAAAGAAATTCTTTGGAATGCCTTAAAGAGATTCAATCTTTCCATTGTAGAGGAAACAGATGAAGAGCTTTCTAACATGGATGTCAAAGGATTAAAGAAAAATGATGAAGAGCCATCTGAGGCATTAGACTCCTCTGTTCTGGAAGAGGAAGGACATATAAAAGAAGTAAATATCATTGATGTCAATAAGAAAGTCAGTTTGGATGCCCCCAAAAGGAAGGAAGTAGAGTCAGCAAGAGACCCTATAAAGACAATATAGAATTTCCTAGACAAAGAAATGATGGAGCTAGATGAAATTGAGTTGATTCAAGGACCACTAAACTTTGACTCTCTCTCTCTAATTTAGATAATGAAAGTAGCATCTTTTGCTCAGGCCAAAGCAAAAGAGAAACTTCTAAAATCACACATGGAGGATTGTGAGTTGTTAGAGATTACATCTAGGATGTTGGAGAAGATTATGCAAACCTATCAAAAGGATACTTCTGCCTCTCCATTCGGTAATCTAAAAAAATTGGTCAATTATGTTAACACTCATTTTGAATCTTTAGAGAAATTGGCAAAAACTAAGGTTCGAAAGGAGTTCTAGGGAAAGAGATTTAGTGAAGTACAAGGCCTAATTTCTAATGATAGAAGAACCTTAGGCATTGGCATAAAGAGCCTTGAAAAATCTCTTAAGGATGGTGGGGACATATACAGCTTTTGTTTAACTTGGCCCAAAGTGACAGAGGACATTGAGAAGAAAGTGAAAGAACAAGAAGGAAAACTATCAAGTTTATCTTAGAATTTTGATCCCCTTACTACCTCTCTGGTGAATCATGAATGTCAAGCTATTGCTATAATAAATGAAATTAAAGAACTAGTTAAAGAGAAAAAGAACAGAATGGATAGAATGGGTGAGCTCAGAGGGATAATCATCCCTAAGTTAGAGGCAATGCATGATGCCTCGATAGAGGCACAAAGTACAATCCGGACCAGTGGTCTAACAGTCTTAAAGAGGGTAGAAGAATATGCATTTTTGTCAAGTGCACACATCTCCATTTTTGATAGAATGAAGAGGAGTTGGGCCACAAAAACTGTACAATTAAAGACAACCTTTGTGGATATATTTAAGTATATCTAAGTATAATGTATGACTTGTATATACATATGCGACCATGTATACAGTAATTTTTGCAAAATTTTGGTATGCAGATTCCACCCTTTGCCATTGATGTCAAAGGGGGAGTGAAGATTAGTGAAAAATGAGGAATCTAGCAAAAGGAAAGCTCTGGTAAAGTAGTGTAAAGAAATAAAGCACAAGCAAAGGGGGAGTTACTATAACACTTAGTCATTTTTCACTAAGTGTTGCCATCAATGCCAAAGGGGGAGATTGTTGGCAAGAGACACTATGTGGCTTCATAAGTGTTGTCATTGATGGCAACAAAGTCTATCCCACACATCTGCAGAACATAATATGCTTATACCGGAAGTTAGATTGAAGATTGTTTTGGTCCAGTGAACAAGAACAAAGTATGTAACAAGGTCCAACAATCAGGTCTGGATCTCTTAGATGGTGTATCTCAGTAAGTTGAGGACTTGAACAAGTCAAGAGGGGTATCATGACTATTGTATTCTAGAGATTTAGCCTCCGGTGATAAATCATGAAAAAGATATGAGCATCTGAGTGTTGGGTTCCAGTCAGGCAGAGCAGACAAAGGAAGAACTGACCAACAGAATATCAGACTTCAATCCAGATGTATAAAATGTATTGATCAAGCAATTTGTGGCATTATATGATTTTGGCTGACATAGATAATGACCTCTATGCCTAAGTTTTTGGTACACATCATTAATCAAGTATGGATTTAGCTGACTAAACAGTAACTTGCAAATATCCTAAGTGTTCTTGTTGCTAACTAGAAAGTTGTGGGAAATCCTTGATGCAAATATATATACCTAATGGAATCAAGCTTTTGATTGTGTGTAAGTGATAGTATGAATGATCAAGTGTGAAGAAAAGAAGAGACAAGTGTGAAGGCAGTAATTCAAGCCCAGAATGTGACATAAAAGTAATATTGAGCAGAGGAAGAATTAAATGTGCCAGATTAGTATACTATGCCTGACTGAAACTAAATTCCTACATGTATAGATGTTGTTCACTAGTTCAAACACCTTGGTATCTTATATAAGTATTTGTAGACTATAAGTCTCGTGTAGGTAATGGGCCTCTTGTGAGCAGTGTGCTCGGACAGTGAGCCCTAATTGGCAAGTGCCAAATATGTACTTTTTATTCTTTAATAGAGAATACAATCTTGGGTTAGTCACCCCGTGGTTTTTCCCTTAATAGAGTTTCCACATAAAAATCCTTGTGTTATGTGTTAATTTCTTTTTCAGTTCTTATGATTGCCTTGTTTTGATATAACACTAAATGATAAGATAAGAAAAGAAAGTAAAAATAGAAAAGTTATAAGATAACTGATTCACCTCCCCTTTCAGTTATCTGCATTGTTTCCAACAAATCTAATCTAAAGAAAGTATCAAAAGGTAGAGCAGAGTAGAGGAGAAGCAGAAGAACAAGAGCTATTTTGATGAAGAGTTAGAGAAGAAGTATTTGGGGCAGAGCAGAAGTTTTGTGAGAATTCAATGAAACTAAACTAGACATGAAAGAGATGCTATTTATCAGTTAATTCCTTTTGTATTAAAACATAAATTTTGTAGGCAGTGAGCCTCTTTTGAGTAGTGAGCTCTAGGAAGTATGCCTAAAGGCATGTGCCTTCTATTTTTATAAAGTACTTTTAACATGGTACAAATCTTCGTGGGTTAACCCCCACCGTGGTTTTCCCTTAACTGGGTTTCCACGTAAAAATCCCAGTGTTATGTGTTCATTTGTTTCTGCTCATGTGTTGATGATTCATGCTTTAAATGTTTATATCATTAATCATATTTGTGTGATAAAGAAATAGTTGCAAGTATTAAAGATTTGGGACAACTGATTCACCCCCCCTCTCAGTTTTCTGGCCTAAATCAAACAATTGGTATTAGAGCCAAGTTCCTCTTAAAGGAGCTTAACTGCCTAAGGAGATCTAGGATGTTGACCTACAAAAAGGATAGTCTGAGATTTGATGGAACGAATTACTTTTTTTGGAAGAGTCGCATGGAGTGTCATTTGCAATGCATGGGTGATACTTATTGGCTGATAACTAAGGAAGAGTATAATCCTCTAGAGAAAGGTCTATCAACTCCACATAAACTCAAGGATGCTAAAAATAACCTTTGAGCTAAAGAAGCCTTGTTGAGTGCCCTGAATGATTCAGAAATGAGAAATGTTTTTGGACTAAAAATTGCTCATGAAATATGGAAGAAGTTGGAGAATCTATATGAAGGCGATGAATATGTCAAATGTGCCAAACTACAAAGTCTAAGAGAAAAATTTGAAAATATGAGAATAAGTGAAGATGAAAACATCACAATCTACATGCAAAAGATAAATGAACTTGTGTGTGGTATCAGGTGTGCTAGTGGAACTTTGGAAGAATCAGCGATTGTGGCAAAAGTGCTCAGATCTTTACCTAATTCATACAAACATAAGGTTACTTCTATAGAAGAGATCAGGACTATCTCAGAAGTTACAAGAGATCACCTAGTTGGCAAAAATTTTAGCTTTTGAATTAAAAGAATTTGGTGATTCTCTTCCTAAGTTTGAATCAACATTTAAGGCCAATGTATATGGAAAACAAAGATATGATCTGGGTGAAAGCTCTTCAACAAGACCAAACAGATTTGTGAAGGCAAGGAAGGATCTTGAAGATGATGAAATTGAGACTGTAGATCTTGAAACTCTTATTGCCAAAAGAATGCCAAGAGGATCCAGTAAGTATGAAGAAAAGTTTCCACTCAAATGTTTTTCTTGTAATAAGATTGGTCATTTTGCCTCAAAATATCTGGAGAGATTTTCAAAACAAAAACTTAATACATTTAAAGGTCAAAAGAAATGCTACTATGTCCAAGAAGCTGGAGAAGGAGTCATAGATGATGAATCTAATCATGGAGGTTCCACTAAAAATGATTGGGTGTTCATTGCTATCAAAGAAGAAGATCTGGTGTCTACTGAATCTACTAGTTGTACAAATGTGGAAAGTGCCTTGGCTACTCAGGTTGTTGAGAAGGATGAATGGGTGATTGATAGTGGATGCTCTCATCATATGACTGGTGATAAAAGTAAGTTTGTAAGCTTTGAAAAATATGAAGGTGGGCTTGTGAAATTTAGAGACAATTCCACTAGTAGAATATGTGACAGAGGATCCATCTCTTTTCATGATAAGAATAACACTAATGATGTTTTGTATGTGGAAGGACTGAAGCATAATATTCTCAGTGTTGGACAGTTGGTTGACAATGGTTATGATCTCTGATTCAAGGATGGCAAATGTAGAATCCTGGAAAGCTTCGAAACTGAAATTGCATCTAGTACACAAACTAGAGGTAACATCTTTCAATTAAGTAGCTCTGGTAAAAGTTGTTAGATTGCATAGACAGATCAGAGTTGGTTGTGGCATAGAAGAATGTGTCATGTGAATTTTGACAACATTGTCAAGATAAGTTCTACTCAGGCTGTGAGAGATCTCCCAAGACTTGTGAAACCCAATAGCATGTGTAGAGAATGTCAATTGGGTAAACAGAACAAAACATCATTCAAAAGTAAAGAACAATTTTCAAATGGGTGATTGAAACTTGTGCATACTGATCTATGTGGTCCTGCAAGAATTAGGAGTGTGTAAGGAGATAGATATTTTATGTTGTTGATTGATGGTTACTCCTAGATGATGTGGGTAACCTTCTTAAAAGAAAAATCAAAAGCTCTTGACAAATTCAAAGTGTTCAAAATTATGGTGGAAAATGAGATTGGTATGAAGATAAAGTCTCTGAGATCTGACAGAGGTGGAGAATTTACCTCCGGTGAGTTTGATACATTCTGTGAAAAGCATGGAATAAAAAGACAGTTATCTACTCCTAGGACTCCTCAGCAAAATGGAGTTGTGGAGAGAAAGAACCAGACCATTCAATAAGCTTCCAGAACCATGATGATGGAATCAAATGTTCCACAAGTTTATTGGAGAGAAGATGTAAGTACTGTTGTCTACACTCTTAACCAGGTGGAGATCAAAGGCAATTCTAGTAAGACTCCTTATGAACTCTGGTTTGGTCATCCTCCTACTATAAGATATTTTAGAGTTTTTAGAAGTAAGTGCTACATCAAAAGAGATGAGGATCTAGGCAAGTTTGAAGCAAGAAGTGATGAAGGAATTTTTCTGGGTTACTCTACTCAAAGCAAAGCTTATTGGTGCTTTAACAAGAGGTTGAAAATGATTGTTGAAAGTGCTAATGTTAGAGTTGATGAGAGCAAAGAAGGAGACGCCAAGTCTTGTGGATATGATTCAAATGATCAAGATGAAAATCCAAGTCAAGGAAGACAAGTTCAATCCCAAACTCAGATCTAGATTGATCTAGAAACTCCAAGAACTCAAGAGGATAGTACAGATGTTGAGGAACAAGCTCAAGAAATAGAAGTTCAAGCAATTCCCAAAACTCCCAGGTATGTAAGACTGAATCATCCTAAAGATCAGATCATAGGAGATAAGAGTAAAGGTGTTCGAACTAGGAAAAAATTTTTTGAAGATCAAGAGGAGATTTTTTTGATTTCAAAGATTGAACCTAAATTAGTAAGTGAAGCTTGCAATGATGAAAACTGGGTAAAAGCAATGGAAGAAGAATTGATGCAAATTGAAAAGAACCACACTTGGGATATTGTTCCTAGACCTGAGGACAAAATGTGATTGGAACCAAATGGGTCTTCTGGAATAAACTAAATGAAGATGGTGAAGTTGTAAGAAATAAAGCAAGGTTGGTATGCAAAGGCTATTCTCAAGTGGAAGGAATTGATTTTGAAGAAACTTTTGCTCCAGTGGCAAGAATAGAAGCAGTCAGATTATTTCTTGCATTCATTTCTTTCAAAGATTTTAAAGTTTATCAAATGGATGTTAAATCAACATTCTTGAATGGAGAGTTTGAGGAAGAAGTCTACATTGAACAACCGGAAGGTTTTTAGTTGTTTGATCTAAGAAATATGGTCTACAGACTGAGAAAATATTTGTATGGACTCAAGCAAGCCCCAAGAGCTTGGTATGCAAGATTGGATAAATATTTGCTTAAGATAGGATTTAGCAAAGGTACTGCTGATAGTAATCTTTACTTCAAGATTAATCATGAGGACATCCTAATTGTTGAGGTCTTTGTTGATGATATCATTTTTGGTGGAAATGAATGAATGTACAAAGCATTTGCTGATCAGATGAAAAGTGAATTTGAGATGTCAATGTTTGGTGAGATGAATTTCTTCCTAGGTCTGCAAATTGTTCAGTCAGATAAAGGTATCTTCATATCTCATTCCAAGTATGTGAAATAATCGTTGAAGAAGTTTGGAATGGAAGCTTCAAAGCTAGTAGGTACACATATGGTAATCAGATGCAAGTTGAGTAAAGATGATGACTCCCCCAAGGCAAATCAGAAAAGGTATAGATCAATGATCGGAGGATTGCTCTATTTGACTCAGACCAGACTTGACATCATGAATGCAGTTGGACTTGTTGCTAGATTTCAAGTTGATCCTAAAGAATGCCATGTTGTGGCAATCAAAAGAATTTTTAGATATCTCAAGGGGACAATTGATTATGGATTGTGGTATCCAAAGGATAATGACTTCACTCATCATGCACATATAGATGCTGATTGGGTAGGAGATGTGGATAATAGGAAAAGTACTAGTGGTGGTGAATTTTCCTTGGGAAGAAGATTGGTCTCTTGGATGAGCAAAAAGCAAGAGGCAATATCTCTGTCTACTGTAGAGGTAGAATATATAGTGGCAACAAATAATTGTACTCAAGTTCTATGGATGAAGTAAATGTTGAAAGACATCAGAATTGTGTTTGAAGAGCCTGTCAAAATCTTCTATGATAATTCAAGTGCAATAAGTATCTCAAAGAATCCAGTGTTGCATTCAAAGACAAAGCATATATCCATTAAGTTTCATTTCTTGAGAGAGAAGGTAAATGAGAATGAAGTCAAGTTAGAGTTTGTGTCTTCAAAGGATCAGATTTGAGATATTTTTACTAAGCCTCTTCCCAAGGATACTTTTCAGTATCTCAGAGAGAAGTTGGGGGTCATTACCCCTCCTGATCAGAATTAAGATGCATTAGAGTGCATTAGTCCAGTGGAATTCACAGTCACATCTTGTGATCTGAATTGATGTTAAGGAGGTACTACTCAGGGGGAGTAGTTAGTATAAAAATGCTAGGATCAGTCTGAAACAGAAAGGGAGAAAAGATTACAAATATGTGCCCTTTGCCATTGATGTCAAAGGGGGAGAGAAGTTCATGTGAAAAACTAGTTGCTGATAAAAGTGGAGCAGTGAAGAAAGTAATTGAAGTGAGAAGAGAAAGGGGGAGAAGTTCTTGTCTTGATGGTCAAATTTGTTTTTCACATCATATGTTGCCATCAATGACAAAGGGGGAGATTGTTGCAAATATGTGCGTAAGCGGTGTTGTCATTGATGCCAACATATCCTTGTTGTCATTGGTGTCAACTGTATCCTATTTTGCTGCCTGTATAGAAGACTGGATTGTTGAAGATATTGAGAAAATTAATGAGGATCAATGTATGCAGACCATATGGCTATGTAGAAGTTTGTCTGAAGAAGCTCCAGTTAAGTTTTGAGAGGCTCGCATTAAGATATGAAGAAGTTATGGCCATCTGAGTAAAACCAGTTCTTGTAATATTCAGAAGAGACAAAGTGATAGAAAAGAGGTCTGGATTGCTCTGAATATGTCAAATGATGATCTACGGATCTGAAGGCAGGTTTGTAAAGTCAATGTGTATCATCCATTTAAGTGGTTTGTGGTTTAGAGGTCTACAAGCAATCTTTCTAATGTGATAGTGATGGCAGATAGTGTTCTTGAGGTTCTGGAGGAAGATGCAAGTGATTCAGATGATTTGGAGGAGTGCTGATGTTTTTGTTGAATTCAATGTGCTTGTGGAAGTCTTTGGATCATGTGACTACTATGTTGGAGGTCCGCATTGAAGTTTGAGCTTATCAATGAATATTTTCTTCGTGGTGTTGTTGTTCTTCCTAGTCTTGGCTGACCAGATGATTCAAGCATGCTACAGATGATCTAAGAGAAATTCTATAAAGCGTGGCATCTTGATCAAAGAAGATTTGAGTCCCAGTTATGTTTGGCCAATAACTCAATAATTCACATTAAGTTAGATGTTTGTAGTGCCGACCTTGATGTTCATTCTAAGGTTGATGAAGTGTATAAATACTTGTTGATGAGTTGTGGAAAATTATCCTTGTGCAAAAATAATATAATTTAAAGAAAGGATCAAAAGGCAGAGCTGAGAAAAGGAGAAGCAGAAGAACAAGAGATGTTTTGATGAAGAGTTAGAGAAGAAGTATTTGGGGTAGAGTAGAAGTTTTGTGAGCATTCAATGAAACTGAACCAAGCATGAAAGAGATGCTATTTATTAGTTAATTCCTTTTGTATTAAAACATAAATTCTGTAGGTAGTGAGCCTCTTTTGAATAGTGAGCTCTGGGCAATGTGCCCAAAGGCATGTGCCTTCTATTTTTCTAAAGTACTTTTAATAGGGTACAAATCTTTGTGGGTTAAACCCCATTGTGGTTTTCCCTTAACTGGGTTTCCACGTAAATATCCGAGTGTTTTGTGTTCATTTGTTTTTGCTCATGTGTTGATGATTCATGCTTTAAAAGTTTATATCATTAATCAATTTTGTGTGATAAATAAATAGTTGCAAGTGTTAAAGATTTGGGACAACTGATTCACCCCCCCTCTTAGTTGTCCAGCCTAAATCCAATAGGGTTTGAAGCATTCTGCATTGTTCTCTGCAATTTCTATGGTTTCTTGATGGTTTTGTTCTGAATCTTCAACAAGAATTTAAAGGTGGGCATACTTATCATAGTTTGAAACATTTTCTTTGACTTTCTATTGCATAAAAAGGCCTATAGGCCGCAGCCATTGAAGTAATCTCCTTCTTTTTTCACTTCCATTTTTTTTTTTCTCACTGTGCTTCTTGTTCTCTCTGTGTGGGCCGCCATGTTTATTGTTTGAGCTATTTTGAAAGAATATGAAGGCCAGAAACCTACGATCTATAGGCCACTTTCCTTTTTGTCTACAACTTTTACAAGGTAATGCCTCTTTTTATCTTATACCATTCTAGATTTTTGACTGTGTATTTGCATATATGGTGAGGGTTTTGAAGAAAGACTATGTGGGTTTGGCATTTTTTTGAAAGAATGTTCCTCCCAGGTCATGGCTATGCTCATTCTACATACATGTAGCACTTTGTTTTTGTTCACTATTGAAAAAAATAAAATCAACCCATAGCAAAAGGCACTTGACTCATAGCAAAAGGCAACTCCTATTGAATCAAAAAGTATTTTGGTTCTTTTTACAAAAAAGGAGAAAATGAACTCTATGCATTTTTCATAACATAACAAGGGTTTGAAGTAAATTTTGTGGGTTTGGCATTTTCTTGTAGAAACCCTTGCTCATAGGCCACGACTATCTTCACTATATACATGAAATCTCTACATTTGTTTATCTGGTTCTTGAAACACTTGTGAAAATGAAAAAATGAACACTATTTTTCCTTTGGCCTTCCCTGCACATAAAGATATAAGGGTTTGAAGTTTCTCTTTTCTTCCTGTAGCAGTAGTTAACTAGGTTCTTCATATCTTGAAGAAAAATATATTATTCTTAGCTGTGGCCTCATTCTTCTATGTATTTTTCTCCTCATTGTATATTATATGGGTTTTAAAACTTTTTTGAAAGAAACCCTTCTCATGGCTTCGACTTGAACACTCATATACATATGATTTGCATTATCATATACATTTTATTCTTCTCTTTGTGGGTTTGGTCTCCTATATAGGACCATGAAGGTTTTCTTGAAAAATTTATAAAAAATGAAAGAAAATTGGTAAACTACTACTCTAGTTTGCTTTGCACTTACCCAATCTTTTCCTACTTTTCCTCTTTACCTTGATCACTATATCAGATTACGAGAGTTTTAAAAAAAAGAGACAACACAAAAAAAACTATTTTCTGGTCATGCATGTAAGATATACCTCCTATAGCTTATGATCTTTTCTTCTTCCTACTCCATTCAGGCAATGGCATCATGTGGTTGTTATTTTTTGCTCTAACAAGATTTCCATTTTAAATATTCATTGTACCCTTCATAGTTCTTATAGCATAACTATATGTCATATGCATTTTTATCTCTTCACTAATGGCCTAATGCTCTCATGACTCCAAGACACTTGCATATTCATTATAGACTTTGCATTTTATGATGTGGCTATAGAATGACTTTAAAATATATGCACTTGTTTGTATCTCCTATACTCTTTTCATATATTTTGATCTTGATGCCCTATCATGTAAATTTTGTGTTCTTTATTTATGACTACACCAGTGGCCTATAAATGATCTTTAAAAGCTCATTGTACCTTCTATAGTGATGAATATTGCAATGTATAGAAAACATGGGCATCTTGATGATGTAAACATACTGTCCTTTATTCCTATAGCAGGACTGATATTCATTGATTCTCTTTTGTTGTTCTATCTGTACATCCTTGTACTTATGTGCATAAGGCATATGGCTATATATTGAGTTGTCATGTATTGTGTATATTTCATCCTCCTTTTGATAGCATTAGGAGCTCTTTAGTGACTGTTCTACCTTGACTGTACTTGCTCCTGTTTGATCTGAACTAGCTGATCTCTATATGAGGCATCTCTCCTTGTTATTCTTCTCATATGAATATGTCTCATGCTGACATGATGATAGAATTGTTTGATGGTTCCTATAACTTGCTCATTTTGCTCCATGGTATGGTTGTTCATGTTGACTGTACTTTGTATGAAATTGCTTAAAGCTCTGACTATCCTTCTTCTATGTATACTATTGATACTTTGGAGGTCTCCTTCTTCTATGCAACTCTTTGTTGAACCTTCATGGTTATGCCTATCTGTAATAGTATTTCTTGGCATTTGTATGGCTGTCTTCTTTCATGACTGTAACAAAAGATGGAATTACTATCTCATATGGCATTCTCATGATATGGAAACACTTTACATTTTTACTTTTTGATCTTCTTGATGATACAATGGATTCACTATGGCTGAAATACATGGAATTTTGACTTGATGGTTCTTCATGCTTGAATCTTTGTGTCTCCACTATACTTTATATCCTTCTATGCACTTGATACTTGACTCACATAGGACTTTCTATCTCTATCATGATAGTCCATGGATGGCTTTGATTCTCTTCATGCTTGCAATCTAACTATGAAGCTGTGGTAAATGATGCCAAGGTTTATCTTTTATAAATTGCTACTCCATTGATGATGTGATTTTCTTCTATTATTAATATCAGTGATCATCTCATTGATCTGGAAATTGACTCTTGGTGTTACCTCAATATATGATACATTAGCATGGTTGGGTTGTATATTGACTGTTGTATCACATATGATAGTGGATTGAATGGAGTTTGAATTCTATTTGACAATATCAGACTGCCTCCTAAAACTGACTTGATACCTCTGTAAGAGAAGTATTATAGATTCTTCAATACTGTTAGACAATATGCAATTGGTTGGGCAGTGTTTAATGATGATTGGCCTCTTGCATGTAGATGATACAAGTAATGCCCTTTAAAGATGTTCAACTATTTTCATCTTAAAACTCTGCATAGTATTGTGGAACTTGTTAGGACTAGAAAAATTCACATTTTTCACTACCCACCACTCACTTATCCCCCACATACCATAATAATTTGCCACACTTTGATTTTATGATCAACACTAATTATCAAAATTTGTATGACAAGATCCATGTTATAGCCCATGATGATTGATGGTTCCATGAATATGGCCCTTGAGATAAGCATTTCCTTGACCATAGTTGAGAAAAATGAGCAATTGATCCTTATCGACATGATCATGTGCATGTCTTTCTGATCAAAAAAATATAGCTCTCTATTTGAACATTTAATACATACTAGGAAGACATGAAAGAAGTCTCAGTGATCAAAGGTTTCAAAAGGGTAACAAGTGCGCATAATCAGGAAGACATTACATAATGTTTCACAGATAAAAAACTCATCGGCAAAAGAAAGGAAGTTGGAATGAAAATATTAAATTATGCCAATCTCAGAAGTCATACCGATGGACACAAGTTCGGCAAGAGATGCAAGTACTCTCAATGATAAGTCGAGACACTAGTTGTATTAGAGTGACATATATCATCAGAATGGGTTTTTTATATCTTCCTAACTATACAAGTCACTCCGATGAGAAAGAATTGAAAAGTTCAGCGAGAGTCCCACTGATGTACCCCAATGAACAAAAGATATAAAAGAAACATATCGGGGAGACTTAATACATCGGAAGATCATCTTATTTTCTTACCGATGGCATTTGTTAGCCCGATGACTACAAAATGATTACTATTTATTAGGAAAACACTCACCAATGTTCAAAAGGATTTCCAATGGTCCAGACCACCCCAATATTGGGGTAAAATCCATAATGTCTCCCTAAAATATTAAAAAGTGAAAAACAAGAAAAGGGGATTTGTGCAAGGTCGATGAGAATATCAAGAAGTGTCCTCGATCAAATCAAAGAACTAAAGGGACACTTCATATTAGAAAGACATTCAATAGGTCTTGGCGATCAGTTATAAAAGTATAAACAAAAGATGACACCAAACTGAAACACATAGATCGCCATGAGATTAGAAAAGTTTCACTGATACAAATGCATGGTATTGCCCTGACATTTCAAAATCTGAGAAATCCACTGCATTCAATTCTAGTGGCTGAAATCAATGGCTACCTGAACAAACCTTATTTGACCATTTGTGATCAAGGATTTAACCAAAAGAAATCTTCAAGGGTTGCGGCAGAGAAAGCAGGGAATTGATCGAAGGTCAAGAAATTCAGGACGCCAAGCACATACAAGTAAGCATTCCTACAATTATTAGATTGTAGTCCAATTTTGATACCTAGTAGAGATAAAAAAATGGAAAACCCTACAAAAATGAAAATTAAAAAGAAACCAGGAGATAGTAGCTAATCTAAAAGTAAAAAGAAGAAAATAGAGTTAGGACAGGAAGAGAAAACAAAAGAAAGAAAATTGAACCAAGACCTCATAGATAAATTACCTAGTTCAGGACCAAAGGCCATGAGAACTGCATAGTTAAGGGCTACTGTCGAGAAGTTAGAGGATAAATGCAAACACATAGGAAATGTGTGGACCACTATCAGGGGATATGAACTATTTATGTTTCATTATTGCTAAAGAAATAGATTTGAACTCATTTGCAACCCTTGGACCTTCAATTTGGGGAAACTAGTTATCACTGACATCTTTGTGAATATTGATCTTGTAAAACTCTTGGCCTATCACTATAATCTAGACCTTAAAGCTATATGCGACCTGCAAGGAAAACCTTTCATACATGTGTCAAAAAATGCATTGTGTGAAGTTTTCAACCTGGATAACACCTGCAATATGCCTATAGTACATGAAGATTTGGAAAAGGAATACTCAAGAATGGACACTACTTATAAAGGTTGGAGATTGCCATTGCACAGGCCTAGATAGGATGGAAATTTAGTTCCACTTGAGGATAATGATGGGCCTCCCTTTCATGTTGACTTGTTTGAACCATATTTGAAGTATACCTACTATTCAGTAGGTCAGGTATTGGGAACAGAGGTCCCTGAGTTTATGTATATAGGGCCTATGGTAATTGTTGCAGACCTCCAATGCCATAATGCAAGAGCCTTTGACTATGTTGTACATGTTTCCAGAGGAATCGATTTAGGATTGATGGCTATCAAAAATAGTTCGTCTACAATGTCTTTCAAACATTATTCATCTCTTATGCATGTGATACTATACTATGGATAGGAGTTAGAGATGTGGCCAGATGAATTGAAAATTACACAATTGGATAAAAATGGTCAGTCACTACCCATCCAACTTTGGACTTCTATTTGGGATAGTAGATTTGTTAATTCTAGTTACGTACATTTTGAAGAATTATTTGTCAAAACATTGTACAGACTTTATGGTTATCCATATAATTATTCTTTATATGATGAGATCTAAAGATTTTTAAGGCCCAAATATTTCAATGGGCCACCAACTGTGAATCATACTCATAATATTTCTTATACAAGCATAAAGGCAAAGAAATTAGGGAATTAGTTTCAGATATTACACCAAGTAATGAAAAACAATTGCTGAATACCTTGAAAATAGATGTTGAGAATGAAATGAAAAATATGACTCCAGAAAGAGGAAGGAAGTTGTTAGAGGAGTCCAGTGTAATGATCTTCCCTGGTTTGGATTTAAAGTCTTCTTTAATTTTTGATAGATTTTTATGTAATGATGATGCCAAACATAAACTCAGTCCAGAAGGTGTGACAAAGGTATATACTGGATCAAGATACAATCCAGATGAGAATTCTCTCATGATTTGGGCCCTCTACCCACCACACAAGAAACTTGCAATTATTGATATAGAAAGAGCATTTGGTCATGTAATGACATTGAAGGCAGGTGAGAATGATCTTGTTATTACAATAGATATTAGCATTAATGTGGCTAAATTGAATAAAGCATAGATTCAAATGTTGATCAAAGAAAGGGATATGTATAAATTGAACTGTGAAAGAATGCATAAAGAAAATGATTTCCTGAGAGATTCAATCCCTACCAGAATGTTAACTCAAGGGGAAAGATCCCAGACAAAGGACAAGGATGAAACATCATAGGTGAACACTTAGATAGTCTAGACTAAGTTTGATGCACTTTCTACAATGTTTCAAAAAAGATATGCTAATATGATGATATGGATGAATAAGTTCTAGTTTACTTATTCCAAGAATCACACTGCTCTCCAAGAACATAGAAGGTTAACTGACATACTTCAAGAAAAGCTCTAAGAAATATAGAATAGAGACACTCCTGATGCTGGAGCCATTACCAATGCCAAGGACTTGATCAGAAAACATACAGATTTTCATGAGGAACTTCATGTAGAGGCTAAGGAATTTATTAATGCTTCCAAGGAAGGAGTGCCTGCATTGTTCAGTGGTAACAAAAATCTGAAAAGTTAGAAAGAATGGACAAAGGAATGCCAACTAATCCTACAGAAAGCATTGGAGGTAGCTAAAAGTGAGGATCCAACACTGGAAGAGGCCTGTGTATGCATGGAGAAGATGATTACCATGGATTTTGCTGCAAAGAATGCTGTGGAGTGTGCCTATACCCATTTAAGTGAAAAATACTTGGATCATGTTACTCAAACCTATTTATGGCTCATTAGAGATTAATGATAATTTGTAATTGTTAATTAAAATTCCAAAAGATGCTTATGAAGAGGTGTATCCTCTTCAGAATATTGCTATATAAGTCAAAGAAGTAGGAGTTAGATCATCATCATTACCATTTCATATTTTAGGTGAGGCATTAGTAAGAAGATAGATTGCATCCATCCCACTCATCCATTTTCATATTTCAAAGACTTATGCATTTACTATATATTATCTAAAGCAATATAATGGAGCAGATTGATCTTACAGGGTGATCTATTTCAGTGTTCAACTGTTGTGTTGATTGACATGCTTATATACTACTGTGTTGTCTCCATAGTGGTTCTTTTAAATTATTTAGATTTATATAATTTGTCACAACACATTTGTTGTTGGTGTGTGGTTATTCTGATTGGTTTTTGGTTGGAGTGAACTAAATATCCTTTCAAGTAATTCATTTTGATTGGTTCTTGCTAAGGATTAAAATCCTTTTGAAATAATTATTGTGATTGGTTTCCCTCAAACTGAGAATTAAATTCCTTTCATAAGATAACAATAATTTAGAGGATTATCACTGGGATAATTAAAGAAAAGTACAGTAACTTACAGACCTGCACGTTTGCATAAGGTTCAAACATTCCAAGTGCCCAACAAGTTAGAGTTAAGCTATAAAGTAGACCTACAATCCTCCACATTTGTCTCCATACATATAATCATTATTCATCCACTGACTCCATCCACCCAATAGATTAGGCACTGATCAATCTTAGAACATTTTATACAAATCTAATCCATAGTCTTGATACATCAGACACTTTCATTAGGATTCATTTAGTAAGCTCTACAATTATCTCACATCTGTGTGCTATAGTGAGTGAAATTGTCTAAATTAGAATCCATTTAGATTTCCAAATCTGCTATATCATTTAGGTACACCTGCCTGGGCCTGGTAGAACCTAAAGAGTAGGGGGTTTCTAGTTACCCAAACCCTATCTTGTTGACCAAAAACGTATCAAGAGATTGGCACCCTCTTGTGGTCTAAAACCAACATTTTTGAAATCCAACAAAACTTTTGACTGAACCTTATACCACACATTGAGACCTTCATTCCTCTTGATACCTTGACATGCTTCTTTGTATTGTTACCGTAACTCCTCATGAATGCCAAGAGGAAACTATATGCCTACTCCTTAGGTTTTTCCTAACAGTCTCCATAATGAATGTTGTCCCATACAAGGATTTCATTTTAATGTTCCCAGTCTGCTCTTGACTTTACTCTTCTTGATTTGAATGTGCATTTATTCTTTATGAGGACTATCATGTCCTACTTTGTACGTTCATCAATGATTGTCCTTTGTCCTTTATGATTGTTCAATGAATTCAACGTGAAATTCTAAATCATATTCGTAACAAAAATTAACAAATACCTGATCTATTTCTATTTATCTACTGCTCCATGATGGTTGAAATGCTTTTGATATTCATGAATGTCCTCCAGTTGTTCATTACTTGATTAATCTTTACTGCAATGACTGTAACTTTATGATGGTAGAAGTCTTTTGATTTGAATGATGACTATCCTTCACTGAAGTTGATTGCAATATGAATAAAGGTTGTTCATAAGCATGCTAGGATCAACCCTTGCAGGAGCCACACTTTCTCTACATGCTCTTTTAGTGATTGATCTTGATATATTTCACTTATACTTGCCCAATGAATTAAACATATTAGATATAAAACATACCTTTGATTCATGATGGTTTGGTTTTCAACTGATGATCTAATTTTTGCATATGTCTGATAATGATCCAATTGTATTGATCCATCATGATTGCGAGTTTATATATCTTCTAATAGGGCTTATCATGAACTAGTATATCCAGAGCTCTAACAAATTTTCTCCAACCTTGCAAGTCCATCATCCTGGTCAGGGACAAGAGGCTAAAGACATGAAGACCAAGCTACGAGACATGAGAGTCAACCTTCACTATAAGGCAATGATGGATATCACATTCCTCATGTGTTCTTTTCCTTTTCTTTATCATCAGATGTATAGCTTGCATGCTTAGTTGCATTGGCTTAGTTTAGTCATTCCCATGGCTTGTGTGGGACATATTTAAACATTCTCTTGAATATAATTAGTTATTTTACCTTATGCAATGATTTATGTATGTTTTGTTTTCTGAATCAAATGCATAGGATAAAAACAACTGAGTCTTCTTTAAAACACATGTTTAAAACACGATGATGAAATGCTAGTTTATAAATACCTCTTCTTTTTGCACTAAAACATAATGAATAATCAGCAACTGAAACATGAAATCCCTTATTCTCTTCATTCTTGAATTTCTATTTTCTTAACTATAGAACACTTCACTTATCAGGATAGTTCGATAGCCCAACATGAGCTGTCATATGATCTTGGCAAGTGATTTTACACTTGTCTTCTATCAAGACAATAGGCATTTATTGGATGATCTTGCATAAGAAAGATTTTTTTTTTGTACCCCTTCTAAGCAACTAATGTTTAGGCCTTGCTAAATTAGGTGTGAACATAATTTAGTAACAGGAAACAAAAGGACTAGGTCAAGGTTGTTTGATAGAAGAAGGCTCAATGAAGATAAAAATGTATGAAGAAGAAATAAGAGAAATTCAACTTTAGAAGGATTGATTCAACATAATAAGAAGAACATGTTCAAATTACTGATGAACAAGAGGAAGAACATGATGGGTTTGAACAAATTCAAGAAGAAATTGAACAAGGTGTAGAAAATAATGTGACCAAGGAGGAAATTCATGATACAACTTATTTTCATGATATGGAAAATCTAGTGGATTTAGATGAAGATATTGTTTTTAGAAAGATTTCACTTGAGGACATGTTACTTGAAAGTATAATAAAATTGCATGCTAAAAAAAATTGGGATGAATTTTTTTGAAGAAAAATCTCTAATTGAAAGAGCACAATTATGTACTAAGTTATTTAGGTGAAAAGAAATGACCCCTATTTTGGAGTTTCTAGGGGTTGATAATAGGAAGAAGATTTTTTTTTTAGCAAGATAGATAATAGTTGAAAACTTGCAAGAAGCATTGAAGTCTATTCAAAGTACTAATCAAACAAGTGATTTAAGTGTTGCATGTAGGGCATTGATGACTATAATTTTAAGTAAAATAATATCACATATGAGACAAGTGAAAGCAATTGGAAAATTAATGCATGTATCTAGGAGAACTATTCAAATATATATCAAGCAAAGAGAAATAAACTATATCAAAGCATTAAAAAAATTGGGTAAATATTTGCAAGGTTCCTAGAAAAGATAGAATTCTAGAAGATGTGAAGAAACAAGTGATTGAATATTGGATCAACCACTCTTGTGTTGCCTCTAATAGGAGGGATACTATACAAGTAATAGGTGAAGATGGAATAAAATATCCTCATCCAAAACATTTTGTAGATACAAAATAGATTGAATTTTTTGAAGTATTCAAACAAGAATTTTCGTAGCTAAAGATTTCTCAAAGGGTGTTAGAAAAGTTACGTCCATGTTTTCTATGGATAAATAAAGTACATGAAACTTATTGTTGTTAGAATCATGTTGAATTCCATCTACAACTTCAATCATATAAAATTTTTTTGGCAACAATTCACCCAAATATTTTCATCCCTACAAGTACAATACAAATTTTGAAGTCCATTCTATGTGAAAAATTAGAAGGTTTGAATGATTTCAATGTACAATGTATAAACAATACATGTGTCAATAGTGGAGATTTGAAGAAGCTTGCTTTGATTGAAAATATTGATCATTTTATGGAAATTGTGTGGAAGAGATTTGAATATTAGAAATACACAACTAGGTTAGGAGTTGAATCCAAAAAAAATGTTCTCAAAGAAAGTAAATTTCCCTACAAAGAGTTTATGGAAAATTTTTATAGTATCATATATCCACATTGTTATAGAGTAAAATGTGTACACTAGCATTTTACACTTAGTTTAGCACTTGGTTGGACCTATATTGTTGCCTTTGTTAATCAGGACCTATTTTAACACCTTTTGAGCTTAAAATGATGAAATTTTGATCCTAATAAATAAACCCGACGAAATCAACTTATGACTGGACTAAGCCCACTATATTTAGCACTCCCAGAGTTTGTGGTCTAAAGGTCTAGGGCACCCAATGCCCTGGTCCCACTTGGGAACTTTAGCTCCACTTTGTAGTGTCATCTTAAGACATTTCTTTAGTTTGTATTTGTTAGCCTAATTAAGTTTTATTTGTTTTAAATGAGTGGGAATGCATATTTAAAAGAGTGTTGTAGTTTATTTTACACACTATACGACACCTTGAGGATTAATGTGAAGTTTGCTCTCATATTGTGTTCTATGCTAAAGTGTTCTTCATGCTTGAAGTGTTTTCTTCTGATGGATGCTACTGAAGTTCATTTGTAGGCTTTGAAGGAATTTTGAAGCCCTCTTCATCACTCTCCTTTGTTAGTGTAGGATCTTGGGTCATCTTGATCAACTAAGGTTATATCTCTTGTGGTTATCATCATCATTATCATTCACTATCTATCATATTATTATAGATCTAGCCTTTGCCCTCCTAGGGCATGCACTCTTGGATCTAATGATCACTATAGTGGAGGTGGGAACACTAACATGGGGTTTTACTAAGGAAAGCCCTTAAACACACACAACCTTTTCCTATTTCCTTGTGTGTAGGTCAGAGAAACAAGTTTTGGGAGCTAATTTCTGGGAAGAAGGCAGAGCAGACAAGTACGGGTTTGGTGACATCTGAGATTCTACTAAACCCTAGAAAAGGCCTAGGGCATGCAAGTGCCCTAGTCCTGGGCATTTCTACTACAAGATCTAGGTTTTGAATCTTCCTCTAATTTCTATTGTACTTTCTATTTCCTAAGATTTACTTTTGATAGTTAGTTATAGTCTGATATTCATCTTCTAGGGTTTGATCATTTGTCCTTGCTTGCTTTCTTAACTTTGGTTGAACTTGGTTGATCCATCTATATACAACAAAATGGTAGAACCCCTATAGTTTGGCTCTCCTTCTTGGGTAGAAGCCAAGCTCAGTTTGTGTCCTAATGCTTGTAGAAGAGGGTTTGACCTAGTTTATCTCTTTAGGCTAGATCACTCTTTTATAGATAACACACATATCTAGCATTGTCATGGTGCAAGATGGTAGGCTAATCAATTTTGTGAGTCAAAGAATTGGTTTCCATAAGGTTGTATTCTTTTTGTTGTCGATTTTACTGATAACTATACATTTAGTCCTCAAAAAGAGATTCAAAGTCAATATTATCATTGAGAGTAGGTCTCAATCTTTGTACATGTTTATTATAGACATGATGAGTTTCATGTGGATGGTGTACAAAGTAGCCCACTTGAATGAAATATCATCAAAGAGGTTCATTTTTATATTAGTGATGATAAATTGGTCATGATAGAAGGTATGTAGCCCATTGTTTTGGAATGTTTTTTGATGATTTGAGATAATGTGGCATACAAGCACTTCAAATCATTGGATTTGGTCAGATGGATGTGTTGGTTAGTGTTCAATTTAAATTTCTTTCAAATTGTATATTATTTATAACTTTTAAAAAACTTTATGTATATATTGATAACCTCTATATAATCTAATGATATTAATGAGTTTGTTTGCTAGATATAAAACAATTCAAATTTTCAAAAGTGTTTAATTGGCTAATCCAACAACATGTCAGACATAGCATAAATTTTTTGTGGATTTTTTTAAAAGTGGGAATGGAAAAGATGAGCATGATGGAGCTGGTGCATGTGTGGAGTGTGCACTTTGCCAACATGAGCTTGATGGTAACACCATACATAGTGCAAATGAAATTGTTGAGTGCACCTATAAGATTCATTTTCGTGCTCATGAAGGAAAAAGTGGCTTAGTATGTACCAAACACTATTTTTGGGAAGTTAATGGTATTTAACATATTCAACTTTATATGTAGAGCACATTCAAATATTGTAATTTTTTCATGCATGCATTTATGATTCTAGTATTTAAATATCCATGATTGTAGATATCGATCGCTCAAATACTTATAATTGTAAAAAAATGTCGGTATTAGAAGACTTCATCAAGTGATGACTATAGGACATTGCAAGCCACTTGACATCCAAGTGAGAGAAAAATCATGTTTTTGTGTTGACTGCATTGAGAACAATGTAAATGCTCTACAATGTTAGAACATTATTGATGGATATGTTTCAGAATGGGAAATGAAATAATTAGTTTTAGTGCCTCCTTATGAAGACAATGACAACATCTAATGTCCATGATCCTTTATATTAAAAGCCAATTTTGAACATGTATTTGATCTAGTTGTTGCAGGTAAATTTGTTAAACATATATTGATTATCAACAAATTGTTTTAGTGAAATGTATTTGTGTTAACTAAGTTTCAAAGTGATAAGTATTTGAATTGACTTTAGAATCTGTACATTTTTGTTGTAGGAGATATTTTTACTGTGATTGTAGATCTTGACAATACTAAAGGTTTAGATTAAGTTATCTACTCAGATGCACACAACCAAAGTCCAAGTTTACATAATCTATGATAGATGGTGATGGATAAGAGTATCTCACTGGATTGGTTGTTATTGAAGGTACTTATTAACAACAAATCAAGGTAGATAAAAAATTGGTATTATATTTGTTGATTATATGCTGGTACAAAATGTTCTACATTATAGTCACTTAGTTTTAGAAACATAGTCAAATATGGAAACTTTATGAAAAATAGGACGTAGCCAACAAAAATAGAAGTTGAGTATTGAAGACCATGGAAAGATTTTAGAGATAATAAAGGATAGAGAGGATCCAGATTATATGTACCAAGAGCTAAGTTAAATGTATATAAATTACATGTATCTCTCAACATTGTATATTACATCATGTATGGATTCATCTTGTTCACTTGTAGATCTTTTCACACTATATTTTGTGGTGAATTATTTTGGTAAATTACAGTTCATGTATTTGTATTATCATAGAGCTTAAATGAAATTTCATTCCTTACAATAATATTAAGAATACTATCAAAATTTTGATAGAAAAATAGTTAGTAGACATGATATTTCCACAGTCCATGATATCAAGAAGAAAAGAGGAGAATGAGATTGAGTTAAATTGCAGAGAAAGATCCTTAAAAGGAGATAGAGGGGGTGTTTTTGGCATAGATTACTAGATTAACAAGAGGTAAAGAAACAAAAGGGGGAAAAGAAAAAGGAAAAAATTATAAAACCACAAAAGTGAGAGAATGGAGAAATACAACCAACAAAAAAGAAGGAAAAAAGACCATGTAAAAATTTAAAAAAAATAAAAAGAGAAAAGGAAAATCCATTCAATGAGAAGTGATAAAGACCAAAAACCAAAAACAAGGAAAAGAGAAAAAAAGAAAGAAAAAAAAAATAGAATGCCATAAAGAAGAAAAAGTCAAAGTATGAAATAGATCAATTAGAAAAAGACAAATAAAATAAAGACACACACATATATTCCTTATTTATTCCAATTAAAATCTAATTAGCATGGTTTGATGTTTCTTCTTTATAGGAGAAAAGAGAAAAAAAGAAAAAATTAAAATAAAATACATAAAAAAGAAAAATCAAAGCAAAGATAGAAAAAAGAATAAAAATATATTATATATATATATATATATATATATATATATATATATAGTATGAAAAATATAAATTAGAAAAAACAAATAAAATAAAAGTATATATATATATATATATATATATATCTTTATTTATTCCAATTGATCTATTTATGCTTTGATGTTTCTTCATTATTAGGAACACAACAAAAAACCAAAACATAAAGATAGATAGAAAGGAATAAAAATATATAATATATAAAATATAAAAGCATAATTATATATATAAAGTGTGTGTATAAATACAAGTGCATGTATAAACATAAATGTAAACATATAGGTGTAAAATTAGAAGAAAGAAAGGAATGATACAAGGAGAGGGAGGAGAGAGAGAAAAAGGAAGAAGAGAGAAAACTAAAAGGGAAGAAGGAAAAAATGACATGAAAGAAGATAAGGAACAAGAGGTCCAAAGTATAAGAGAGGGCCAGGTTCAAGGAGGGGACAAGAAAGAGGCCACAAAAGAGAAAGTAAAATCTGATCAATGAGAAGTGATAAAGACCAAAAATGGGAAAAGAGAAAAAAAAAGTCAAAGTATGAAATAGATCGATTAGAAAAAACAAATAAAATAAACACACACACACACACACATGTTTTTATTTTATTTATTTTTTCTAATTGATCTATTTCATACTTTGACTTTTTCTTCTTTATGGGTTTTTATTTATTCCAATTTATCTAATTACCATATATATATGTGTGTGTGTGTGTGTGTGTGTGTGTGTGTGTGTGTGTGTGTGTGTGTGTGTGTGTGTGTGTGTGTGTGTGTGTGTGTGTGTGTGTGTGTTTTTTTTCTTTATTTATTCTAATTTATCTAATTACCATGATGCTTTGATGTTTCTTCTTTATAGGAGAAAAGAGAAAAAAGATGAAAAAATTAAGATGAATTACATAACAAAGAAAAATCAAAGAATAAAGATAGAAAAAAGAATAAAAATATATAATATATAAAATATAAAAACAACTATATATATATATATATATATATATATATATATATATATATATATATATATATATATATATATATATATATATATATCGTTATTTATCCCAATTTATCTATTTTTATGCTTTGTTGTTTGTTCATTATTAGGAACATCACAAAGAAAAATCAAAACATAAAGATAGATAAAGAGGAATGAAAATATATAATATATAAAATATAAAAGCATAACACACACACACACTCTCTCTCTCTCTCTCTCTCTCTCTCTCTCTCTCTCTCTCTATATATATATATATATATATATATATATATATATATATATATATATATATATATATATATATATATAAATATATATAAAGTGTGTGTATATAAATACAAGTGCATGTATTGTAAAATAAGCAGAAAGAAAGGAATGATAAAAGGGGAGCGAGGAGAGAGAAAAAGGAAGAAGAGAGAAAACAAAAAGGTAAGAAGGAAAACATGACATGAAAGAAGATAAGGAACAAGAGGTCCAAAGTATAAGGGAGGGCTAGGTTCAAGGAGGGGACAAGAAAGAGGCTTAGAGGAAAGGTGTGTGGAGAGGTGTGGAGCGGGATGAGAAGAAGAAGGAGAGAGAAAGGAAGAGTGAGGAGAAAGCGAGAGGAGGAGTACTAACAAAGACACAACTGAGATGGATGGAAGTAGGAGGAAATGAGAGAACAAAGGGAAGGGGGTTAATTTTTGAGGGAATTTAATAGAGAATTCTAGGTGTGGCTTAAGATCCACCCATCATCTCTATTTAGGTTGGTGGGGTTGTTTTTGATGAAGATAGCCTCTTTAAGTTTTCTTTTAAAGTAGTTGTCTTCTTTGGCTAGGATGAGGGCATCCTCAAGGCGAATGTGATGCTTGGTGTTAGAGGAGTGCTCTATGAGGGCTGATTTTTGTGACCCTTTCATGCCTGATATATACATTATGTTCTTGGATTCTCATCCAGATAGATCTACCTATTTCACCAATGTAAGGGGTGCGACATGGGAATTCTATTTTATAGACGCATAAGTTTAAAAGAAAGTCATTGGGGTCTTTGGTGGACGGGATGAGGTTTCTAATGGTGGAAAGCGGTTTGAAGGCACAATAGATGCCTTTCTTGTGAAGAATTTTGGCAATTTTATTAGAGATGCCTTTGATGAAAGGTAGGGTGGCACCAATAACAACTTCAGAGTCTTTCTTGCCAGCTGTAGAGAGAAAGGTGGGTTTGGTCTTGTTCAAAAGTTCTCTTGATGTACTTGGTTTTATTTTTTTCATTTTTTATAATTGATCTATTTCATACTTTGACTTTTTCTTCTTTATGGCATTTTATTTTATTTCTTTCTTTTTTTCTCTTTTCCCATTTTTGGTCTTTATCACTTCTCATTGAATGGATTTTCCTTTTCTCTTTTTATTTTTTATTTATTTTTACATGGTTTTTTTTCCTTCTTTTTTGCTAGTTGTATTTCTCATTCTCACTTTTGTGGTTTTATATTTTTTTCCTTTTTCTTTTCCCCCTTTTTTTTATTTACCTCTTGTTAATCTACTACTCCATGCCAACCCCCCCCCCCTCTCTCTCCTTTTAACGATCTCTCTCTACAATTTAACTCATTTTCATTCTCCTCTTTTCTTCCTGATGATGGATTACGAAGTGTGATCCAAAACATCAATGCAAAAAAAGCAACACAGTTTTTCCAGAAGCTTACAATCATAAAAATATTTCATAATATTAAAAGTGGATTATATATAAATACAATCATTTAAATTTAATGTTTTGACAAGGTTGATTCTCTTCCACTCATTTGTTATGAACCAATTCCTAAATTCTTATATTTCTAAACATAATACTAATCAATTATCATTTTCAATAGTATTTTGAAAAGTTCCTCCAATTATTTTATCCCATTAACAATAAATCTTCACTTTCCAAGTAACCATATAGTTATTTTTATTTTGTTAATAGCCATAGATATGATCCTAATGAATAAAATTTGAATATCCTCTATCAACTAAATAACAATTTTGAGATTTAAATTATATATAGTTAACAAAGATTTTGAATTTTAAAATCATGTCATAGGAAATGGTGTTGCTTTCTAGCCTACATACAATGCCCCTACATCATTAACATGCATTAAGTTGAGTATTATTAGATTCTTTTCTTGATTTCAATATTGAATGTAGATGCAAATGATTGTCAAAGTAATGATTGTCTTGTTGTATTCTTACATGATCCACTACTTGAAGTGTTATTAGAAATTAATGTAATGAATGTGTTTTTATACACAAACATAACTCAATAGTGTGAAGTTTGTTGGAAGTAAGCCATGCCCAGATCAATGATGGATTGACAACAAGGGGCCAGTAAATTAGTTGGTAGAGTCCTCCAGTAGAAAATGGAAGGTCCTAGGTTTGAGTCCTAGCTGGTCCATATGAGTTGTAGCTCAACAAGTGGTATTAGAGATAGGCTAGGAGCCTCAAGCACTTGTAGTGTTGATCAAGGGGGGCGTTGGAAGTAAGCCACACCTAGACTAACAATGGACTAGCCACAAGGGGCTAGTAGCTCAGTTGGTAGAGCACTCTAGCAGCAAATGGAAGGTCCTAGGTTTGAATCCTAGTTAGTCCATATGAGCTGTAGCTTAACAAAAGAGCACTTGGTCTACTAGTGAAGTTGAATGCTTTTAAATGAGCCCACTAGGGATTAAGTCTCACTAAGTGCAAATGCCTTAACACCATAAGGGATTAAGTTGAGATTGTGCCCTAGGTAACCTTGGCAGAATGGATACCCCTTAGTCCTTGACTCTTAGCCAAATAGGTATCAACTTACACTCATGCTCCCAAATCAGGTTGAAAAATGATTTGGGTTTGACATAAACCCTCCATTTAAAAAAAATAGATAATGTGAAACACCAAAATTATGTTGTGTGGCAAAAATAAATTGAATTTCGGCTTATTTTGTCCATTATAAACTATCGTAATGTTGATAATTGACCATAACGTACCATTGGTTTAAGCTTTTGAAATCAACTTTTTGGAATACAACTTAAGTTTTCTTTATGGTGTCTCCCTTTCATTGAGGTAGCAACCATCATAGTCATTTCAAACAATAATCATCTATCTCATCAATAACTAAAAAACTAATTAATAACTTGAACCCTTCTCTAGTGTTGCCTCAGAACTCTTCTTTAAAACTTCCACACATTGTTCATCATCCTAGCAGTCCAAAATCCACTACTACGATAACAACACCAATGGTGTATCATAACATGATTCAATTTAAGATTTATAATAAAATAAAAGACAAAATATTTTGTTGAAATGGGATACTTTTATCAAAATATGTGTACAAAAGGAATTTGCTAAAAAATATTGCCTTCCACATGCCCTACTCCTTTAGTAAACACAATAATGACAATCTAAAATGAACAAGTTAAGTATGAAATAAAAAAACTTTAAGATAAATTGTAAAAAAATGATTAAAGCATGATGTTTTAAATAAACCTTTATGGATCATTGTAAGATGAAATAGAAGTTACTACTTACCATTTTTAAGAAATGCAACTCTTATGACATTAGACATGCCCAAATTAATTCAATGAATGTGTGGATATTTTACAAGTATTATTTATAATGAAGAATTCAATCCTCTACAACATCCACCACACACTTCATATTCTTAAACTCATTATACATCTATAATAGTGAAGCCATAACAACTCTAACATAAGCAACCATACTTTAATTGAAAAAATTGTTTCCTTAAAAATATTACATCTATATTCTCACATATTCACACCACTAATTTAATTGAGTAAGTGCATCAAATAAATATTCTTCAATCAAAAATAATTTATCTTTATAAATAAAACATACAATTAAAAATTTTATTTGTCTACATATATTTAAAATAATTACATATTAATAACTCTCATGAACTTTATCTATTTTTTTTCAAATGTTTTAATAATTCATAAAAAGCATCCATGACTCTCTTTTCCTCTCCTATCACTAACATTCCCATGTCCACACAATCAACTTCAAACATCCCATTATGTAGAAAAGAGGATGTCCATAGTTCGAACTTGTCTTCCCTTCCCACAGGGGAAGATTGTGTGAAAACCCCTATCCAAACCCATTTTCCTTTTTTCATCATCATATGAGAGGCCAATCCAAAACCCATAAATCTTAAATACATGATATCAGAAACAGAATTTATAACAAAGCACACCATCGCTGCCTCGTTGGAACAGCGCCTCGGCAAAAAGGTGAAAGAACAACCATCCAGAGTCTTCTCCCGTACGATCGAGTTAACCAAAGTGAAACCAGGAAAGGTTAAAGATTTCACAATCGCCTCCACGCCAGGTGCTGCCCTTCCACATAGTATACATTCGGATGGCCATTTCTGCAATAAGTATACAATATAATCAACCATTAAACACTTGTTACATAATAATAATAATAAGTTCAACTATTATTACCTTTATATCTATAGTTTGAAAGCAAGGTTCAAATGCTGATATGTGCCATGCTGCTGCTTGCCTTAGACTCCTCAAACTCTCCATATGCTTCAGATTTTGTAAGATTGGCTCCTTCCTCCAAGTTTGTGCTTTCAAAATCTCCAATGACCTGCAATTTTCTAATCCTTCTATTTTCTTAAGCTCATCACATCCCCATATATGCAGTTTCTCCAGCTCTACCAGACAACAATTACCACTTATGCTTGTCAGATTTGGACAAATGGACAAATATAAGGACTTGACTGATATTGGCAAGCTATCGATCTCTACTAATTGGTAATTTTCGACAAGTATTAGGGTTTTCAGGCTGGGGCAACATTGTGGAGAAATTGATATCCTGGACACACTACACCTCGATAGTTTTATAACTGTGAGGCTGCGCAATGGAGAAGAAAAACACCCCGACTGGAGAACCAATTCTGGGAGGGCGCAGTGGTAAATATTCAGACTTTGAAGGCTAGTAAGCTGCGCAAGTGTTTCCGACGGGAAGGTGAGCTTGGAACATTCATTGAATTCAATATATTGCAGATGCATGAGCTGCTTAAATGAAGCTGGCAACGTCATCAAACCATTGCATTCTGTCAAAAATAGATGCTGCAGATTTGTCAAATTGCCGAAATTGCTAGGCAGCGATTTTAACTGATGACATCCACTTAACTCGAGGTACTCCAGCGATTGGAGACGGCAAAACTCTTCTGGTAGACTTTCGATCTCACTGCACTCTCTCATATGTAGATGTCGCAGATTTGTCAAATCGCCGAACTTGCTAGGCAGAGATTTTAGCTTATGACATCCACTTAAGTTGAGGTGCTCCAGCGATTGGAGACTGCAAAACTCTTCTGGTAGACCTTCCATAGGAGCTCCATTGGAATCAAAGGATATCTTTTTCAAATCCTTTAGAAATCCTATTGACCTTGGAAATCTCAGGAAACTTTTGGCATGAACGATTTTCAGCTCTCTCAACTGCACAGGAGTCTGCAGCCACGATCTTTTTTAATTAGGCAAAACCGTTCTACAACAACTATAAGAGATTTAAGGTATGGCTGCATAAATAACAGTAAAGAAAAGGAAGATACTTACATCGGAAGTCTCGCTCCACAGTTGTTCTAATTTATTAGCCTCAAGAAGCTCTAAAACTCTTAACTTCTTCAACGAAATCCATGACTGAAGAGCTGTATCCGGAAAGTTCACCCACCGCAGCCAGACAAGGCCTGCTGCTAGTGTTGCTAATTCTTCTGTAAAATAATTGTTTTCAACATGGAGGATATCCACATTTTCATATATATTTTCTACATCCTCATCTTCATCTTTAGAACCTTCTTCTTGCTCCCTTTTTTCTGAAGATAGCTGAGTTTCCAACTGTATTTGTTGATTTTGTGGTACTTTATCTTGTTCCATTTCAATTTCTACTATGTCTGATTTGATGAGAGAAGATTTATCAAATACTACATCTCTGCTAATGATGATTTTGTGGGTATTAGGATCCCACAATCTATATCGCTTAACTCCATCACCATAACCAACAAATATATACTTCTTTGATTTGGGCTCCAATTTAGAATGCTGATCTTTTGAAATAAGAGCATGAGAATCAAAACCAAAAAAATCATATTTAAGTAATCACACGAATTACCTTTCCATACCTCTTTAGGAATCTTACAGCCTATTGCAACTGATGGTGACAAATTTACCAGATAGTATTTTGTATTGACTTCTTCTGCCCACAACTCTTGCTCCAACTTGGCATTACTGAGCATGCTCCTTGCTCTCTCTAGAAGTGTCATGTTCATGCGTTCAACAAAACCATTTTGCTGAGGAGTGTAAACTATGGTTTTATGCCTTTCAATCCCAACTTCCTTGCAATAATTTTTAAATTCTAAAGATGTGGACTTGCCTCCATTATTTGTTCTTAAACACTTGATTGACCTGCCAGTACTCTTTTCAACCAAAGATTTAAACTTCTTAAATGCATTAAACTCATCAGCTTTCCTTTTAAGAATATAGAACCACACTTCTCTAGAGTAATTATCTATAAATGTCACAAAATATGATGATCCTCCAAACAAAATTGTAAGGGATGGTCCCAAAACATTGGAATGAATATAATCTAGGATAGCCTTACTTGTATGACTACTTGTTTTAAACTTCTGTCTACATTGCTTCCTAAAAACAAAATTTACTTGCAGAAATTCAAATTCAGTGATTTTAAATTTGGAAGTAACTTATAGTTTACCAGTACCTTTAACCCTTTCTCGCTCATATGGCCCAATCGTTGATACCATAAATGAGTAGATTCATTTACTTTTTCAAATACCACTGTTGTTTAACTTATTTCAGTACTCCCTATAACTTGTAAAGGTTCCCAATATTTGTATCCTTCATTACCACCATAATTCCCTTGGACACTTTTAGTGATCCACCTTGACATGTAAATTTATAACCTCCATAATCCAAAACTCCCAAGGAAATTAAATTTTTTAGTTCTGGTACATGTCTTACTTCTACCAAAATCTGCACAATACAATCAAATATTTTAATCTTAATTCTCCCAATCCCAATAGTCTTACAAGAAATATTATTTTCCATAAGAACAACACCACCATCAATAGTTTGGTAAGAAGAAAAGAAACTTCCATGTGAACACATGTGATGTGAAGCACCAGAATATAATAATCATTCCTCTTGATATTGTGAAATATTACAAAAAGATAGTACTTCCTGAACCGTACTTGAATTCGTTTCAACTAGATTTGCTTCCTTTTGGAGTCATCATTGTCTTCTTTCCTCTTCCAACAATATTTCTTGAGATGCCCAGATTTGTTGCAGTGCCAACATTTTCCCTTACTCTTTTTTCCTTTTGACTTAGATCTTGATGTACCTCTCAAATTCTCTCCCTTTTCTATGGATCAACCTCTAGCCACCATTGCTTCTGGTATGAAGGTTTCTATATTAGATTTCCTCCGCACCTCCTCAAACAACAAAGCTCCCACAACAGAATCAAAATGAAGGGTGCTAAAGCTAATGGAAGTGACTAAGTGATTCCAAGATTCAGGCAATGAACACAATAACGTAATTGTCTTGTCTTCATCTTCAATTTTTACACGCATACTAGCTAATTGGCATATAAGAGTATTGAAAAAATTTAAATGATTAGCAATTTTGATACCTTCCTTCATTCACAAACTATATAGTTGTGTCTTCAAGTAGATTTAGTTTATCAATGATTTTGACATGTAAAGGCTCTCTATTCTGCTCCATAAGTCTGTTGTTGTTTCCTCTCCAATAATATTGAAAAAAAGACCATTTGTCAAACACAACCTAATTGTGCTAAGAGCTCTTGTATCCATATCTTCCTAGTCCGAGTCATCAATCATATTCATAGGTTCCTGTGACTTTCCTACCAATGCCTTATACAATCCTTGTTACACCAACTGATCGCACATCTTGAGCTTCCACAACTCAAAGTTATTCTTTCCATTGAATTTCTCCACCTTGAACCTTGCATTCAAAACCTTCACCATTTGATGTTGTAGAACAAACACCAAATCCTAACACAGTTGTTGCAAAATAAAAGCTATGATACCACTTGTTGTGATACCTTCAAATTTAGTGATAAACTTAAAACACAAAATTGTATAATAGTGCAGCTCAAGTTAGTTGCAAAGAAAATAGAGATAATAACAAAGTAGAGAATAACCAAACACACATTTGCAACATAAGGATTTACATGGTAAAACTACAGTAATATGCTAGACAAACATCCATGGGGAAAAGTATTGCTACTTTTATTGTTTAGAGAAAAAATTACAATCCTCATGCAGCTGCAATTACAAAATTTCATTGCCTTTCAAAAGGCTACAAAGATATGTAATATCTTCAACATAACCACCACCATCAAATTTAGAAGAAAGTAGAGTTTCCTTCCTTTTGGACAAAAAACTAGATTTAAAACAAAAATAATATTTTAAATCTTTCTTTGAAAGATAAGATTATCCTTTCTTTTTAAGATAAGATTTTTCTTTCTTTGCTTTATCTTGTTGTCACAAATCCAACAAAACTAAGATGATGTATTGAAACATTATATAACTATCTCAAGATAAATCTAAAATATTGCAAAGAAAAAATAAAAGATTAGAAAAATATTCCCTACATTTGGTAAGTTTTATTATTACATTAAAAACCCCAACTTTTAGTAATAAATTAATTTTAAGTTTTTCAATTAACATTATTTTCCTAATTTTGAAGCTAACCAAAACAAGTCTAGCATTTAATAGGAAGATAATTATTTATGGATTATACATTGATAAAATCATCACAATGGTTGAGGGGGAGTATATCTATAGCTTGAGAGCAGAGATATTTTTTTAAGAGATCATAACCTTTGAAAAATTTAGCCATATCAATCACTATAGCCACATGATGTGATAGAAAGAAACTACACCTCTCAATCTTAAATATTAGTAACACACCATCTTTATAATATATATGGCATTCCATCACTATGGGTTTTAAGATTCCTATTCATTTGAATATATGAGTAGTTCTGTCCACCTATTTTTCATATTCTTCATCTACTTTTCTTGCATCCCTCTTTAAATTGTATTTTGTTTTGTAAGCTCATATTTACTATTTTTGTTTATATAAATATGTTTATAATCCTTTTTTTAATAGAATCATTAAAATATTTGAATTTCATTACCAATTATTTCTTTGTATAACTTGAATTTTTATTGTGGTCTTTGTTTGGTTGAAATAAAAACAAATGATTTTAACTTTTTCTTCATTTCACAATTATTTTATTTTATATTTTATTTTAAATTTTTATTAAATTTAAAAATTAAATAATAATTGTTAAAATGTGTGTCAATATATTTAATTAAATACAACTTCGTCTATTCTTAATATGTAAAATTGCTTACATTTATCTATGTAAATAATGCAACTCAATTATTAGAGAAAAGAATCACTTTTCCTCCTATGATCTTTAATATTAGCATTATTATTATTCATCACAAATTACTATGAACATATGGAATAGGGAAGATTTTTATAGTTTTTTGGTATTTTTGGGAGATTTATTAGAATTTGGTTTTTTCTAATCCACAAGGTGTGAAGCAAAAAAATAGATAATATCAAAGAATACTTGGTTTGCTAGTGAAGTTGAATGGTTTTGAATGAGCCCATTAAGGATCAAGTATTACTAAGTGCAAAGCCCTTAACACCATGTGGGATTGGGTTGAGATTGTGTCCCAGATGACCTTGGCAAAATAGATACCCCTTAGTCCTTGACTCTTAATCAAAGAGGTATTGTCTTACACTCATGCACCTAAATCAAGTTGCAGAAATGATTTGGGTTTGACATAAAACCCTCCATTTAAAAAAAAAATTAGATACTGTGAAACACAAAAATTTTGTTATGTGGAAAAATGAAATTGTATTTTGGCTTATTTTTTCCACTATAAACTATCATAATGCTGACAATAACCACAACGTACCATTAGTTTAAGCTTTTTTTATTGATTTGGTGTCTCAACATGTTTTCATATATAGTGCTACCAAAGTTTTGTTAGTCTCTAACTTAAAAATCATATAGTTTGAAAACATAATGCATTCTTGAAAGCATTTTCTATCAATCTTTTAAGATAAGAAATATTTAAAACAATATAGCTTTTGAAAAACTTTTTGGAATATAACTTTAATTTTTTTTATGGTGTCTCCCTTCCATTGAGATAGCAACCATCATAGTCATTTCAAACAATAAATCATCTCTCTCATGAATAACTAAAAGACTAATTAATAACTTCCCTTCTCTAGTGTTGGGTGAGAACTCTTCTTTAAAACTTCCACACACTGCTCATCATCCTAGGAGTCCAAAATCCACTACTACAATAAGAACAAAAATGGTGTATCATAGCAAGATTCATTTTAAGATTTATAATAAGATAAAAAACAAAATAGTTTGTTAAAATGGGATACTTTTTTGAAAAGTACGTGTGCAAAATGAATTTTCTCAAACTCCTTTAGTAAACACAATAATGACAATTTAAAATGAACAAGTTAATTATTAAATAAAAAGATTTTAAGGGAAATTGTAAAAAATGATTAAAACATGATGTTTTAAATAAACCTTTATGGATCATCATAAGATGAAAGAAAAGAAGTTACTGCTTACCATTTTTAAGAAATGTAACTCTTATGACATTAGAAAGGCCCAAATTAATTCAATGAATGTGTGGATATTTTACAAGTATTATTTACAATGAAGAATTCAATCCTCTACAACATCCACCACACTCTTCATATTCTTAAACTCATTATACATCTATAATAGTGAAGCCAAGACAACTCTAACATAATCAACTAGAGTTTTATTGAAAAAATTGTTTCCTTAAAAATATTACATCTATATTCTCACATATTCATACCACTAACTTAATTGAATGAGTGCATCACATAGATATTCTTCAATCAAAAATAATTTATCATTATAAATAAAACATACAATTAAAAATTTTAATTATCTTTACATATATTTAAAATAATTAAATTTTAATTCTCATGAGCCTTACCTATTTTTTTGCCCAAATGTTCTAATAATTCATAGAAAGCATCTAGAACTCTCTTTTCCTCGCCTATCACTAACATTCCTGTGTCCACACAATCAACTTCTAACATCCCATTACGTAGCAAGGAGGATGTCCATAGTTCCAACTTGTATTCCCTTCCCACAGGGGAAGATTGTGTGAAAACCCCTATCCATACCCATTTTCCTTTGTTCACTATCGTATGAGAGGCCAATCCAAAACCCATACATAATTTTACATGCATAATATCAGAAGCAGAATTTAAAACAAAGCACCCCATGGCTGCCTCGTTGGAACAGCGCCTGGGCAAAAAACTAAAAGAACAACCATCCAGAGTCTTCTCCCGTACGATCGAATTAACCAAAGTGAGACCAGGAAAGGTTAAAGATTTCACAATCGTCTCCACGCCAGGTGCTGCCCTTCCCAGTATTGTACATTCGGATGGCCATTTCTGCAATAAGTATCCAATATAATCAACCATTAAACACTTATTAAGTATACAATATAATCAACCATTAAACACTTATTACATAATAATAATAAGTTCAACTATTATTACCTTTATATCTATAGTTTGAAGGCAAGGTTCAAATGCTGATATGTGACATGCTGCTGTTTGCCTTAGACTCCTCAAACTCTCCATATGCTTCAGATTTTGAATCGCTGGCACCTTCCTCCAAGTATGTGCTTTCAAAATCTCCAATGACCTGCAATTTTCTAATACTTCTGTTTGCTTTAGCTCACCACACTCCCATATATGCAGTTTCTCCAGCCCTACCAGACAACAATTACCACTTATGCTTGTCAGATTTGGACAACACATCAAATATAAGGACTTGACTTATATTGGCAAGCTATCGATCTCTACTAATTGATAATTTTCGACAAGTATTAGGATTTCCAGGCTGGGGCAACATTGTGGAGAAATTGATATCCTGGACACACGACAACTCGATAGTTTTATAACTTTGAGGCTGCACAATGCAGAAGAAAAGCACCCCGACTGGCGAACCAATTCTGTGAGCCCGGCGCAGTGGGAAATACTCAGAATTTGAAGGCTCGTAAGCTGCGCAAGTGTTTCCGACGGGAAGGTGAGCTTGGAACATTCATTGAATTCAATAAATTGCAGATGTATGAGCTGCTTAAATGAAGCTGGCAACGTCATCAACCCATTGCATTCTGTCAAAAATAGATGCTGCAGATTTGTCGAATCGCCGAACTTGCTAGGCAACGATTTTAACTGATGACATCCACTAAACTCGAGGTACTCCAGCGATTGGAGACGGCAAAACTCTTCTGGTAGACCTTCGATCTCACTGCACTCTCTCATATGTAGATGTCGCAGATTTGTCAAATCGCCGAACTTGCTAGGCAGCGATTTTAGCTTATGACATCCAATTAAGTTGAGGTGCTCCAGCGATTGGAGACTGCAAAACTCTTCTGGTAGGCCTTCCATAGGAGCTCCATTGGAATCAAAGGATATCTTTTTCAAATCCTTTAGAAATCCTATTGACCTCGGAAATCTCAGGAAATTTCTGGCATGAACGATTTTCAGCTCTCTCAACTGCACAGGAGGCTGCAGCCACGATCCTTTTTAATTAGGCAAAACCGTTCTACAACTACTATAAGAGATTTAAGGTATGGCTACATAAATAACAGTAAAGAAAAGTACGATACTTACATCGGCAGTCTCGCTCCACAGTTGTTCTAATTTGTAAGCCTCAAGAAGCTCTAAAACCCTTAACTTCTTCAACGAAATCCATGACTGCAGAGCTGTATCCGGAAAGTTGACCCAGCGCAACCAGACAAGGCCTGTTGCTAGTGTTGCTAGTTCTTCTGTAAAATAATTGTTTTCAACATGGAGGATTTCTAAACCCCGCTTAAACCTTCTACGTGATCCTCTCACAAGCTCCATACACTCATCATAAAACTCATCTGTTTCTGCTTTAATTCCCCGAATCAGCACGCTTTCCTGATTGAAAAATATAAAAATCAGCGAGCTTATAAAACAAACAACGTACGGATAACATTTCCTTATTGAAATATTGAATAGCATATGAAACATGATATTAAACTCACCTGCCCCTGTTTCTCAATGTGCGTAATTTGCTGCGGTGACCAAAGGCGGTACGGTGACCATGTCTGTGCAATTGCCTTTCCCAAATCCCTCAGCTGATCATGCATTCTAATGCAGTTTCCCTCTACCTCAACCAGACACTTATTCACAAGTGTCTCCAAACTGCACGCTCCACTCCATCCGGACCCATCCCACACTGTGATAGCCAAATGTTTTTCTTCTCCTATAAAGAAACAAGATATATCTAAAAATATCTCTTCTTCTTCCTCATCTAGTGCATCAAAGCTCACTTTTAGTATGTTTTTAATGTCTTCAGGCAATAATCTGGATACTTTATTTAATTGAGCATCCCAATATTCCTTTGACTTTCCATGCACAAGTCCTCCTAATACCTTAAGGGATAAGGGTAACCGCTTACAAACTTTTAAAAATGTTTTAACAAGACATTGAAATTCATCTGTTGGGGATGGTTGTAGGAAAGCATGCCAGCAAAAGAGTTTCATGGCATGTTCGACTTTCATTTCTTTCATTTTGTAAATAGAATTAGAGGAGATTCCCCATGATGTAAGAATGCTGGAATCTCTGCTTGTAACCACAATCACACTACCCTGTCCAAGATTTTCTTTCATTGGCAACAGAGAATCTAATTGATCTAGATGATCTATATCATCCAAGATAATAAATACCTGAACAAATTTCAAATGATCCACTAGGATCGCTTTTCCTTCTTCTACATTATCAAATGATATACCTCTCAAGCCACCAAGGTCTTGGAACAATTTTTTCTGCTTTTCATGCAAATTTTTAGTTGGTACATCTCGTACATTGCAAACAAAACTACATCTATAGAGGGAATGCATTTTCTTGTTGTAGTATTCTTTTGCCAATGTGGTTTTACCACATCCACCCATACCAATGATCCCCACAATTTTTACATTTTCAGAAGATTCCAATACACTTCTTTCAAAATCTTGTAAGGTTTCATCAAGACCTATAGGATGTTTCGCCACCACTAATGGAATCTTTTTAGGGTGCTTCAATACATAATTTACAATATCCTCCAACTTTCCTTCATCACTATACAAAAAACATTTTTGAAAAAAGTCACATCAGTTAGTTTTCTCTAAAATCAAATCTTAACCTTGAACTAATAACATATATTTAACATATTTTTAACTTATAGACAAAAATAAATTATTCATATAAGGCAAAAGGATGTGGTTAAACTAAAAACAATAACATTTTTTTTATACAATCAATATTTTAGGACCTTCATAATAAAATTGGAAAAGACAAGGTAAAGAAATAAAAAACCTTTCATATCTTAAGGAAAGGAGAGGCTTTAAAAAACCAAAATAATTTTAAAAAACATTTTAAAAGTGTATTGTAAGGATAAAATTATTTTATAAGTTATGGAAAAATGAGGATTTAAATAATTTTTTTTCAAAAGTATTTATTTGTAATGGTGAAATTAGCATATTCATGCCATTTTGCATTGACTTTTGTGTCTGCCTTGACAAGAATGGTTTAATGCAATAACATAATAAGTGGCACACTCTTGTATCCTTTTTTCTCATGTTCCTATACACAATCACTGTATGTTCCTATTCTACCCACATGTGCACTCACTCCTATATATTTGTTCATTAATTTTAGATTAATCCATTTATTCTTATAGATTTCGTCTATGGGTTGTGGGATTGACCTAGGTCAATCCTGAGCTACATGGATTGACCCATTACATTCAAATATTCAAATTCTAATTCTAACTTTCTTGGCTCCTTCCACTAGTTGTTTTATGTTGACATAGCACACTTTTGTGTGGCATTTTCTTATGTCATGGTAGTAAAAGACATTCATTGTACATTTAATTTCATTCCATAAAAGACTAAAAAGTAAAACTGTTAGAGTAGACTTCAATTTGGGAGATTAAAATTGAATATAAATATACATCACCATCATCCTCGACCATTTTCATGTTTGTATATGATATCTTTGATTTTTTTCATCATTGTTGAATAGGCCCACTAAGGGGTTTAACCTCAAAGAACTTACTCCATGTGAGATGAAAAATTACAAAATGGTGTTTATGAACATCACCTTGATTATTCATAGATTATACAAAATTGAGTCACAATTTTTAAGAGTCAATGTCCTATTAGATTAGTCCTACACATTAGAAATCATATCCACATTTCAAGTCATTTTTTAGTAGCTTTGGATCAATCCTACACCCTACAAGATCTACCCACACCATTTTCTATTATAGTTTTTATTTCAAAGACAATTATCATGTTGATGACAAAAAAATTTTAGAAGGTGGAAAACTAATTCTACATGACATCAACATCATTACTCCATCATCAATTCTAGAGTTAAGCCACTATATTTTCCTATTTAATTTTTACATTTATTTCAATCTCATTCTGAGTCTCAACTATTTACTCTAGATGAAATTTGTTGTTTATTCATATTTATTTATTAATATAGGTAAATGTTTAGTTAGGTTTCTACCCTTACATTGTTGGTGAACTCAATAGTCTTAAACCCAACCTTAACTTACCCTTAGGTTTATTTTTTTTTTATCTTATTAGGATTTTAGATATAATTGGTTTCAAATACATATCTTTCTACATACATTTGATTAGAGTTTAGATTCACCCTTATTTATCATTATTTTATTTATCTCTTACAATTTAGACATTATTGTAACATTTCCTCCATACTCAACCTTCCCACTCTAGGCTTTTGATATTTAGGGTTTTACATTACATTTTCACATATGATCATTTCTAATATTGTTTGTTTATATTAGATATGAAACATATCATTGATCTCTTTATGATTTATAGTGATGACTACCTTTCCTCTTCTCACGATGATGTCCTAGGCAATGATTGTATCTCTATATTATTTCCCCATATGATATCTTTCCTTGAGATCCTTGTTAGGGGTATGGTGTTTATATTGCCTTTTTGTTTTAAAACTCTAGTTTGGACATGCTTTATGCTTTTTACAAATGTATATAATTTCATAACTATCTTTCATTTACATGGTTATGATGTTACTTGTGTTAAATATTATGCTTCTCTATTCTATGACAGGTGCTTGAATGATTCTCATTTCATCTTTATATTTCATTGCTTTATCCTCTTAGTGGTCATATCATAGAACCTTACAAAATTAATCATATTATCTATAGATACACACAACATAATTGACCCTTTTAACATGTTACTTATCATTCATGTCATGATAATTCTACTATAGCATGGCTTATATATGTACATTTTCTACTTTTCATGATAAGCCATCTTATAATGCCCCTAATTTTCCATTTACTACTCCTACATTTGTGTCTCATAAGGAGATTTTACATAATCAACCTAAGCATACTACAAGTTTGACACAACATTTGTATCTCATGAGTTACCTTAACCACAATTATTCATGAAAATAGTCCTTCATACATTGTGGTTAGATATGAAAACCTTATAATCAAAAAGAAATTTAGTTGATACTAGGTCATAAAATGAGTTAGTCACACTATGGATACATGATGGAGTGGAGCATAGATTGAAGAACACTTTCAAAGAAGAAGATGATGTAGGGAAGAAAATAGACCCGACTTTTTGGTGTTTGAGTTAAACTATTAGTTCAGAAAAGGATGATTACACAACCCCCAAGGAGATTAAATGTAACTATCATTCTATATAAATTAGTTGTATTTGTTGGGATAGGTGTCATACACCTTGTAATCCTAATGTTTGATTTATTAATTAATTTATATTCATTTATTATGCACCCACATAGTTGAGGCATCCCACTTGAAGTGGCACTATTGTCACTTGTAGTGACTTTTAAATAGACAATTTGTAAGTCTTGGTTAGTGTCATGGAAGTAGCTAAATGGAACTATGCAAACTTATAAGGTGTGTATGAGTCATTAGAATGGAAAGAGCATATAGAAATGGGAGTTAAGTGTAGACTAGGTGAAAATCAAGGAAGATCTTCATTTCTTAGAAGTCTGTTACCAAAAAGTTGGATAAGATTGAAATAGAGTGCTCAATTTGGTAGAAACAGTTTCTATTTGGTCGTTAGTTAACTCAACATGATTTAGGTATTAGATTTTATGCTAGATTTGGTTACCTAATTTAGCCCATGGTTTTAGAAACTAATGGTGGTTTGAGTTTTTAGTCTTGGCTATAAATCAAATACACAAGATGAAGGTTTTATTATATATATTTACAGATATCATTATGTTTCCAAATTTTCTCCAATATAGGTTGATGTATTATTCTTTTGTGAAGGCTTGAGCCTATGATTGTGTTGTAACCATTATAGTTGTTGTGAATACAACTAGTTTAGGATCTGAAGGTTGGTTTTTTCCTTGAAAGGGTTTTCCCAAGATAAATAGTGTTCCAATTGTGTCTTCTTATGAGTTTCATGTTATATTCACACATCTATGTATGGTAATGCATGTGCTATATTTCTTTTTAAAATTATCAAATATCAATCTATTTGCATTATCTTTCCTCATAAATTAGTGTAGGAAGTGTTTCTTCCATCTTGATTCCCTTCATTTAGTATCAAATCTTGATCAAATCAAGTTCTAAGTATTAGGAACAATATTTTTTGAACTAATATTGCTTTCAATGGGCATTGTACACATACCCGATCTTTGTATTAAGAAAGATGGTAAAAAAATCATGGATGGAGATGGAAAAACAAAAAAACTAATTTTGAATTATGCAATCTTAAAACTGAGGACTTGCTAATAGATCAAGATCTATGGACTGTGATCTTTGGAAATAAACCTATGGCTATGTCACCAAATGACTAGGCAATGTTGGATAAAAAGACAAAAGCTTGATAAGACTATGTTTAGAAAATTTAATGCTCTGAAATGTTTCAGGAGAAGCCACCATGGAATCCCTTCGGAAAAAATGGGAAATATGTACTAGGCCAAATACTTGGTGAACAATCATTTTCTATGAAATAAGCTCTATTCCTTGAGGATTGGTGATGACAAATTTGTTTCTAAACACATGAATGCTTTCAACACCATTGTTTCATAGTTGATATTCATTGGTGTTACTATGGATGATGAAGATCAAAGTATTACTCTATTATGTTCTTTTCCAAATTCTTGGGACAATTTGGTTATGGGCATCAATAGCACTACCACTAGATGATCCTTAAAGCTATGGTGGGTGCTTTTCTTTCTACCCTAATACAAGACTTTTGAAGGTACCAAAGCTGCATTAGTTTTTCACATTAGAAGGTCCAAAGAGAAAGAGAAGGGAAACAATAAGAAGGACTAGAAATATAAATATAAAGGTAGGTCTAAGTACTTTGAGAGGTCCAAACTAAAATTTTAGAATTGTGACAAGATTGGACACATTAGAAAAGGTTTTAAGGAGATGAAGAAGAAAAAGGACAAAGGAGAATTGAATAATGATCTTCTAATTCCAAGACTTCTCTGGGCAATGCTAGTGATGCATTTGTTGCATCTTTGGCTACACATGCATGTGAGGATGCATGGATGATTGACTCTACAACCTCTTTCCAAATGAATCCCCATAGGGAGTGGTTTTCTAACAATAGCTATGATGTTAGAAATTTTTACCTTGATCACAAATCCTTCCTGAATATTGTTGGTCATGGGAGAGTCAATATTAAATTATCTAATAGGAGAATCAAAGATGTCTCAAGAGTTCTTCACATCCCAAGTTTGGCATGAAACCTATTATCTATTAGTAATGTGAATGGTGTAAGAGTGTAGGTAATCTTTAGTAAGAATGGATGAAAGATGCTTTGAGGAGCTATGGTGCTCACAAATGGAGTTTGGATTGGAACTCTTTTCTACCTTGATGCTAGCACATAAACTCAATGCAACAATATAATGGTTCTTGTAGCTCATGTTCATGTAGCATCTGGACATGCAGTTTGGATTCTAAAGCACACTCTTACCTTAGAGAAAAAGTTACCTACTGAGAAGACTATATTGTGGTATTAATGTATGGGCCATATTAGTGAAAAAGGCCTCAAAGGCTTGGGTGAAAGTTCAAAGTTGTGTCCCAATTCAAGCCAACTTATCAGCACAAATGAATTTAAGCATTTCCAACTAAAAGTAAATTTTAGTCAAACATATGTTCTAGATGGAATCATTCTAGCTAAATTACATCTAGGCCACAACTTTTCTAGTTGGAAGTGTCAACTAGATACATATAGAGCATCAATTTGGTCCCAATTTACAAAACAAATGAAATTATTTGAAAATCTTAATGTTCTTACAACTCTTACTTAAATAATATTTAAAAAAATCTAAAAATATATTTTTCTAGATCTATAAGTGTAGTTTTCAAAATATAATTTTTTAATATTTTAATTAGAGTTTATATTTTATTTTTTATTTTTACTAAAAGTAGGTCATCAATGTTGATTGATTTTTTATTTTTTATTTTTACTAAAAGTAGGTTCACCAAAATATAAGGTTGATTGTCTTCTCAAGAAAAAATACTAAAGTTTAAAAAAATTGAAAAAATATGATGCATTAGAGGAGAGATTCCATGTTGAGATGATATAATTATATTCTATTTTGGATAAATAGTTAAGACAAAAAGTGGAGCCCTACCAAAATAGTTGTGTTTTTAGTATGTGTAACTTTCAAGATTTATTTAAAAGAAATAATCCATGTGTATACAAATAAATACGAATACATATAAATAAGATAAGCTAAACCTAACCTATTTAACTCACAAATACATGCAACCATAAGTTAATAAATAAGAAAGATTACATAAAAAGGATAAAAATATGAAAATAATTCTCACCCAAAAGCTCCCTTGTTGCACTAAGCTATGGTGGTTATGTCCAAGGATAGTTGTGATTGAGAGAGGTTATGTTAGTGCTCAATTCAACAACATAACATTACATTAGAGACATACTATCAAAATACCTTGTGGAGGGTGCTATTTATAAATTTCTAGATGGGTGGATGTGTTAGCATAATACATTTTTCAGTGTTTAGTCTGGTTGTTCAGTTGGTTCTGTTTTATAACTGTCTTCATTTAGTTTTAACTGTGTGATGGTTATGCTGTTACAGAACTATATTATGCTGTTATAGAACTATATTATGCTGTTGCAAAACTATATCAACACAATATTTAACTGTGTTTTGTATCTGCATTTGTAATCCAATCGAATAAATACAATCTTCTCTATTTTTTTGCATATGGTATCAGAGCCATGGCGATAGGGAATGTTAGCATTAACTTTCAATCTTTGTTTTTGGTTTCTGTTTGAAGGGACATGGAGATTGGAGACCACACAGCTGAAGGAAAGCCTGCTTCAAACATTCACATGCTATTGTTTGTTGTTGTTGTGGCTGCAGATGCCAACGTCTTCATAGTTCACACGTACGCAGTAATTTGCCATGGGATTCTTTATTCATTGCTGTGTGTGGGGAGTCACAATGTGAGCAAGCATCGAAAGAAATACATATGGGTGTGCATTGCTGTGCATGGGGAGTTGAATGCATTAGATTTACTGTTACTCTTATCCATCAGATTTTCATGGAAATCATGTGGAAAGTTCATCTATGATTCATAACAAAGGTGCAGTGCACCTAAAAGAGGAAGACATAGTCAGCAAAACCTGGTAATCAAACAAAAGTGGATGTCCATTATTGGTATGTATTGAAGTTTGTTTGTCAATGCAAATTTTATAAGCAAATATATTTAAGTCTAAAGTCAATCTTTTGAGTATTATCTAAATGGAGATCCCATTAGACAAATATTCTAGTTCCAATTTTCATACTTGGAGAATGAAAATTCAAATGCAACTAATGAATAAAAATTTATGGGCAATAGTCAGTGGAAAGGAAAAAGCACCTACAGATGCAAATAAGTTATTAGATTGGAGTAGTAGAGATGATAAAGCCAAAGCTATAATTGGTCTTGCTCTTTCTGACACCGAATTGCACCATATTGATTTGGATAAATCATCAGTCAAAATTTGGGAAAATTTGAATAAATTGTTTGGAGCAAAAGCCGTTAATGCAAAGTTTTCTCTAAAACTTCAATTATTTCGATTTAAGATGGAAGATGGAATCACAATGTCAAATCATATAAGTAACTTGCAGTCTCTCATTAGATAGCTAGCAGAGGTTAAGGTTACAGGACATGATGATGATGCTAGGGCCATCCTATTGAATAGCTTGCCTTCAAAATACAACAATGTTGTTTTTACTCTCAGTCAAATATCTTCACAAACTCTAGAAGGTATGATTTCTGTGCTTCTATTAGAAGAGAAGAGAACAACAGAAGATTTAGAAGATGATCCTCAGGAGAAAGCATTATTTTTAAGAAGCAATTACAAGAGATCAAAGAGAATCAAATGTTTTTATTGTAAGAAAAATGGTCACATAGCTTGGGATTGTAGAACTCGAGCGAATGATGTTCTTAAAGGAAAGCTCAAAAATGAAGGAAATCTTGCTTGCATTGAAGATGATAAAGACCCACTAGATATTGAGGATGAGGATCCACCAGATGGTGCTATTAATTTCTGTGGATATGCCCTTTAAGCAAGGTCATATTGGAGGCAGGCAACATCAGAGGATGGAGGATTTACCATCATCTCAAGTTAGCTTCTCACTTTGAGATGATGCTTTGCATGAGAAGCATTTTTGGTTTTGGTTGCTTTGTTTTTCTTTGTTGTTGCTGACAAAGCTGACAGATTTGAAGAATGTATATTTTGTGAAGATTTTGTTTTGGAGATAGGTTTGGGGTTTGGTGCTGAGCTTAATATGGATTGTTGTCCAATGAGCTTCAAAGAGTATATGATCTTGAATTATACCCTTTCGCGGTCACTAGACAACATGGCAGAGATCTGTCGTATCTCGTAGGGGCCATTGTCGAATAATTCAAGACTCCGTGATTTGAGGGCTTGGGACTAAAGAGCTCAAGAACATAGCTCGAAGTGACGCCTTTCTGAGGGTAGATGAGACAACATGATGGAGCCTCACTTGGCTCAGGATTTGTGCTTTGGGAGAAGATCTTCTATAAAATATGTATTCATATTATGTAATCAACTTTGTTGAGTAATTTTAGGATTAAGGGGGGGTACTTTGATACTATTGTAGGAACAATGTAATAAGGGGGGGAATGTTAGTGTAATACATTGTTCGGTGTTTAGTCTGGTTGTTCAGTTGGTTCTGTTTTATAACTATCTTCATTTAGTTTTAACTATATGATGGTTATGCTGTTACATAACTATATTATGTTGTTGCAGAACTATATCGACACAGTATTTAACTATGTTTTGTATTTGCATTTGTAATCCAATTGAATAAATACAATCTTCTCTATTTTTCTGCAGGATGGAGGGCTAGGATTAATTGGCAAGATCAATGGTTGAGGATTATTGAGAGGATTGGAGGTGATGAGGAGCTTCCAAGTGTCACCTTTCGAGAGGTGGTCAAATGAGGCTCCAAGATTCAAGGGAGATTAAGGGTGCAGGGTCTTCTTGGAGAAAGTGGATGGTGGAGATCCAAAAAGTAGATTTTTGGATCGATGTGCAAATCCTTGCCCATGCCTAGGTACCAATCATGTACAAATCAAGGTCATACCTTTGACCCATGTACACTTTAGGAACTTGTACAAGATTTACTTTAATTAATCATATTTTGGGATGTGCAAATGATTGTGGAAGGTTAATGGTTTGATTTTGACAACTGATTAAAAGTTAATAAAATAGTAAATTAAATAAATATTTAGATTTATTTAATATTTTGAGATAGAAAGGGAGATCCAAAGTTAAATAAATATTTAATTTTATTTACATAAGGTTGGATTGTAGATGACGGATGATTAATTAACATATAGTCCTAATTTATTTAATTAATTATAAGAGGAATAGTGAATTTATTAATTAAATAGTAAAAAAACATTTAGTTAATATTAGAGGGGAAATTGAAACAATTAATCAAATAAATAGGATTTATTTGATTAATTATAGAAGAGTGATCAATTGATGACCTAATGATGACTGAAATAGTAATGAGACAATTTCAAGTGTCTATTTTTTACCTCTTTGAAATGATGTTAAATAACATTATTTTAAAGAAAAATAAAATATATCACTTTTTGATGAGGAAGGGGTGACAAGATGCCGCAATCAACTAGAAGAAATGATTAATTAGAATGGAGAGATGATGCCCCCACAATAGGTCAATCAAATGAAAGGGACTATAGGCTGGCTCTTAAAGAAGAAACAAATTTAAAAATATGATATAGGAGGAAAAATGAGGAGCAACAAAAGAAAAATGATTGAAAAAGGCCCAAAAATGAAGAAATGGGGTGAAAAGAGTGAAGAAGGGTGGAAAATTTAATCAAGGGATTTAGGGTGTATAAAAAGGTCTAAGGTGTAAAAGTAATTTAATTTTACCCTCAACCTTAGAAGAATTTAGATCTTAGAAGAGAAGGAGCTTAGAGAAGATGGAAAATGTATTAGTCTACCAACATCATGCAAAGTTGGTTTGAATGTATAGGTAGCTAGAAGGCAAGAGGTAGTAGTATGTAGGCTCTCTCCCGAACTTATATCATTTCTAGGTGCATTCATTACTAGTTAGGAGGGGAGAAATAAAATAGGTATGCATGCACCAATATGTGAAAGACATGATTTAGCATGTGTGTAGCATGTGAAATAGCACATGCATGGCATGGATTGGTGCATGCAAAGCATTTTGGTGCATGTGTGGGATAGATCATTGTGTACATCACAAACTAGTGCATGTGTGAAAAAATATTCATTTCTTTCTTTTAGGATGTCTAGCATAGATTAGCATGTAGGTGGGGTGTTTTGGTACATCTGTCACAAAGTGGCACATGCATGGAAGTGGTATGTGCATTAAGGAAGTGTTGCATGCATCTAGGATAAGAGATTGGATAGATCTGATGTGGTTGTCAATTGGATGCAAGAGTGACTTATTTCCCTTGGTGGTGAGGGATAGGAGGCCTAGGATGCTCCAAATCATAGCGCATTGGGAGGAACATGACTAGGGCTATCTCACATAGGTGGGACAGTGGTACATCGCTTGGATGCCTGTGATCCGAGTTCATCGGGGCATGTTGACAACTCTAGTGGAGAAATGACACAACTAGACTAGTGTAACATCACAAATTATGTACCCTCACAATTTCACATTATAATTTAGCTTGCTTTAGTGTCTGCTCTTGTAGCATGTTTCTAGGGCCATTCAAGCCTAACCTTGGCTTGTTTTCCCTTCACCAAGGTTTACTAGCATTTAGTATCACAATCTAAATTTTCCTATTGTTTTAGGAACACATGTCAAATTCTAGAGAATTTCCCTAGGATGCAAGTGTGACACATAGATGTTCATGCTATGTGCTAGTGTCCCAAAAATTTTCAAAATTTGAACCATTTATTTCCACACAATCACGCACTTCTATCAATGGTAGTGCTTGTTTAGTAGAGAAATAGCTCCTACAAGTGCACCTACCATTTCATTTTCTCCCTCTTCAATATATAAAATCCAAATTTGAAACCCTTTTATCTATTTCTTCCTACTCTTGGCTTTCCATTACTAGTTTTGGATGCTCTCTCTTGGCTGAAGCATCTCCTCTTCTCAGCTTCTATCAAGCACACTATTGTGATTAGGCTATTGTTGAGGATATCATGAAGAGATTTGTCTTGATTACACATTGATCAAATCCTCTAGAGCTTGCAATCTCTATTACAAATTTGGTAACATTGTTCTTATTATGTTTGAATAGCACCATTGTAATATTTATTGCATCTTCCATTATCTCCTTTTGGCAAATCTTTGGTGAAAACCACCACCTTGCTATTCTTTATGCACACTAGGGTATTCTTCCCCATAGACCAGGGTTGATACTCATAGGTTTTACTTATTGTCACTATTGTTATTTTTCTAAACACATGTAGAAAATAAGAGCACACACTTTTATCCATGATTTTTTTGATATTGGCTATCCATGGATGATGTAGGAGCATCCAAAGGTGTAGAACAATCTTGCATCACCAAAAAAATTATTTTCTTTTCTATTTCTTTCAATTTAATTTTTACAGATACCCATTTTCTTGAATAATGATTTGAAACCTTCAAAGTTTCCAAAAGGGCTAAGAATACCAGGACTTACTATTTTTAGTAAACTATTTTAAAGAAATGGTTGGGTCTAAAATTTTCCCCAAAACTTTGAAATAGTCAAATAAACATTCTTGGTAAATTTCAGCCCAAGATCATGTTTGTATTTCAAGATATTAAAGCTTATGTTTTTGAGGTTTGTGAAAAAGTTTCAGAATCAAATTTGAAGCAATTAGACATCCCTAAATGACCTAAAAGTTGTCTTAATCAGAAAAGTGGGTTATATATTGATAGATTTCTTCATGAGATTTCCAACACATCAAATGGTTCATCAATCGGACGCTCAATTGAAAAGTTATGGCTCCTAGAAGTTGTGCTACCTAGTTTCTCAATTTCAAAATTTGAAAATTCTTTCTTGGGTGGGAAAAAGGATAGTTGGGTTCATCTTGGCATCCAAATAGGAGTTACACATTTAAAAGAAATTTGAAATTGGAGTGAATCACACTAGGTGGTGCCAATGTGTATTTATAGTCTATTTTTAATAGTTCCAAGGCAGTGGGATATTGGGATTTACTGACAAGTCATGTTTATGCGAATAAGAAGGTCAGGTAGATATCAGAAGATAACTCTAGAAGGCTCTGTAAGTCAAATATTTCTATTTTAAGACAACCCAAATTGCTTTAATAGGAGGGCATATGACTCTGGTGATTATATTTTAGATTTGTAGCCTTTATAACCAAGTTTAATGATGAAATTATGAAACAATTTACAGTTTGCTTAACTAATCTTTCTTGAGATTTTGTTCTTGCCCATTTCAAATATATAAATTGTTGTTGTATGTGTTTTGGGTGGAGTCCACCCTCATCAATGGAGGTCAAAAGACCAACACATGGGCTTGATCTAAAGGCAAGCTCCCAAATAGCCCTAACAATTTTACCTTTGTGTCACAATTATAGGCACTTTGTGAAGATTCAACTGCATGGAGGTTTGTTGGTTTTCCCCATTTTTATCTCTCCCATTTTCTATTTTAATCATTTAAATCGAGTATTAAATTAGATGTATTTTTCCATTTATTTTATCATTTGGAGTGCTATTTATCCCTACTAGACATTTATTGTGTAGATTGGATGATATATTGAACCAAGATGGAAACATTTCTAGGAGCTTTTTCTTGCATTTTTGTCTTATAGATAATAGCATCATGCACAAACATACACACAACACACTAGTGTCCTAGGCCACAAACTCTAGTCTATAGTGCTAGGTCCCTCTTTTTATCCTCTTTTAGATTATATAGTTCTCTCTATGATTATGTATTCTATTTTCTAGAAAATTGTTATTTTATCACCTTTCTTTATGCTTTAGCCTAGTCAAAATAATTATTTTCTAAGTTTAAAGAAAGATTCAGATATTTCTAGAGTTATTTTTCTCTTCTTATTTAGATAGCAATGAAATACACTTCCTTTAATAAATTTAAGTCCTAGTGTAATGTTGATGAAATTATTCTAGTTAGAAGGCAAAGGACATTTTACCTAGAATCTAAATTTTACAACTAGCATGTCTTACCTTTTGATAGACTTGTGAGATCACTATCATGCTAGAGGATGTGTGGTAGACTTTGAGGATCCTAATCAAGGGGAAATGAGTGTACTATAGGGCACAAGATGCTAGATATGCAACCTTGATTTGATTATTTGGTGGAGAAAATCTATCGGCATGAACTCTCCCTTGACCTAGATGCTTACGAGGGTGAGGTGGAGGAGCTACCACTCATTGTGATAGCTCTTGTTAGTGGCATTTTATTTCCTGACAATACTAGGAGGTTCTTCTTGATTGGTATGGTAGAGTGTGTCAATGACATGTGTGTTGATAAGGGGGTGTTTGCAAGGGGAGGTTGTGTTCTAGCATAGATTTATAGGGACCTGTACCTTGTCACATATAGGGAGGAGAGGAGAATATAATCAATGATGGTACTACAAATTTAGGTGTCGAATCATATCACAATGCTCTAGCCCATAAGAGACAAGGATGTGTAAGACGTCAAAGAGCCCTATGTATTATCTTGGGTAGGAAAGAGGAGGTACCGCCATGGGTCCATACACATTGAAACCATGTTTTGGATGAGATGGAGGGGGTCATTAGGTGACCCTATCTACAGTGTGAGAAGTGGGCATAAAATTCATGGCTTATGTAGTTTATGCAAACTCCAATGTATATTATTGGGCACCACCATAACATCATTGAGAGGTTCTAGCCTAACTAGGTTTTGAGGTAGTTTAGATTTTGAAAAGGAGTGCCTATGGGGGATGTGCATGTGTTCGCATAGGTGGTACAAGGAGGATAGATGGGGGCCATGGATAGACCACATACAAATGAGGCTAGATTTTATTCATCTAGTATTTATACCCTGGGGTCCTAGGCTAGGGGTGGTGGATGTTAGAGTCACCCCTAGGGCTGCATGACTTGGTGAGATGTGAGGAGACCACTTCAACTAATTTTTCCTTGATGGGTGGATGTGTAGGCATAGATCCATGGATAGAGAAACTATAGTGGTACAAAGAGGATGATAGTAGAAAATTAGGGTAGAGTGGAGACATAGGGAAACCCCACTACTAGTTCAACTAGCACCATAGGTACCAACATAGAATGTACTACCTTAGGGAGACAACAAAGGATAGGGTCATGGACAAGGATAGGGATAGGTACTATAGTAGGTATTGGTAGGTCATAGGGACCACCTCTAGGAGGGTATGGACAAGGAGAGTATCAAGAGGTGATGGATGTGGATGCCCCTAAGATGTAGGGCCCTCAAGATGAGAGAGGAAAGGATGATGATCTCAGGGTCAGACTGGGGGTAGAACTATCAAAGAGTGATGCAACATAGCCAGAGATAGATTAGTCTCGGGCTAAAAGAGATACACTATAGGTGGAGTGGGAGAGCCTCTACAGTGGTCATGGAGATATATGGCTTGCGAGTGTAGCTTCAGAAGGCATAGGTTGATGTGCACAAGCTTAGGTATGAGTGTGATAAGGTGTGAGTGACAATTAGTACAATATGATTGAGCTAGTTAGTGGTAGATACTAGCATGATAGCAACATAGGTAGTGTCAACTAGGAATGAAGTGATCTAGTATCACTCTTTCTAGGAGTAGTTAGTATCAATGGATCACATAGCACCCTCTTTTGCAAAGCCCACTTAGAGTAGTTTATCTAGATCAAGATAATAAGGTAGAATGGTATTAGTGGGCATGCAACCACCTCTTCCATCACCACTTAGAGGTCAAGGGGTAGTCTCAAGGTCACACAAAGATAGTGCAATCCAAGCCTAGCTCCATTATGATGCATTTTTTGATCATGTACACATATATGATGCATCATTTTTTCAATGTACATTTATGACATTTGATATATTCTCTATGTAGCTCAATGTGTCCAATTTTTTATGATGATATATGATGAGATAACATTTATACCATGTTTTATTTGTTGAGTTTATGATGGATATGCATGGATATGATGTGATTTTATGTTATGCAAGGATTGTGGAGTCATATGATATGGATGTATATGATATATGATGTTTATATTAATGTGTATGTGATGGTTATGGATGCATATGTTTGTTTTGATTTATATCATGATAATGAATAATGCAAATAATTGTCATATATGTATAAAACACTAATGTATAGTATATGAGGATGTATGGATAGATATGGATGGATGCATAGCTTAGATGAGGAGTAGGTGATGCATGGTTTATGACATGATGATGTATGGATATATTAGTTGATGTGATTAGATAGACATGATGTTGATATGCATAGCGTTGACATGACTGTGATGTGATTATGATATGCGTGGTTAGATGATGCAAATGATGGATTTATTTTAAATATGAAAATGGATAATGTAATGAATGCTTAATATTTTTGTTCATGGTATAGCTGTGTTAGAGGAAAATGATGAATGATAGAAAATAATATTAGATAGAGGGAAATGATGATGAATGGATTTCAATCACCATTAGTAAATGTAAATTTGTCACTATGTTATTTATGTGACTCACCCTTCCAATAGAAACAATCCAACTAATAGTTGGACAAATTGCAAACATGTTTCACAATTGCCCTTTGTGTCTGAAAAAGGGGCACCTCCCTTGGTAAGATGAAATTTTAAATTTTTTGGATGCCTAAAAGTGGGAAAGGTCCTTTTCCAATAATATGAAAATAAATAAACCCTTGTAAACATCCAATACATCCATAGGGAAATAAAATATAATTTTTTGATATGCGTAATCAACACAAATCTATTCAAACATAAGGATGAAATGAACTTGATGCACACCCAGTTATTGAAAATCCACCACAATATTGCCCAAATGTAAGAATGAGAAAACCCAAATGGCATATATAAAATAAAGTAGGCTATCAACACTTCACACAGAAATAATGCAAGATTTTCTGTACCCAAGATATCAAAAACTCAACACAAGAAGAATTTATGACAAAACAAAGAGAAAAATTGACTCAATGTCCACCATTCTCTTGTATTAATGAGAAAAAGTGGAGCACAATACTCTGTCCTTCTGAAAATATTACATGGTTTGTATGATGTGCCAAAAACTTCACAAAGTATATTTTGAAACAAACATTTACTTTCTCAATGATCTAACCATGAATCAGTTTCACCAAAAGACCCTTTCATTTCCTCCTTCATATCTTATATAGGAATTTAATATTAAAACTACCTCATGCTTATAATTGTTTCTTGTAATAATATATATTAAAATAAACTTATCTTCATTTTTTTTAAACAAAGGTAAAGTTTAATTATTTTCATAACAACACATTGAAGTTTTTAGAAATAAGAAACAAGAACCAAATGGAGACATTTTTTCCTTCTTCATCTTTCTCGCCTTGGTCCACTTGTTCACCTTTGCTAGTTTTAGCCAATTGATCCTTAGGTGCCTGGGAAATATTCATTTTTGCTTTGGAAGCTCTGAAATTGGTCACCATAGGAGCAATGACTTTAACATTTGGTATGGTAGTCATATTCAGTCATACCTTTGACATGGTGAGAATATTATTTGCATCCCCATACTTGTGAAAATTAGTTATTTATTTATTGAAAAACACATGGTAAGAAGACACATTGCAAAGCTTCTCAATAGAATTCCCATCCATAGTGACTTTATCACCTAACTCTTATGTGACAAGGTCCTTGAAGTTATGCTTGATAGTGGTGATCTCAATTAAACCTACTTCATTCTCATCAATAATATCAACCCCCACTACTATGCAATTACTTCTGAGATCCATTAAATATGATTATAATTTTTCAAAATCTTTTCCAAATAAGACAAACACTGATTGACCATCAATAATTTCCATCCAATGGCACTCACCCATCTCAAAGATTCATTTTCCTTAGGTTTACCAATGATATTTTCTAATATCATAATACTTGTGTCTATTTTTGTTATCTCCTACAGATCATTTATAGCCACCATTAATATCTACTCTCTTCTTTATTGACAATTTTTATCACAGAAAGTACTTTTTGTTTAACTGATATCTTCTCATACAATAGAACCACTTCACCTAGATATAACATTCCTTTTACTATCAACTTCTCAATCCATGATTTAGTTGCCATACCTAGGGTTTGATATTTACTTTTTTGATCTATCAAATTTGGACTTACCCCCTTTGGAGGGGCCTTCACAGGAGTATGAAACACTGCACACAAGGGTTGTGTAGTAGTATCTACAATAGAATTAATATAAGAAGTGAGGATCTCCACCTATTCTTCTAGTAATTCATTTTATTTTTCCATTTCTTCCAATCTTATAGCCAAAATATCCACAAATAATTTAGCGTTATGGATATCTCCCTCTATAGTAGGAGGGACCAAGTCTATCTTGCTAACATTAAAATCATCTGTCAAAATTTCTTTCTCATTCTTATCAATCATGGCTTTAGCAATTTCTACAAATTGATGTTTAGTCATAGGATCCACCATCATCCTGGACATCGTTTTAGCTTTTCTAGGCTAATAATCCAATTGCAACAACCTAGCCATTGCATCAAAGCTTTGGGTCAACCATTTGTGTGTATTTCCTTTTCTTGCCAATGGCCTCTTATAACCATGTTGGGAATGGTAAAATAGATTGAGTACCAGCAGTGGTTGTAGACACAAAATGCGAAGGAGTCTTGTTTTTGTTGTGGAGGAGAAGATGAGGAAACTCTAACATTATGAATAACATGTGGAGGGGCTCACAATGTGGATGCAAGCACCTTACCTTGAGGAGATGAAGAAAAAGAAAGACCTTGATCTATATCAGGCTGTTGCCTTTGGTAAGGCCCAGATGTCTCTATGGTATCAATTCTAGGTCCTATTTTGACTTCTAATTTTTTTCTTGGATGCTCACTATCATATTCACATTAACCCTTCAATTTACCATCTTTATTTTGATCATCATCACCATCATTTCCACTTGTTGAAGCTGCTCTAGACCTAGTGGAAGAGGCCTTAACAGATGGTGCCTGAGAGGTAGACTCAACAACTGCTTTCTATCCAGTTGAATTTTTTTCTTTAGATGGGGATGATCCTATAGTATGATCCAGAGTTTTAGATTTCAATCACCTCTTACTTTTATCTAACACAAATTAGGATCTAGTAACCACATCTATGATTTCCTTTTCAGACCACCTCAACCTAGGTAAAAGTTTTGACCTCTCAACATAGTATCCTTCATCTTCCATATTCGAGTAATCATCAACAATATTGGGAAGGTCCTAGCTTAGATTAAAAACCCTCATTTGATACATTGTGAGCCTCATCCAAACCCTTCTTCTTACCTCATGCTCATCCATACAATCTTCCCAAAATCTTCAAGTTGAGGATAAAGTTCATGTAGTATTGGGGCATACAAATTATCTTTCATAAAATTCTTACTATCAAAGTACAGTCTAGTAACAAATAAATGAAGGTTGAACTGGGAAATGATTCTATCCAAATTCCTCATGTATTCATGTGCCTTACATGTGAAATGAGTTGATTTAATAGGAAAAGAATACCCCCCTTTCTTATAAGCCTAGTATTTCTTAATGGCTTGAGTAATCTATCTACAGATTTCAAGAAATACAATATAATCTATAGCGTATTTGGGTAGCTTGTAAGGGGACTGTTCAAAACCACCAATCCTTACATATGTAAACCTATTGAATTGAATAAGATGGCTTCCAAATTGCATTATCAAATTGGCTACTTTAGGTGAAATTCTAACATCAGGATTCCAATAAATCTTCCTTACATTAAACATGAGGAAAACATTATAAACCTTCCTTGAAATAATAGCTCATGATGAAGATGAGGGTTATGGTTATTATGCTTATATAGATAAATTAGATTTACCCCTCATGTGCCAACACCTCATTGATGTACTCATTAATGATCAATCTCCTAAACAATTATCTCAAACACTACATAAGACATTAGTAAATGATCCTTTTGGAATAAACATTCTTCATAGAATGGGTTCTCTCATGGATTATTCTAAGTGTGTATCTTCCCATACCTTTCCTCCTACCTCATCTCCTCAACCTATTTCCATCACTTATATCCCTACCACTCAAGTCTAAAAGGAAGAAAGGTATGCAAAAACACTTCCTACACCAATCTAATAAGGTGAATGTAGTGCAATTTTTTATATCCTTACAATTATAGTTATGTTAAACATATAACATAGAGATTAAACAACATACACAACACATAGAATGCAAGAGACACAAGATGTACATGGGGAAAACCTTTTTAGGTGAAAAACCCCACACTCCAAAACCTGCACAATGTATTATCAAAACTAATGGTATTTATAATACACTTGCAATGCAAGTTATTTTAGGAGTCTTCAAATGTCATTTCTAGGGTGATTTTGACAGCATAACAGTACCTATAAAAACACTATTCAACTCCAACCTCAAGTACATCAATATATAGAGTTTACAAGGCCATCTTAGGAAGCTTCTAGAGATGGACATCCAACTTGGCCTCTAAGTCAAAACCCAACACCTTGGGACACTTGGATGACATGGAAGCAACATCCATTCAATTGTCATAACATGCAGATTGGACTTTCCCAATGTGGAGCGCTCTAACCAAGAATAGGATATGATAGATGCTCTTACACATCTTACAATTGTCATAGAATCTACCAAACATAACAACATTTAATGTTGTAAGAGAATCCGTCATACAAGACTAATAATAGGATATTCCTCTTACACCATGTCATAGTCAATCTTGGGCACTCCAAGATGCCTTCTACACATGCAGAGATACTCTCTGACACTTGTCTTGACTTGTCATAGGAATCTCTAATTCTAGTTCTTAGATGTTATAGATTCCATCATACAAAATAACTCCTTCCACATACCTCAAGATGCCAACACATGGCATATTAGTGCCACCTCAAACGGGATGTCTATTTTCTCATGTGTTGACTTGACCATCGAAGTCATATTAAAAGTAGGATCTGACATGTCACAATGCCACCTCAAACTAAATGACAAAACAAGATGTGTAAGTAAATACAAAATTAGGCCAATAAATAAATACACAAATAAATATCAAATGCTAAGAATTTGCAAAGGTTGAGACACCTTAATTACTAACAAAGTCCCCCCCTCCATAATGATCCCTATATCATTCATTCTATTGTTCATACACACACCACTAGTCCTTCCCACATACCTCCCATATCCCCCACATTCCTTCTACCACCACTATCCATTCTACATGTATAGTCCATACTTTCATTACTCCTACCCTTATAACCATCCTACAATTTTCTTTATTTACATACACTCAAACAATTGTATCTCATAATTCTCTTGTTATCATTGCTTCGTCCATTCTAAATGCACTCATGATGAAGCTAGAAATAGTAGAGAAGAGATTAGAATATATGCCTATAGGACAAGACGAGGACACTATATAGAAAAGAATACACTATTAGCATCCAAAATTATCCTCTATTCTCTACCTATGGGTTTTCTACCACCTCTATTTTAATTGCATAATGCTAAAGGTGATCCATATTCATTCTTTCATTATTTCATATTTATATCATGTGCATGAAGACTATATCTTAGCTAAGCTCTTTCAACATACACTTACCTCAATCATGCTATAGAATGGTTCTTCATTTTATCCAGACTCTATACATACTTTTGAAGATCTAAAGAAATCCTTTCTCAAGCAACTTAAATTTAACATGGGCCCTAGGACTATACTTTAATCTTTTTGAATGTTCATAAGGATCTAATGAGCATATTAGTGATTATTTGATTTGATTTCAAATTTTATTCTCAAAATTAAATCACCCCCAATATGATTTTGAAATATAAAATATTTTTATTGAAGGTTTAATAAAGCTAATCAAGTAAAGTGTTTATCTTAATATCTTTGCATCTTTTATGGACCGATGTGCATATGTTAAAAATGTCAAAACCAAACCATTAACACAAGGCACTTTAAAATATTGTGCATCCACTACCTCTTCCTAACCTTCAAATTTTCAAAAGTCAAATTTATTTTCAAATGGTAGTGATTCTAGAGAAAAGAATGAAGAAGTAAATCAAGTGGCTAATTGTTGTAGATATGTTACCTAAGGTTGTTACTGTTGTGGTTGTCATTGATGTCAACACTTAGTTTGGACTACCATTGATGCTTATGTTGATGGTGTGCTAAAAGTGATGTTGCTAATGTTCATGGTTGGATGTCATGCCTTGTCCAATGTTAATTGAATCTGTATTGAGTATGTTTGTTATCAAAAGAGATGATATCATGATGATATATTAAGATGGGAATTAGAAGCATTAATGATGATGTTGAGAAGATGTTTCTAATGGCCTATGGCTTGTTGTGTGGTCTTTCCTAATGATCCTAAGGAAGTATGTGGTGTTACAAGAAGACTCTGATCTCTGAATGTTGGTGAAGGTTGTTGATGCAGGAAGTTGCTTTGAAGACTATTTGGGAGATTGCTTTGCATTCCTCCACATTTGAAGATATGGTCATGTGGTTCAAAATTTAAGTTTGGTATGTTGTAAAGGTACTAAATACAAATTTTTATACCATTTTATCCTCCGTAGTGAAAGTTATAAGTGATAGAGTTTCAATCTATGCTCTGGCAGAATAATGTGATGATGAAGACTGGTTGAAATGCTTCTCATTCCTCTAGAAGTGAAGATTTATCCATGTGGTTTTGTGGACATGTTCAAGGATGTTTAATGCATTCTAATTTTTAGTATCAAGTGATTTGGTGGTCCACAAGTTCAGTTTTCCAAATGACAGTGAGCTACAGATAGTTCCTGATGCCTAATTGGTCTCAGAATACATGTTGAAGGTGTGAACCACAAAATTCTTATTGTGTGGAGTTCAAGGAGTGTTTGGAGATGTTGTGTGGGTCATGCTGACTCATCTGGAAGAACAAGTAATGTTTAATCATCTATGAGTATTGCCAAGATTGTAAAGACCGATGAGCTATAAGCTTCATGTTTTCTTGCTTAAGGGCGATCCAATTCAATTGTGTGAAGCATGTAGATGTTATTATTTGAAGGATGATGCTTTGAAGGATGTTTAGGACTAGATTAAGCATGTGTTGGAATCCACAAGGTGTGTTTCTCTTCCTAGTGTTGCGTGTAGTTCATGTTAGGGCTTGCCCTCTACATGTTTCATGTTGTGTCATGTTTGGCTGACTTGTAAATTGTAATATTCTTGTTGTATTGGCTGACAAGTGTAATGTAATCAATGTAATATCATGTATATATTGTAAACCTAGTTGATCTAGGTGAGGTATGATTGTGAATATGAGTGTGTAAAGAGAAGAATATGAATATGTAATGCATTATGATGTGCGATTGAAGGAGAAAGAGCAGAAGCAATAAGGCCTGTCCTGATTCAACTTGAAGACATTTTTCATATAGGAGGGAAGTGAAGAGTGTACATAATGGATTTCCAAAGGTAGTGAGCCAAAGGTAAAACTCATTGAAGGATGAAATAAATGAGTTAGTAAGTTGTAGAGAAGACTATTGAAGAAAGTGTAGACGTTGTCAAAGCAAAAGAGAAATCATCAAAAGAGGAATGAAAAGGTAGAAGTGTAATCATCAAAGGATTGTGTTTCATTGTTAGTTTTAGGTAGTGGAAGGACTATCATTCTATAATCATTTATGAGTTTATTCTCTTTCTGGGAGTAGTTTCTTTCCTTGGTTGTAGCCCTAAAACAAAGTCAGCAGGGATTTGTAGCTTCCTTGTGAGTGACCCTAAAAACTTTCTTCATGGAGTATTAGCTTCCTTGGGTTGTAGCCCTAAAAAAAAGTTGCAATTTTTATAGTAGTGACCTTCATATATTGAGTTAATCCTCATCGTGGTTTTTACCCTTTTGGGGTTTTCCATGTACATCTGGTGTTATGTGTTATTGTGCATTGTGTTGGTCTTTTATGTTTCTGTTAATGCTATAAAATTTAAGTTTTAATCTACTGTAGAGGATTTAAGAGTTTTTTGGATACTGATTCACTCGCCTCTCAGTATCCGGGTGTGTTCAACACTAATACCTTCCAACCTCCTTTTAAACAAAGTGGTTCTAGGGAATTTACAAAATTGAATGAAGCTTTGGACAACAAACTTCAAAGACTAATGGAATATTACATGATTGAATTAACACATATTCATCCACTAGATCCTAATCATCTACTTCCTATGGGATTTGATGAGAAAGCATTGTATAATTTTCATGGAGTTAAGGGACATTCTACACAAGCATGTGTAACTCTAAAACATAAGATCTAAGATCTCATTGATAATAATTTGATCTATGTGGAGGGTGTTAATGATCATTGAAAATATTTGGTCGCCCCTCCTAATCAAAATTTACAAATATTTACCAATCCATTTCTTAACCATGCACAAACAATATTAATGAATTGTATAATCCTCAAATAATAAAGCTATATATGTTAATGAACAAAAAAAATAGACAAATACTTTTTGGGAATGGTTCACATGCTTCCTACATCCTCTTCCTCTACATCATACCCATTCATTACATTTCCAAATGAGGAAATCCAATGAGATAATTGCCATGGTCCATTATAAATAATAGGATAAATAAACAACCAACTGCTTAGAGATATACCCACTACTACCACACTAAAATATTATATCATTTTTAAGGATTTCATAGAATATCATAAATGGATGCCATCCTCATTAACACATCCACGAGTCTCTTTAAATATGACAAATGTATTTTTTATTGATACTTTGGATTATCTTACATTTCCTATTACAATTGGACCCAAAAGAATTTTATTTTATGCCACATGATCCTTTCTTCACATGAATATGACCTCTTATTGGGTCTAGACCATGGATGCAACACATGAAAGTAGTTCCTTCTATTCTTCACCAATGCATCAAATTTATTCACACGAAAATAGTAACTACAAGTCTATTTTGAAGTTGAACAATTTTTCTTTAGATACATACATTCCTACTCCTAAGATACAACCTTAGAATAGTGAGACCAATATACATAAATCTTATCAAAAATCACAAAAGAGAAAAAAAGTGGTGTTTAGAAGAGGTAAATTAGATATCCCATCACCACCTCCTTCTAAAATGTCTATTATAAGAAATCCATATCGAACTACACATGTGATCAAACAACCAACACAATCCTTTAGAATGACCAAAGATAACTACAATCAACCCTATTATTCCTACAAAATATAATATCTTTCAATGGGTTCAAAAAATGAAAGAGAAATAAATGTCTATTCATGTACCAACTATTAAACAAGTTGAAAATTATCTATGTAGTTTTCATATATAATGAAATTGTGGTGAATGATGGAGAGCACATGTCAATAAACCCCACACAAATTTCTTTATATGGTTATCATTTTCATCAATTAATTTAGAAGAGCCCATTTTTCATTATGTTGTTTCAATTTCAATTTGCCAACCTTAATTTCTATTAAGGTATCTCTAGTGACCTTTTTTAACAACTTTCTTATTCCAATTTCCTTTAAATTTGCAGAGAAAAATAAAATCATTCAATACTATTACCACTCCATAGCTAAAAAATTTTTTATCAGGACTTGAAACCACTGGACATGTATATTATTGTATTAGATTTTGAAAATTAAATAGGAGGATTAGGGCACTTAGATTGACAACCAATATTGGGAGGATCCTAGCAATGAAGTGTTGTTAAAATTGATTTGCCTTTCATTTCAAGAAATTTTCTAATCATTAGAATATTGACTATCTCAAACTATGAGCTCACATGGAAAGTAGGGTAGTATGATTCTCCACCCTACAAGGTTGATCCCATATGATGTCAATATATTCTCTAGTGTTGGATTGATTTATGGAACACAAGATTGACATAACTAATATTGACATAACTAATATTTTTTTGACACTAATAAAGATGTTCTTTTCTTGCTCTATGTTATCTGAGACAAGTACGGAAAGGCAATGTTTAAAAACACCTTAAGGAATTTTTTGGCACCACAAATGAAGACTTGTTTGGTCAAAACCTTCTTTAGAGATAAGTCATGATCAAAGATAACATGTAGGAATGAAAGTGGCCTAGAATGATGATGTGGATCCTATGTCCCTTTTAGTGCTCCAAATTGTACAGATGATTTAGCTTTTCTCCCTAGTTTCTAGGATGTAAAAATGAGTGCAACAAATGTTTGTAAATGCCATGACAGTGTAAGAGGTTGCACAAGTGTGTGATAGGTCAACCCCTAATGGCCAATGAAAAGCAGAAAGAAAGATGGAATTTGAATTTGAATGCTTGAATGCAATGTTTGAGAGTGGATACATAATTAGTATGGGTTGCAGAAATATGAGTATATGGTATAAAGTAGTAATATGGATGTGAGCATCTATGGATAGAGGGGACTCAATTCACATCAAATAGATTATACAACAAGAGGGAATAGAGGAGAAGCAATTGGAGGAGATTGTCAAACTCTAGTGGACAAAGATATACAAGGACCAAGCCAACAACTATAAGAGGTGAAAAAAGATGAATAATATTCTTTTGAAACACTTGTATTAAGTGATGGGGCACACTATAGTTATGTATAGATTGAAAGAGTGATTCTATCACTCATTCCTTATTTGTAGTACCATGCTTACAAACTCTTACTTGGGGTGTTTGATGTAGGAGCGTCTCAAGGTTCTAGTAATCAACATAAAGAAAAAAATATTTTTCTTTTTCTTTTGCATTTTCCTAGGTTACTTTTCAAATAATTGATCATGAAACCCCTTGGGATTAAATATATAACATCTCATTTAAAGTTGTTGATTAAAATATCATGTAATTTTAATTGGGATGCCACACTTGGACTTGGGAAAAGAATTATGAATTTCTTTCCACTTGTAACTTGTCCCCATATTAAGGCATTGTTTAAATTAAAGATTTAAACGTCATGATAAAGGAGAAATCGTTTCCGTCAAATATACTGTTTGTCATCATCAATCGTGTATATAAACAATAATATTAAATAATATTATTTTATAAATATTTTATATTTATGGTATTTATAAATGATAATATAAATGCAAAAATAATATTATCAATATTGATATTATTATTATAATTACAATATAATATACTAATAAATATATTTATATATTTAAATAATAATATAAATATTATTATAAATAGATAAATAAATATAATATGAATAAGAAATATTATTATAATCATTTATTATAATAATATAATAAATATATTATAAATATAATATATAATATATAAATATAAATATTAATAATTTAAATATTATTATAAATTATCATAATACTAATATAAAAATAAATACAATTACAATTATAAAGTGAGTCATATAAGACTTTTGTCTTATTTAAAGATACATTAAGGCAGTGGATATATTCTATAAAGAATATTAATAAGAAATTAATATATGTAGACTTTAAGGATAAATCATTGAGGCTAAGATTACTATTAGAGAAGGATACGGTTAATAAAGAAAATAGGGACAAGATTTATATTAGTCAAGAGCTGCAATCAAAGGGCAGCAGTCATGGAACGTGAAAGGTAATTAATATTATTTAAGAACAGTCACACGGGTGGTGAAGGATCGCGTCTTATAAGGTAGATACATAATAGGTATCAATGAATCACATGAAAGAGGAGGAAGGAATGGAATAGGAAGGAAAGGATTCGAATAGCATCTCAATCACAACACAAAGACAGTTCAAGTAACCTCGAATCATCTTAAAGACATCAATACAGCTTGAAGATATATATAGATCTCAATGATCTTAATTATAAGAAGAACTTGTGATTTTACATAGAAGTATACTTAAGGAGAGGAGACTTAGAATGAGAATAAGAAGAGAAGATATAGAGTAGAAATAATAACTTCTGATTTATACACAGAAGTATAGTGAGGCAGATCCAAAATACAAGGTAGAGCAGTATATTGGACTGCAAGAAGGAAAGTCTTCACGAGTTTCAAGATTACAAGTGATTTTTATTGTATGCAAATTAAGAAAACAAGAAGATCCTAAAAGGGGACATTACAATGGTATCAGAGTAGAAGATTCTTCCATCCTGTGAAAAAAAAAAATTAGTGCAACATCATACAAGACAAACAGTTCATAACAACAACATGGATGCTCAAGATATGAGGTCATTCATGGAAATGATCACCAAAAGCTTGATGGAACAAAATGAAAAGACAACTCAATCCATGATGGAGCAAAGTGAAAAAACTACACAAATGTTCCTAGAAGCACTCCAAAAGATAGGAAACACCGTGGAACAACTCAAGGCCCCATCGACAAATGGAAGGGAAGTAGCTTCGAACCAAGCCAAAATTAGCAACTCTTCCTCAAGTTCACGAGTTCCAATGCCATCTTTCCTACCAAGTGAGGAAACTCCAAGAAGGGAAGAAGAAAATACACAAGTTATGAGCACTGAGGACATGGCTAGAGCCTATGCAAATTTAGAACCCGAAGTAAGAAGAGCAGTTTCCTTCCATGAATTTAGCAACTCTAAAAGGAATGAGTTAACACGACGTGAGAGAAGACCTATCCATAAGGACTTAAAATAAAAGGCAAATAAAGTAAACCTTCCTCACTTTGACGGAACCACTAAAATCACCCCACATGCATGGCTTCAAAAACTTAATGACTATTTTGCACTTAGTCCCATGACCCAAAAAGATGCCCTCCAATTTGCAATCCTACACCTAGAAGGGACAGCCTATGAGTGGTGGCATAATGGAAAAAGCACCCTAGGCCATGAAAACATTACATCATATGCTGAATTCTCTAAAAGGTTCCTTAAGAAGTTTGATAGGAGACATCCCCAACAAGACTTTAAGGACTTAACCTTGGTAAGACAAAAAGGAACGGTGGATGAGTACATAAGTGAATTCGAGAAAATAGCTATGCGAGTTACCGGAATTGAAGATGAAAGACTAACTTTTCTATTTATTGAGGGCTTGGATGAGAAATTGAGAGGACTAGTGGGAGCACTTAAACCCACCTCATTGGATAATGCCATTGAAATAGAAACCCGTTCGGAAAAGAACAAACCCACAAATCTCTATACAAACCCATCCCACAAGAAGGAAAGATTCCATAAACCTTTCTCATCCGAGAATGAAATAAAGGAAAAAAATTTATGTTATAGATGCAAGGAACCCTGGACTCATGGACATATGTGCAAAGGAAATGGGAGACCATGGACCAGAGATGATACGATGAAAGACAATTTTTGAAAAAGGAATCTATGCTTCAATTGCAATGAAAAATGGGAGCCAGGCCACCGGTGTGCAAGAAAAAGAGAACACCACCTAAAAATCATAACAAATAAGGAATTGGAGGAAAATTTTGAACCAAAAGAAAAGAAAAAGAAATATAGTGAAGAAGAATGTTCATGATGGCTCAAGCACAAGCAAACCTTGTTCAAGACATGATAGGTAGGAAGTGTGCCCTCCATCATGTTCTTGTCAAGATGTGATAGGTAGGAAGTGTGCCCTCCATCACACTCTTGGTCCTTAATATTAAAGAGATGATAGGTAGGAAGAATGCCCTCCATCATGCTCTCATCAAATTATGTTAAAGGGATGATAGGTAGGAAGAATGCCCTCCATCATCAAGCCATGATAGGTAGGAAGTGTGCCCTCCATCATGTTTTTGTCAAAATGTGATAGGTAGGAAGTGTGCCCTCCATCACACTCTTGATTCTTACTATTAAAGAGATGATAGGTAGGAAGAATGCCCTCCATCATGATCTCATCAAATTATGTTAAAGGGATGATAGGTAGGAAGAATGCCCTCCATAATCAAGACATGATGGGTAGGAAGAATGCCCTCCATCATGCTCTTGTCAAGATGTGATAGGTAGGAAGTGTGCCCTCCATCACACTCTAATTTGTAAGTATTTCTATGAATTCTATCAAAGGATCGACTTGAGGTATGGATAACTATATGTTGAAATTAAATGTTATTTATGTTATATCATTAATTATATTATGATGTATTGATTTCATTACTAATTTATGGATCTTTAATATTGCTAATGTTCCTTTCTAGTAGTTATTCTTGTGTGCAGGATAAGAGATCAAGAATATCACAAGAAGGGGAGGACATTATCTCAACATCAACCCCCAGGATCATGCTATACGATATCTTATCATCAACTTGCTTAAGCAATCAAAGTCTTACTTACAACATCATTAGATTCATCTTTTGGCTTTTTCATCAATATTATTTCATTCCAAATCTCCAATCTCAGATTATCAATACTCCCAAAGATTTCCTTAACATTGAAAAATTCTTCCTTCCTGCATTACATTTCCTCAATCATATTGCTATTCAAAATCAAATCAAATCTTCTTTGGTCATGACATCATATAATCAATTACTCCTTAAAGAACATAACTCTTCTCGATTTCAAGGTCAATAACATATAAGACTGAATCTCGTAACCAAACATCAAGATGCATCTTGGAATCTCAATACTCTCAAAATCTTAATCATGATACTTGCATCCCATCATTATTATTCAAAACATCAAACAAATGCTCTTTTGATCACAAATTCTCTTTCATGAAGTCACAATCACTTACTCTTCATTAAAGCATGTTCATAATAATACTCATTCTGGATCAAAACACGAATCTGTCTCAACACATCGAAAGGGAGATGTTAAAAGTGCAAAGTAATGAACGAACTCATGATTGCTTGAGGACAAGCAATCTTGAGTAGGGAGGGTTGTCATGTCCCCATATTAAGGCATTGTTTAAATTAAAGATTTAAACATCATGATAAAGGAGAAATCGTTTCCGTCAAATATAGTGTTTGTCATCATCAATCGTGTATATAAACAATAATATTAAATAATATTATTTTATAAATATTTTATATTTATGATATTTATAAATGATAATATAAATGCAAAAATAATATTATCAATATTGACATTATTATTATAATTACAATATGATATATTAATAAATATATTAATATATTTAAATAATAATATAAATATTATTATAAATAGATAAATAAATATAATATGAATAAGAAATATTATTATAATCATTTATTATAATAATATAATAAATATAATAATAAATATAATATAGATGATTATAATAATATAATAAATATATTATAAATATAATATATAATATATAAATATAAATATTAATAATTTAAATATTATTATAAATTATCATATTACTAATATAAAAATAAATATAATTACAATTATAAAGTGAGTCATATAAGACTTTTGTCTTATTTAAAGATACATTAAGGCAGTGGATATATTCTATAAAGAATATTAATAAGAAATTGATATATGTAGACTTTAAGGATAAATCATTGAGGCTGAGATTACTATTAGAGAAGGATACGGTTAATAAAAAAAATAGGGACAAGATTTATATTAGTCAAGAGCTGCGATCAAAGGGCAGCAGTCATGGAACGTGAAAGGTAATTAATATTATTTAAGAACAGTCACACGGGTGGTGAAGGATCGTGTCTTATAAGGCAGATACATAATAGGTATCAATGAATCACATGAAAGAGGAGGAAGGAATGGAATAGGAAGGAAAGGATTCGAATAGCATCTCAATCACAACACAAAGACAGTTCAAGTAACCTCGAATCATCTTAAAGACATCAATACAGCTTGAAGATATATATAGATCTCAACGATCTTAATTATAAGAAGAACTTGTGATTTTACATAGAAGTATACTTAAGGAGAGGAGACTTAGAAGGAGAATAAGAAGAGAAGATAGAGAGTAGAAATAATAACGTCTGATTTATACACAGAAGTATAGTGAGGCAGATCCAGAATACAAGGTAGAGCAGTATATTGGACTGTAAGAAGGAAAGTCTTCACGAGTTTCAAGATTACAAGTGATTTTTATTGTATGCAAATTAAGAAAACAAGAAGATCCTAAAAGGGGACATTACAATTTAGCTTTTCTCCCTAGTTTCTAGGATGTAAAACTGAGTGCAACAAATGTTTGTAAATGCCATGACAGTGTAAGAGGTTGCACAAGTGTGTGATAGGTCAACCCCTAATGGCCAATGAAAAGGAGAAAGAAAGATGGAATTTGAATTTGAATGCTTGAATGCAATGTTTGAGAGTGGATACATAATTAGTATGGGTTGCAAAAATATGAGTATATGGTATAAAGTAGTAATATGGATGTGAGCATCTATGGATAGAGGGGACTCCATTCACATCAAATAGATTATACAACAAGAGGGAATAGAGGAGAAGCAATTGGAGGAGATTGTCAAACTCTAGTGGACAAAGATATACAAGGACCAAGCCAACAACTATAAGAGGTGAAAAAAGATGAATAATATTCTTTTGAAACACTTGTATTAAGTGATGGGGCACACTATAGTTATGTATAGATTGAAAGAGTGATTCTATCACTCATTCCTTATTTGTAGTACCATGCTTACAAACTCTTACTTGGGGTGTTTGATGTAGGAGTGTCTCAAGGTTCTAGTAATCAACATAAAGAAAAAAATATTTTTCTTTTTCTTTTGTATTTTCCTAGGTTACTTTTCAAATAATTGATCATGAAACCCCTTGGGATTAAATATATAACATCTCATTTAAAGTTGTTGATTAAAATATCATGTAATTTTAATTGGGATGCCACACTTGGACTTGGGAAAAGAATTATGAATTTCTCTCCACTTGTAACTTGTTTTAAAACAATCTATGATGCATCATTATAAAAAGAGTTATTATGACACCTCATTATGTGGGGGGTGCATTCAAGAGAATCTTCAACCAAACCAAAAATATTGCATGAAGAAGGCTACTCCAATTGGAATATTTTTAGCTATTGTAAGTGAACCTCTTATACAAAGGCATTATGTAAGACCAAATTACATGCATGAAAACTTGGGCACTCCATTTGTGGTGTTGTAACTCTAAAGAAAGAAATTTTGCATATGGATGGAATTAGAATTAAAGAAGCATGTATTTTGGAGGAGGAAAGCTACATATATTGCTTGTAAATTGAAGAAGATTTTGCTTCTAGAGAGGATTAATAGGTAGAAAGGGGGAGTGTGGAGTTTCTCAATTTTTTCAAATAGATTGAAATGTTGAGTTCACAAGGAGAAAATCTCTAAAAATTTCCTCAAATTGTGGTGTTGTTTATGCATGTTAGTTTGCAAATGTTGATTGCTATATCTCTAGGGGGAAACTGTGTCCAAATATTCCATGAACCTTGTGTAATTGTTCTATTGTTGAGAGAAAATTTGATGGTGTATTGTGGAAACCTTGGTGTTGTGATGGATTATTGATGTGTTTAGATTCACAATATTAGAGCTATAAAAATTGTGTTTTTCTAAGTCATTTGTTTTAGGAATTTGTAAGATGTAAGTGTATGATTTTGGTGTTGTTTCAAGGAAAAGGATGACATTAATTTGGACCCTTAGATTTGACTACATCACAAAAGATCTAAAAATTAAAACATGTAAAAATAATTGTGATTCTTAAAATCATAATAATTTTATTAAATTATATACATTTTAATTTTAATTTTGTAGAATATCGATTAAAATGTTTTGAAGTTGTCACATTTTCTAAAGTGAATGTGTTTTATTGTTATGATTATTTTTTAATTTTTTATTATAAATTTCTAACCTATCATATGTGAGAATGAGATGAGATTCAATATAGTAATTGAACAATAATATCAGAAAAAAATTAATAGCATTACAATAATGGTGAGATTTGCATACCTATGACCGTTTCCTTTATGTTTTGAGTCCACTTCAATCAAAATCTCTTTATGCAATAACAAGTTTACAAGTGGCATATTATTGCATGAATTTGGCTCATGACATTATCATCTTTGAGTCCCATTACCATAATTTATCTCTAGAAATTTGACCTCGATTCCCAATTTATTATTTGCCAACCCAAGTTAGATCTATGAGTGCATAAATGATCTAGGTCACTTATGGAGTTATAAACCTGACCCACCAAATTTCAAAATTCAAAATGGGCCCAAGCTAACTTATTACACTAGTCATGAATGACCATGACAAATTGACAATTATCTCATGGGATTTCCTCATTTAGAAATAATTTGACTAACTTATAATGGAACTTTAAATTATTTCAACCCTAAGTTCCACCAAGTGATTTACTTAATTTAATTAATTAATCAAGTGTGAAGTAGCTCATTAAAAAATAACCACAACCTTATAAAAGAAACAAAATTAATGAAATGTTATAATTATAAAGATCAAAAGTATACAAGAGGAAAACCTTAAATCAGATTTCATTTGAAAATAGATCTTTCCAATCTATGTTAAAAAGAGAAGAGTTTCCATGGGAGAAAAGCTATGTTATCAGAATACAGTGGATGTATGAGATACAATATATCGTATAACATGTGATAAAAGGATCAGGGCATTTGATACTTACTTGTTACTGTTGACAATGGGGCCTTTAACATATGAAACCTCTTGCAGCGCCAATTTCCATTCCTCAAGCGTTTGTGAAGCATATCTGGCCTTGGTTTCAAGCTTGGAAAATGCTTTAGCATAGATTCCTATTCCTTTACAAATCCAATGGATATCCTTCGGCTCAACATTGTAGAAGACAGGAATAATTTTGTTGCCGGTTTTGCGCATAAATGATATCTCGGCCAAACACCAAGCGGATTCCGCATATCTGGGTGAAAGTATAGCAATATGAAGGAAAGAAGTAGTCATGGCATCTTGTATTTCAGATGGTATGGAATCTCCGAGTTGAAGCTCTGATTCATCTAAGAAAACTTGAAGTCCCATGAGTTTGAGGGTACGGTAGATAGAGGCGGCCAGCGTTTGCTTGGTATCAGGACCACGATGGTTTATGAATGCAGATGCAGGTGGCGGCAAAATTTTCTCAAAGGCAGGATTAATCTCTTTTGCTGTTGCCATGAAATTGAATTGAAGAGGAACCGGAACAAACGCAGGGTAGAAAGGATAGAAGAGAATGGTAGGGCTGTGTAAAGAGATAAAAGTAGTAGATATAATGTGTCGATGCGCACAGATTCCATTGGTAGGGGACCCGATTAACCCAGTCCACACACATTTCTCTACGCGTTTTCGACAATATCTTCTATTATTAAAATTTTGAAAAATAGTAATATGATTTATTTCTTGACAATTTAAGGTCTTTTAATATTGCCAAAAAAAAATTTAATGAAATCTCATTTCTTTAGTTTTTACTAAAGTTTAAATTTGTGTAATAAATATTATGTCCTCAAATGTCAACTCTTTTCATAATCTTGATGTTATTGATATGACATTAGTTTGGTGAACTAGTATAGGACCTTGTTTGTTCAATTACAAGTAATAAATGATAAGTTTGACATTATGGAAGGCCTCATGACTACTATTCTTTTTATTACAGGTAAACAATAAAATCATTGTGATCAAAATTTGCTTTTCTACTGTATGGTAATGTTGGATTATACAAGGGGGTTTTCTAAATTGCAATTAGACTTTTCTCTTCACCGTGGCTATAGTAACTTAGAAAAGAATGGATGGACATTCAAACAAGGATTGGTGAGGTGGTAGAGGTATTGAATTCAACATCATTCCAAGCTACATAGGTATTTTTTGTTGTCTAAATTTGTGCAATAAATATTATGTCCTCAAATGTCAACTCTTTTTATAATCTTGATGTCAATGAAATGACATTAGTTTGGTAAGGTGGGGGCATTCAACAAACATGTGCGGTACATATTCAACTCTATTAATAATTTTTGTTTAATTTTCAACTCTATTAATGATCCTTATAATGCATGTCCCTTGAGCTGGCTGTAGTAATTAATTCAAACTCTTAAATCAATCCACTCTATAGATTTCCAATAGGTCACATATGCCAATTTTTTCTATTAATGATGGTAGAAGTCAACATCTCATCTCATTAAAAATTTGTTGTCATGTGAAATGGAATTTGCTTTCTACTAGAGAGAGAAGGAACTCTTGACTTTGCTAGAAGAAAAAGCACGTCACAAAATTTCCAAATTTTTAGTTCATTTTTTTTGTGTGAACTAGTATAGGACCTTGTTTGTTCAATTGCATGTAATCAATGATAAGTTTGACATTATGGAATGCCTCATGACCACTATTCATTTTATTACAATTACACGATAAAATCATTGTGATCAAAATTTGCTTTTCTATTGTATGGTAATGTTGGATTATACAAGGGGGTTTTCTAAATTGTAAATTAGACTTTTCTCTTCACCGTGGCTATAGTAACTTAGAAATGAATGGATGGACATTCAAACAAGGATTGGTGAAGTGGTAGAGGTATTGAATTCAACATCATTCCAAGCTGCAAAGGTGTTTTTTGTTGTCTAAATTTGTGCAATAAATATTATGTCCTCAAATGTCAACTCTTTTTATAATCTTGATGTCATTTAAATGACATTAGTTTGGTAAGGTGGGGACATTCAACAAACATGTGTGGTGCATATTCAACTCTATTAATGATCCTTATAATGCATGTCTCTTGAGCTGGCTGTAGCAATTAATTTAAACTCTTAAATCAATCCACTCTATAGATTTCCAATAGGTCACATATGCCAATTTTTTCTATTAATGATGGTAGAAGTCAACATCTCATCTCATTAAATATTTGTTGTCATGTGAAATGGAATTTGCTTTCTACTAGAGAGAGAAGGAACTCTTGACTTTGCTAGAAGAAAAAGCACGTCACAAAATATCCAAATTTTTAGTTCATTTTTTATGTGTGAACTAGTATAGGACCTTGTTTATTCAATTGCATGTAATCAATGATAAGTTTGACATTATGGAATGCCTCATGACCACTATTCATTTTATTACATGTAAACAATGAAATCATTGTGATCAAAATTTGTTTTGCTATTGTATGGTAATGTTGGATTATACAAGGGGGTTTTCTAAATTACAAATTAGACTTTTCTCTTCACTGTGGCTATAGTGACTTAGAGAAGTATGGATGCACATTCAAACAAGGATTGGTGAGGTGGTAGAGGTATTGAATTCAACATATTCTAGGCTACAAAGGTGTTATTTGTTTTACTAAAGTCTAAATTTGTGCAATAAATATTATGTCCTCAAACGTCAACTCTTTTCATAATCTTGATGTTATTGATATGACATTAGTTTGGTGAACTAGTATAGGACCTTGTTTGTTCAATTACAAGTAATAAATGATAAGTTTGACATTATGGAAGGCCACATGACTACTATTCTTTTTATTACAGGTAAACAATAAAATCATTGTGATCAAAATTTGCTTTTCTACTGTATGGTAATGTTGGATTATACAAGGGGGTTTTCTAAATTGCAAATTAGACTTTTCTCTTTACTGTGGCTATAGTAACTTAGAAAAGAATGGATAGACATTCAAACAAGGATTTGTGAGGTGGTAGAGGTATTGAATTCAACATCATTCCAAGCTACATAGGTATTTTTTGTTGTCTAAATTTGTGCAATAAATATTATGTCCTCAAATGTCAACTCTTTTTATAATCTTGATGTCAATGAAATGACATTAGTTTGGTTAGGTGGGGGCATTCAACAAAAATGTGCGGTACATATTCAACTCTATTAATAATTTTTGTTTAATTTTCAACTCTATTAATGATCCTTATAATGCATGTCCCTTGAGCTGGCTGTAGTAATTAATTCAAACTCTTAAATCAATCCACTCTATAGATTTCCAATAGGTCACATATGCTAATTTTTTCTATTAATGATGGTAGAAGTCAACATCTCATCTCATTAAAAATTTGTTGTCATGTGAAATGGAATTTGCTTTCTACTAGAGAGAGAAGGAACTCTTGACTTTGCTAGAAGAAAAAGCATGTCACAAAATTTCCAAATTTTTAGTTCATTTTTTATGTCTGAACTAGTATAGGACCTTGTTTGTTCAATTGCATGTAATCAATGATAAGTTTGACATTATGGAATTCCACATGACCACTATTCATTTTATTACAATTACATGATAAAATCATTGTGATCAAAATTTGCTTTTCTATTGTATGGTAATGTTGGATTATACAAGGGGGTTTTCTAAATTGTTAATTAGACTTTTCTCTTCACCGTGGCTATTGTAACTTAGAAACGAATGGATGGACATTCAAACAAGGATTGGTGAGGTGGTAGAGGTATTGAATTCAACATCATTCCAAGCTACAAAGGTGTTTTTTGTTATCTAAATTTGTGCAATAAATATTATGTCCACAAATGTCAACTCTTTTTATAATCTTGATGTCATTGAAATGACATTAGTTTGGTAAGGTGGGGACATTCAACAAACATGTGTGGTGCATATTCAACTCTATTAATAATTTTTGTTTCTTTTTCAACTCTATTAATGATCCTTATAATGCATGTCCCTTGAGCTGGCTGTAGCAATTAATTCAAACTCTTAAATCAATCCACTCTATAGATTTCCAATAGGTTACATATGCCAATTTTTTCTATTAATGATGGTAGAAGTCAACATCTCATCTCATTAAATATTTGTTGTCATGTGAAATGGAATTTTCTTTCTACTAGAGAGAGAAGGAACTCTTGACTTTGCTAGAAGAAAAAGCACGTCACAAAATATCAAAATTTTTAGTTCATTTTTTATGTGTGAACTAGTATAGGACCTTGTTTATTCAATTGCATGTAATCAATGATAAGTTTGACATTATGGAATGCCTCATGACCACTATTCATTTTATTACATGTAAACAATGAAATTATTGTGATCAAAATTTATTTTGCTATTGTATGGTAATGTTGGATTATACAAGGGGGTTTTCTAAATTACAAATTAGACTTTTCTCTTCACTGTGGCTATAGTGACTTAGAGAAGTATGGATGCACATTCAAACAAGGATTGGTGAGGTGGTAGAGGTATTGAATTCAACATATTCCAAGCTACAAAGGTGTTATTTGTTTTACTAAAGTCTAAATTTGTGCAATAAATATTATGTCCTCAAATGTCAACTCTTTTCATAATCTTGATGTTATTGATATAACATTAGTTTGGTGAACTAGTATAGGACCTTGTTTGTTCAATTACAAGTAATAAATGATAAGTTTGACATTATGGAAGGCCTCATGACTACTATTCTTTTTATTACAGGTAAACAATAAAATCATTGTGATCAAAATTTGCTTTTCTACTGTATGGTAATGTTGGATTATACAAGGGGGTTTTCTAAATTGCAAATTAGACTTTTCTCTTCACCGTGGCTATAGTAACTTAGAAAAGAATGGATAGACATTCAAACAAGCATTGGTGAGGTGGTAGAGGTATTGAATTCAACATCATTCCAAGCTACATAGGTATTTTTTGTTGTCTAAATTTGTGCAACAAATATTATGTCCTCAAATGTCAACTCTTTTTATAATCTTGATGTCAATGAAATGACATTAGTTTGGTAAGGTGGGGGCATTCAACAAAAATGTGCGGTATATATTCAACTCTATTAATATTTTTTGTTTAATTTTCAACTCTATTAATGATCCTTATAATGCATGTCCCTTGAGCTGGCTGTAGTAATTAATTCAAACTCTTAAATCAATCCACTCTATAGATTTCCAATAGGTCACATATGCCAATTTTTTCTATTAATGATGGTAGAAGTCAACATCTCATCTCATTAAAAATTTGTTGTCATGTGAAATGGAATTTGCTTTCTACTAGAGAGAGAAGGAACTCTTGACTTTGCTAGAAGAAAAAGCATGTCACAAAATTTCAAAATTTTTAGTTCATTTTTTATGTGTGAACTAGTATAGGACCTTGTTTGTTCAATTGCATGTAATCAATGATAAGTTTGACATTATGGAATTCCTCATGACCACTATTCATTTTATTACAATTACACGATAAAATCATTGTGATCAAAATTTGCTTTTCTATTGTATGGTAATGTTGGATTATACAACGGGGTTTTCTAAATTGTAAATTAGACTTTTCTCTTCACCGTGGCTATAGTAACTTAGAAACGAATGGATGAACATTCAAACAAGGATTGGTGAGGTGGTAGAGGTATTGAATTCAACATCATTCCAGGCTACAAAGGTGTTTTTTGTTGTCTAAATTTGTGCAATAAATATTATGTCCTCAAATGTCAACTCTTTTTATAATCTTGATGTCATTGAAATGACATTAGTTTGGTAAGGTGGGGACATTCAACAAACATGTGTGGTGCATATTCAACTCTATTAATAATTTTTGTTTCTTTTTCAACTCTATTAATGATCCTTATAGTGCATGTCCCTTGAGCTGGCTGTAGCAATTAATTCAAACTCTTAAATCAATCCACTCTATAGATTTCCAATAGGTTACATATGCCAATTTTTTCTATTAATGATGGTAGAAGTCAACATCTCATCTCATTATATATTTGTTGTCATGTGAAATGGAATTTTATTTCTACTAGAGAGAGAAGAAACTCTTGACTTTGCTAGAAGAAAAAGCACGTCACAAAATATCCAAATTTTTAGTTCATTTTTTATGTGTGAACTAGTATAGGACCTTGTTTATTCAATTGCATGTAATCAATGATAAGTTTGACATTATGGAATGCCTCATGACCACTATTCATTTTATTACATGTAAACAATGAAATCATTGTGATCAAAATTTATTTTGCTATTGTATGGTAATGTTGGATTATACAAGGGGGTTTTCTAAATTACAAATTAGACTTTTCTCTTCACTATGGCTATAGTCACTTAGAGAAGTATGGATGCACATTCAAACAAGGATTGGTGAGGTGGTAGAGGTATTGAATTCAACATATTCCAAGCTACAAAGGTTTTATTTGTTTTACTAAAGTCTAAATTTGTGCAATAAATATTATGTCCTCAAATGTCAACTCTTTTCATAATCTTGATGTTATTGATATGACATTAGTTTGGTGAACTAGTATAGGACCTTGTTTGTTCAATTACAAGTAATAAATGATAAGTTTGACATTATGGAAGGCCTCATGACTACTATTCCTTTTATTACAGGTAAACAATAAAATCATTGTGATCAAAATTTGCTTTTCTACTGTATGGTAATGTTGGATTATACAAGGGGGTTTTCTAAATTGCAAATTAGACTTTTCTCTTCACCGTGGCTATAGTAACTTAGAAAAGAATGGATGGACATTCAAACAAGGATTGGTGAGGTGGTAGAGGTATTGAATTCAACATCATTCCAAGCTACAAAGGTTTTTTTTGTTGTCTAAATTTGTGCAATAAATATTATGTCCTCAAATGTCAACTCTTTTTATAATCTTGATGTCAATGAAATGACATTAGTTTGGTAAGGTGGGGGCATTCAACAAACATGCGTGGTACATATTCAACTCTATTAATAATTTTTGTTTAATTTTCAACTCGATTAATGATCCTTATAATGCATGTCCCTTGAGCTGGCTGTAGTAATTAATTCAAACTCTTAAATCAATCCACTCTATAGATTTCCAATAGGTCACATATGCCAATTTTTTCTATTAATGATGGTAGAAGTCAACATCTCATCTCATTAAAAATTTGTTGTCATGTGAAATGGAATTTGCTTTCTACTAGAGAGAGAAGGAACTCTTGACTTTGCTAGAAGAAAAAGCACGTCACAAAATTTCCAAATTTTTAGTTCATTTTTTATGTGTGAACTAGTATAGGACCTTGTTTGTTCAATTTCATGTAATCAATGATAAGTTTGACATTATGGAATGCCTCATTACCACTATTCATTTTATTACAATTAAATAGTAAAATCATTGTGATCAAAATTTGCTTTTCTATTGTATGGTAATGTTGGATTATACAAGGGGGTTTTCTAAATTGCAAATTAGACTTTTCTCTTCACCGTGGCTATAGTAACTTAGAAATGAATGGATGGACATTCAAACAAGGATTGGTGAGGTGGTAGAGGTATTGAATTCAACATCATTCCAAGCTACAAAGGTGTTTTTTGTTGTCTAAATATGTGCAATAAATATTATGTCCTCATATGTCAACTCTTTTTATAATCTTGATGTCATTGAAATGACATTAGTTTGGTAAGGTTGTAATGCCCGCCTTGAACGCCTTAAAGAATACACACTTATGCAATATGAAACAGGAATTTTTTTTTTTTTAAATGATTAAGCAACGTTAACACAACTAATTACAACATATTCTCTAAGGGTCCAAGGCTGCATCACTTAACAAATCGACTAACACAAATTAACATACATCAGTAACTGATCCCAAAACCAAGATCAATTAATTAACTTATTCACATTCATTGCAAATCATCAGATAACGGAATCTACATGATTAAATACATAACTGAAATACTTTCATATAAATACATCAAGACATCATTACATTGCCGCTTTTAGTTTACATCAGAGGTTACATACATAAAGAATGTTCTGTTACACAAATCTGGTACAAGGTTATACACTTACATCATCATCATTGTAACAAGTACAACTGGAACAAATCCTGTTCTGCATATGATCTTGTCAAGAGTAACCAATGGATAAATAGCTCTTCCACCCGACCATGTGGAACCCTAAGGTCCACCCCCCGAGCTAGGAGTTAACATGAGGTCCCAAACACTGACAGTCAGGTAGACGAAAGACAAACAAGAACAAAGGACGACCAACGCCAATACAACACATGGCAATAATAATAGAACACAACATAACTTAACTTTAACTTTCACTTTCACTTCCAGAGGTGACACAAAACAAACGAGGAGAGATCGAACAAGGGATGCTAGGTTGTAGTAGGGAGAGTGTCATCGCATGGTCCTAACATGGGTTATCCTGACAGCCTCTCACTAGGCGCCGGCCCCCATCTATGGTTATCCTGATAGCCTCTCACTAGGCGCCGGCCCCATAGGGTGACACATGCGGAATCGACCTTCCTTTCATGAGGACAAGGAAGTCAATCATGCCAACCAGGCCTTCTCTACCCATCCTTAGTCTAAACAAGCACTACAGGCCATGGGAGAGGAATCCATTAATCTTATTAATGTGAAATCTACCCTTAACCCCCTAGTTAATTTTAGGTTATCACTTGATTAATCTACTTCCAACGGGTTATCCTGACTGCCACTTTGGGCGCCGGCCCCACGTTGAAAGCCACTCTCCTTCCTAACACCTAGTAACCTTGACATCATACAAGACTTATAACAAAACATGAATATATACATTGCAAGGCATAAACCCTCTTGCATCAAAATAGAATCATAACATCAATTGTTATCCAATGCTATTAACATTGCAATACTTTATCCTCTTACAGATTTTAGATCTCTCCTTTCGGCAAAACGGTACAATAAGAGCACAAGAGGTTTGATATTTCATCCTGAGATTATTACTTTACAAGACACAACATTCAACCTTGACAGAACCTCATTATACTTCATACTTTGTTTGATACACATAAACACTATTACATCGCAATTACAAAACAGCAATACACAAGTTGTAAATACTTAACAACGACAACTTAGCCTCTGGAATACAAGTTTGAACAACCTCAATCTGACTCATTACAACACTCATACAATTCAATTCAATTCAGATTCAGGAGATGAAATGCTACAATTCATTCTTAGTTTAATGCAGACAACTTCTGAAATAAAATCAACATTATATTATAACAATTAAATTAATACCTTGCAACAAAATCTCTAACTAACCTTATATTGTTTCAAAAGATAAATAAATTGATTAACTAAATTATTACAATAATAGATAAAAGAACCACTTAATTTCCGTTTACCGTTCGACACTTCCACAACGATATCTTACAGCTAAACGGTAATTACACGAGGCAAATTCAATCACGAAATGTTTGTTATCCTTCACACAGTCTTACAGACATTCTAACGAGCTCAACCAAATAGATTCTTTTATGATGGTTTGAAGATGTTTCTAAAGTTGATCTTATCCGTGGTGAAAAAATTTCTCAAGGAGAACGATCGTAAGTGCGCCCTGTACGAACAGCTAGGGAATATTTTCCTACTGAGCTGTAAAATTGCTATTGACTGTTTTACCACTGACGTGAATGATATACATCTGGTCTGACGACTTCCGGCTATAATTACTAAACTTGCAAACTTACTACGTTGACGGTATCCACGTAAATCGTTTGCTCATTTTCTAACGAATAGCAATAATCACAAAAGACGGAGAAAATCTGGAAAAACGCTATGTTACAGCAATGGTTTCTAGAGGGGATCTTATTGCAGTTTACGCCGTTTAAGAACGAATTTCCTGGTGCAGCGATGGATCTTTGTTCACTAAATACATTGCTACAGAACAAGGGTGAATGTTTCATAAACTGAATATATATATCTCTAGAGCCGAAAGTAATACGCCAGTCGACTGTCTACGGGAATTTGCACCCTGGTATTCTATAGTTATCAGAAGCAATTGCTCTACAGCTCATGGTTTGAGAAAGATAAGCATTAGAAATGGAAGAATATGCAGATTAGTAAATGACACACCAAGCAGATTATAATTGTGATGAAGAATGCCTGATACAAGTGTAGTTACTATCTCAAAAGAAAATGCTTCCAATCTTTTACTGAAGCCCCAGCCACCATATCCAGGAATTTCTTTGTGCACCACAATGCTACATCTAGATTCCGTTGCTCAGCATTTTCCAGCCCAAGACTATACGTTATCTCGGGATCTCTACTCTCTATTATTGCAGCCTTTTCCAAAGCAATAAGGGCCTCACGTTGTACCTGAGCCCTTTCAGAGTCATACACAACAGATCTAGCTTGTTTACCAAGGGCAACCCCAAGCAAATGATTTGCCACACTTTTCATATGGCCATTTTCAACTTCAATACTTTCTAATGCTCTACGTGCAAAATTCACACCTTCACAAGCATGTTGTGAGCTTTTCCCACATAATTTTGCTGCCAATAGAAATGCTGGATATAATCCGGCTTCTCTGAAGGGCCTAAACACTTCCTTAAAAGGCCCAAAGCAGCTTCATAATGCCCTACAGCACTATAGCAGAGAGAAAGGGTGTACCATCGATCCAATCTGTTGTAAAAACCAGGTAATACTTCTATCTTATCAGCTAATACTTCAAATTGACCAGAAATTGATAAGGCAAAAGTAAGGTGATCCATGATTGTTGCATCCCAGGCAATCTTTTTAAGGGCAAATTTTTTCAGGAGAATCAATAACAACAGTATAGCCTCCTCTATATTATTTCTAGGAACAAACGCACCCTCCACTTGCAAACCCAAACTGGGTGGTCCTGCTTCATTACCACCATAAAGTAAGAATATAGCAAACTCTTTCTGTATCCGAGCTGACCGTTCAGAATCCAGGCACCAGGGACTGAATAATGCCCGTCTGTAAGCAGCTATGGCTTCATGAAACATGCCTGCCTGTTTCCAAAGTTCAGGAAGTAATTCTGCTGCCTTGCTCACATTCTCCTTTATTTTCAATTCAACTTCAGAATCTTCAGGCAGGCCATAAGGTAGAGCAGGTTCAACTGTTTCTAAAATAATCTTGCATTCTTGTGCCACTTCTTTAGCAAGCCCAAGCTCTTGCAGAGACTTTGCCTTTAGAAGAATAGATTCAAGGAGAAGACTGACAGCATGCATTGACATGGTATGACTGCTTCCATTGCGAGAGCGTACTTTTCGGCGTTGCACCCTTTCAGAAATTGATTGCCTCATCTTTGATGTTATCGTGTTCATATCTATTCCCTCGAACACCTGAAGTGCTGCTTCTACATTGCCTCGCTGGTACTCTAGCCTTCCCAACAATGCCCTGGCTTCCTCATAATTGAGAGAAAGAGCTTCCCTTAATGACGACTCTGCCTCTTCAATGCCACCTTCGTCAAATCTAGAGTCGGCATCACCAGTTCTAGAAGAAGAAATTGCACTAACTGAGAAATCTCGTGTGGCCAGGGACTCTGGAGACTGAGACATCTCCTCAAACTTAAATTGCTCTCTTGAACAATTACATAGCATCATACTGGAGAGAATTACTCGATTAAAAAGTCCAGTGCCCAGTAATCAGGAAATGCCAGCTAGTTCAGTCAAAAAGGCACTATTATTCTGAAGGCCATCATCATCATCTATCCGGGAAACACTGGAGGGCGTTTATAAGCTTTGATCCTATTGCCATCAACCATATATATGTTGGGTAAATTGTCATCAGTGTCACTGTCTGTTTCGTCTGCCTCAATAATTTCCCGTGGATCTTCATCAGTATCGCTTGATTTGCCTGAGAGCTGCATACAAACTGCCATGTCGCCGCCCATACTGGTTTTATCTTGGTGCACATCATTGGGCGTGAATGCGCAGACTTGCCAGCTCACCAGATGAAAGAATCCATCCATTTCTCCATCTGCTGGTCTCTCTTGCCCCCACAATACATATTCATACATATTTTTATCCGATCTTCATCCGTCGCCTTTTTTTTCTTTATCGCTCTCAAATTATTTTTCAATAAAACAGTCCGTGTATTGCTTTACTTGGCATTCACTAGAAAACTGGTTATCATGGGAAGAAAACCTAAAATAGGTCCATCTATAGTTTCCAAACCAGCAGAATCTTCAATAATCGATAATAACAAGGGGCTCGATATCTCCAGCTATGGAGTAAGTCAGACAATGAAACATAGCACAATACTCAGAATATGGCGAATAAAAGCAAGGCAGAACGCAAGCAGCAAGGGCAGCGGCTACCTAATACCATCGGTCCTCAAAAGATTAATACCAAACTCACGCAAACAGAATACCCACCATCTGCAGGCCGTCCTCCCTCAGGCAGGTATGCGCACAACCCAATCGACTCGTAAATGGCGAAAGAAGAGGCTCCGGGACTCTTATTCACCACGAATGATGGCAAGGCAACGGACACACCGAAGAATACTAGGTAACTGGCTTAAGCAAAAGGGTTCGGAGTCCTCCATTCAAAACGAATGGAAACCAGTCAGCGGACTATCTAGCATTATCGGCCCATACAAGAACTAAAACCATCACAGCAAAACAATAACATGAAATGGCGAGAAAATGAGGCTCCCGAGATTTTCAACCAAATCAAATAATGATAATGCAATAGCAGCGCTTCCTATGTTATCATTCCAGTTATAAATATTTCTAAGGGATACCAACAGAATACAACTAAACCTCAAGTAAAAATTGATATACAGCGAGTTTCCAGACCAGTTTCCGGCTTAAACACAGAGAAGAAAACAATAACAACATTAATCTGATCTTACAGGAACAACTAGCTGTAGGCAACAGCGATTTACGGCCAACCTATCGAGGTGTCCTTTACATCTACAAACCCTACCAAGATTACGCCGGACTGAGAGAGAAGATAAGCTACAGAAAACACAACATGGCATCTACGAATTGGAACCCTCACACGGACGATCTCCCTTAAATGTAACCTGGAAAAACAGTTCTAATCTGTTGGAGGACGGTGGAATTTATTACAGACCCAAGGTTTTCATCTAAACCCGTCTACAGAGAATATTTGCAGAAATGGCAGAAAATTCCGGCAGAAACCATTGAACCAAAACCATTTCATAATCAGACAAAGACGCAAACAATCAACATGCCCAGATTCAGAAAAAAAATAAACAGCGAAAGAAGGCAAGTATTCCAAGGAACCTGGTTTCGCATTCAACCCGATGAATCTGCTCCAGTCGTTGCAGTACCAAGCTACTTCTTTCCTTTCACCTGTGATGATGTCCTTGATGCCCCTACAGCTCTTTTATAACTCAGCCTCTCTCCTCTGCCAAGGGCTTGGCACGCGATCCCGTGCACAACTCTTTAAAGAATATGTATTTTTATTTAATTTAATGATCCCCACTTATTATTTATTTTATTTTATTATTATATTTCTTTATAGCCGACCCAATATATTGTTTTTAATAAAGTAGTACTATTTCGACATTCTATAATTTTGTACTATCCTTTAATTTATTTTATTAATCAAGTTGTAAATCACAATTTACAACATGATTACCACTATTTATTTATTTAAATATTTATTATAATTAATATTATATCGAATAATACAAACTGCTTACAACTTTATTTATCAACAACACTTCTATTAAAATAATAATTTATTTATAGCTAAAATCGACAACAACGACTTTATGCCTATATAACAACACTTATACTCTTCCATAGAATAATTCTAATTAAAGCACAACATTACCACACATACTTAGACACCTGCAGAACTCATTAGACTCCAAGATACAGTATTACCTGACAGCAAGACATGAGCGAACGACAACCAATAACCACAAGGGTAAACTGACGACGAAGGAACACTGACTAGGGACCTCACGTTAACTCCAACCAACTAATCCATTGGCGAAGGCATGCTCAGACCTGTAATCAGGTGGAGTCGATGCCTAGTACCTGCATCCTGCAACAACGCACAGTTAACTGTAACAAGATATACATATACATCACATGCAGTCCTATCGTGAATGGAAATCGCAGTGGGGTAGGGTACTCGAGAACGAGTAATACAACACTGTTCCATTCACGTTTATAAATAACAATCAACTATTTTGAACAAGGTATCAGATTACTAATCTACGACATAAAATGATCAACTAACTTCCAATCCCATATAATGAATAACATCAAAGCATCTAAAACATCAGTTCATTTATTAAATTATAAAGCATAAAATGACATAATCCATCATCAACATCTGTTGTCATAACAATTAGGTTCACAATGAAGTAACAAGATAACAAGAGATTCATCATCTACGGTCTAGGACACTAAAAAGTTTAAGCAAACATCAATTTGATGGACGACGAGATGAGGGGCACTACATCCTCCCCCCCTAGGATCAGGCTTACTCCTGGAAGCCTGCGAATAAATATGTGTGAAAATGTATTGAGTTTGGGCAGTTTTCACAACACTATGCAAACATGGGAGCACACACTGTGCATTAGATCTATTAACAGAAAAGTCTTGATATACTGACTTTACACCTTTAGCAGCATGGTACCAAAATTTATCATTTTATAAGCACTATATTCATGATTTAACACACATACTCGAATTCAAATTACCATGAACCACATCTCAAGGCTACACAAGGATCCCTCTGGACACCGGTAACTGACCTACTAAGGCATAACACAAAATCTATGAGCCAAGAGCCAACATCTATCCCGCACAATCCATACCACACACTCTGAGACTTGATGGTGCTAGGGCACACACACATGGTTAGACCATCCAAACAAGACAACAATGACCTAACTCCTACAGCAAAAATTAGTTAGCCTCCAAGAAATAGTCCTAGCCTTGGATATCCCCATCCTGAAGGTTCCCTGTGTCTGCTTCCTCGTATACACTCACCAAGTCTGCCTCATACATCCTTGGAGAGGAATCACAATACGATACACGGCCGACGTCGAAAACAATAAGGAGAAAATAGTTCAGCCACCAAAGTCATAAACAAATATCAAATAAAGATTAAATTTCATCAATAAAACAAGAAATGCGCGCAGTTCAACACTAAACCAAATGTAACCACAAGGGTTACGCACGAATGAAGATCACAAGGTGTGGCTAAACCATCACAATCAATATAAACAAAGTGTCGGCCTTTTCAATTAATAGGAAATCATCAATAATTATAAGGAAAATACATAATCTTTGAAATTGCACTGTACAACACTGCGTGACTAGGTACTAGCCACCAAACGAGGAAAGAGGGAACAACGTCAGGTTATCCTCAACTTTTTATTCCATACAATAAGGACTCTACATAAGCATTGTAAAATCCCAGAATTCCTACTCCACAAGAGGGTGCACAAGCATCAAGTCCTCTAAATGACAACTCCTTTAACTACAACCGAAGCTCCTTACGGATGGGATGATCTTCGGGGAACACTTCTCCCCTAAACTCCCAAATGTTAACCATCACAACAAACAACTGACAATCTTGCCGCAAACCTTTCTTCGACTGCATGGCAGAAATCAAGGGGATGGATCTCTACATGCCAGCTACCTCTACCTTGACCTCTAGGCACCTACCTACGTACACACCGCCAAGGGACACCCTCACGTTGTTAGGCAAGGATGACAAAAGCAAAGAAGAAAATCTTCAGAGTTTAAGCAACTAGGATACCATAATGGGACTATGCACACCCAGAGTACCCAGTGTTTAAACTCGGCTCTGATACCAGATGTAATGCCCGCCTTGAACGCCTTAAAGAATACACACTTATGCAATATGAAACAGGAAAATTTTTTTTTTTAAATGATTAAGCAACGTTAACACAACTAATTACAACATATTCTCTAAGGGTCCAAGGCTGCATCACTTAACAAATCGACTAACACAAATTAACATACATCAGTAACTGATCCCAAAACCAAGATCAATTAATTAACTTATTCACATTCATTGCAAATCATCAGATAACGGAATCTACATGATTAAATACATAACTGAAATACTTTCATATAAATACATCAAGACATCATTACATTGCCGCTTTTAGTTTACATCAGAGGTTACATACATAAAGAATGTTCTGTTACACAAATCTGGTACAAGGTTATACACTTACATCATCATCATTGTAACAAGTACAACTGGAACAAATCCTGTTCTGCATATGATCTTGTCAAGAGTAACCAATGGATAAATAGCTCTTCCACCCGACCATGTGGAACCCTAAGGTCCACCCCCCGAGCTAGGAGTTAACATGAGGTCCCAAACACTGACAGTCAGGTAGACAAAAGACAAACAAGAACAAAGGACGACCAACGCCAATACAACACATGGCAATAATAATACAACACAACATAACTTAACTTTAACTTTCACTTTCACTTCCAGAGGTGACACAAAACAAACGAGGAGAGATCGAACAAGGGATGCTAGGTTGTAGTAGGGAGAGTGTCATCGCATGGTCCTAACATGGGTTATCCTGACAGCCTCTCACTAGGCGCCGGCCCCCATCTATGGTTATCCTGACAGCCTCTCACTAGGCGCCGGCCCCATAGGGTGACACATGCGGAATCGACCTTCCTTTCATGAGGACAAGGAAGTCAATCATGCCAACCAGGCCTTCTCTACCCATCCTTAGTCTAAACAAGCACTACAGGCCATGGGAGAGGAATCCATTAATCTTATTAATGTGAAATCTACCCTTAACCCCCTAGTTAATTTTAGGTTATCACTTGATTAATCTACTTCCAACGGGTTATCCTGACTGCCACTTTGGGCGCCGGCCCCACGTTGAAAGCCACTCTCCTTCCTAACACCTAGTAACCTTGACATCATACAAGACTTATAACAAAACACGAATATATACACTGCAAGGCATAAACCCTCTTGCATCAAAATAGAATCATAACATCAATTGTTATCCAACGCTATTAACATTGCAATACTTTATCCTCTTACAGATTTCAGATCTCTCCTTTCGGCAAAACGGTACAATAAGAGCACAAGAGGTTTGATATTTCATCCTGAGATTATTACTTTACAAGACACAACATTCAACCTTGACAGAACCTCATTATACTTCATACTTTGTTTGATACACATAAACACTATTACATCGCAATTACAAAACAGCAATACACAAGTTGCAAATACTTAACAACGACAACTTAGCCTCTGGAATACAAGTTTGAACAACCTCAATCCGACTCATTACAACACTCATACAATTCAATTCAATTCAGATTCAGGAGATGAAATGCTACAATTCATTCTTAGTTTAATGCAGACAACTTCTGAAATAAAATCAACATTATATTATAACAATTAAATTAATACCTTGCAACAAAATCTCTAACTAACCTTATATTGTTTCAAAAGATAAATAAATTGATTAACTAAATTATTACAATAATAGATAAAAGAACCACTTAATTTCCATTTACCGTTCGACACTTCCACAACGATATCTTATGGCTAAACGGTAATTACACGAGGCAAATTCAATCACGAAATGTTTGTTATCCTTCACACAGTCTTGCAGACATTCTAACGAGCTCAACCAAATAGATTCTTTTATGATGGTTTGAAGATGTTTCTAAAGTTGATCTTATCCGTGGTGAAAAAATTTCTCAAGGAGAACGATCGTAAGTGCGCCCTGTGCGAACAGCTAGGGAATATTTTCCTACTGAGCTGTAAAATTGCTATTGACTGTTTTACCACTGACGTGAATGATATACATCCGGTCTGACGACTTCCGGCTATAATTACTAAACTTGCAAACTTACTACGTTGACGGTATCCACGTAAATCGTTTGCTCATTTTCTAACGAATAGCAATAATCACAAAAGACGGAGAAAATCTGGAAAAACGCTATGTTACAGCAATGGTTTCTAGAGGGGATCTTATTGCAGTTTACGCCGTTTAAGAACGAATTTCCTGGTGCAGCGATGGATCTTTGTTCACTAAATACATTGCTACAGAACAAGGGTGAATGTTTCATAAACTGAATATATATATCTCTAGAGCCGAAAGTAATACGCCAGTCGACTGTCTACGGGAATTTGCACCCTGGTATTCTATAGTTATCAGAAGCAATTGCTCTACAGCTCATGGTTTGAGAAAGATAAGCATTAGAAATGGAAGAATATGCAGATTAGTAAATGACACACCAAGCAGATTATAATTGTGATGAAGAATGCCTGATACAAGTGTAGTTACTATCTCAAAAGAAAATGCTTCCAATCTTTTACTGAAGCCCCAGCCACCATATCCAGGAATTTCTTTGTGCACCACAATGCTACATCTAGATTCCGTTGCTCAGCATTTTCCAGCCCAAGACTATACGTTATCTCGGGATCTCTACTCTCTATTATTGCAGCCTTTTCCAAAGCAATAAGGGCCTCACGTTGTACCTAAGCCCTTTCAGAGTCATACACAACAGATCTAGCTTGTTTACCAAGGGCAACCCCAAGCAAATGATTTGCCACACCTTTCATATGGCCATTTTCAACTTCAATGCTTTCTAATGCTCTACGTGCAAAATTCACACCTTCACAAGCATGTTGTGAGCTTTTCCCACATAATTTTGCTGCCAATAGAAATGCTGGATATAATCCGGCTTCTCTGAAGGGCCTAAACACTTCCTTAAAAGGCCCAAAGCAGCTTCTTAATGCCCTACAGCACTATAGCAGAGAGAAAGGGTGTACCATCAATCCAATCTGTTGTAAAAACCAGGTAATACTTCTTCTATCTTATCAGCTAATACTTCAAATTGACCAGAAATTGATAAGGCAAAAGTAAGGTGATCCATGATTGTTGCATCCCAGGCAATCTTTTTAAGGGCAAATTTTTTCAGGAGAATCAATAACAACAGTATAGCCTCCTCTATATTATTTCTAGGAACAAACGCACCCTCCACTTGCAAACCCAAACTGGGTGGTCCTGCTTCAATACCACCATAAAGTAAGAATATAGCAAACTCTTTCTGTATCCGAGCTGACCGTTCAGAATCCAGGCACCAGGGACTGAATAATGCCCGTCTGTAAGCAGCTATGGCTTCATGAAACATGCCTGCCTGTTTCCAAAGTTTAGGAAGTAATTCTGCTGCCTTGCTCACATTCTCCTTTATTTTCAATTCAACTTCAGAATCTTCAGGCAGGCCATAAGGTAGAGCAGGTTCAACTGTCTCTAAAATAATCTTGCATTCTTGTGCCGCTTCTTTAGCAAGCCCAAGCTCTTGCAGAGACTTTGCCTTTAGAAGAATAGATTCAAGGAGAAGACTGACAGCATGCATTGACATGGTATGACTGCTTCCATTGCGAGAGCGTACTTTTCGGCGTTGCACCCTTTCAGAAATTGATTGCCTCATCTTTGATGTTATCGTGTTCATATCTATTCCCTCGAACACCTGAAGTGCTGCTTCTACATTGCCTCGCTGGTACTCTAGCCTTCCCAACAATGCCCTGGCTTCCTCATAATTGAGAGAAAGAGTTTCCCTTAATGACGACTCTGCCTCTTCAATGCCACCTTCGTCAAATCTAGAGTCGGCATCACCAGTTCTAGAAGAAGAAATTGCACTAACTGAGAAATCTCGTGTGGCCAGGGACTCTGGAGACTGAGACATCTCCTCAAACTTAAATTGCTCTCTTGAACAATTACATAGCATCACACTGGAGAGAATTACTCGATTAAAAAGTCCAGTGCCCAGTAATCAGGAAATGCCAGCTAGTTCAGTCAAAAAGGCACTATTATTCTGAAGGCCATCATCATCATCTATCCGGGAAACACTGGAGGGCGTTTATAAGCTTTGATCCTATTGCCATCAACCATATATATGTTGGGTAAATTGTCATCAGTGTCACTGTCTGTTTCGTCTACCTCAATAATTTCCCGTGGATCTTCATCAGTATCGCTTGATTTGCCTGAGAGCTGCATACAAACTGCCATGTCGCCGCCCATACTGGTTTTATCTTGGTGCACATCATTGGGCGTGAATGCGCAGACTTGCCAGCTCACCAGATGAAAGAATCCATCCATTTCTCCATCTGCTGGTCTCTCTTGCCCCCACAATACATATTCATACATATTTTTATCCGATCTTCATCCGTCGCCTTTTTTTTCTTTATCGCTCTCAAATTATTTTTCAATAAAACAGTCCGTGTATTGCTTTACTTGGCATTCACTAGAAAACTGGTTATCATGGGAAGAAAACCTAAAATAGGTCCATCTATAGTTTCCAAACCAGCAGAATCTTCAATAATCGATAATAACAAGGGGCTCGATATCTCCAGCTATGGAGTAAGTCAGACAATGAAACATAGCACAATACTCAGAATATGGCGAATAAAAGCAAGGCAGAACGCAAGCAGCAAGGGCAGCGGCTACCTAATACCGTCGGTCCTTAAAAGATTAATACCAAACTCACGCAAACAGAATACCCACCATCTGCAGGCCGTCCTCCCTCAGGCAGGTATGCGCACAACCCAATCGACTCGTAAATGGCGAAAGAAGAGGCTCCGGGACTCTTATTCACCACGAATGATGGCAAGGCAACGGACACACCGAAGAATACTAGGTAACTGGCTTAAGCAAAAGGGTTCGGAGTCCTCCATTCAAAACGAATGGAAACCAGTCAGCGGACTATCTAGCATTATCGGCCCATACAAGAACTAAAACCATCACAGCAAAACAATAACATGAAATGGCGAGAAAATGAGGCTCCCGAGATTTTCAACCAAATCAAATAATGATAATGCAATAGCAGCGCTTCCTATGTTATCATTCCAGTTATAAATATTTCTAAGGGATACCAACAGAATACAACTAAACCTCAAGTAAAAATTGATATACAGCGAGTTTCCAGACCAGTTTCCGGCTTAAACACAGAGAAGAAAACAATAACAACATTAATCTGATCTTACAGGAACAACTAGCTGTAGGCAACAGCGATTTACAGCCAACCTATCGAGGTGTCCTTTACATCTACAAACCCTACCAAGATTACGCCGGACTGAGAGAGAAGATAAGCTACAGAAAACACAACATGGCATCTACGAATTGGAACCCTCACACGGACGATCTCCCTTAAATGTAACCTGGAAAAATAGTTCTAATCTGTTGGAGGACGGTGGAATTTATTACAGACCCAAGGTTTTCATCTAAACCCGTCTACAGAGAATATTTGTAGAAATGGCAGAAAATTCCGGCAGAAACCATTGAACCAAAACCATTTCATAATCAGACAAAGACGCAAACAATCAACATGCCCAGATTCAGAAAAAAAATAAACAGCGAAAGAAGGCAAGTATTCCAAGGAACCTGGTTTCGCATTCAACCCGATGAATCTGCTCCAGTCGTTGCAGTACCAAGCTACTTCTTTCCTTTCACCTGTGATGATGTCCTTGATGCCCCTACAGCTCTTTTATAACTCAGCCTCTCTCCTCTGCCAAGGGCTTGGCATGCGATCCCGTGCACAACTCTTTAAAGAATATGTATTTTTATTTAATTTAATGATCCCCACTTATTATTTATTTTATTTTATTATTATATTTCTTTATAGCCGACCCAATATATTGTTTTTAATAAAGTAGTACTATTTCGACATTCTATAATTTTGTACTATCCTTTAATTTATTTTATTAATCAAGTTGTAAATCACAATTTACAACATGATTACCACTATTTATTTATTTAATTATTTATTATAATTAATATTATATCAAATAATACAAACTGCTTACAACTTTATTTATCAACAACACTTCTATTAAAATAATAATTTATTTATAGCTAAAATCGACAACAACGACTTTATGCCTATATAACAACACTTATACTCTTCCGTAGAATAATTCTAATTAAAGCACAACATTACCACACATACTTAGACACCTGCAGAACTCATTAGACTCCAAGATACAGTATTACCTGACAGCAAGACATGAGCGAACGACAACCAATAACCACAAGGGTAAACTGACGACGAAGGAACACTGACTAGGGACCTCACGTTAACTCCAACCAACTAATCCATTGGCGAAGGCATGCTCAGACCTGTAATCAGGTGGAGTCGATGCCTAGTACCTGCATCCTGCAACAACGCACAGTTAACTGTAACAAGATATACATATACATCACATGCAGTCCTATCGTGAATGGAAATCGCAGTGGGGTAGGGTACTCGAGAATGAGTAATACAACACTGTTCCATTCATGTTTATAAATAACAATCAACTATTTTGAACAAGGTATCAGATTACTAATCTACGACATAAAATGATCAACTAACTTTCAATCCCATATAATGAATAACATCAAAGCATCTAAAACATCAGTTCATTTATTAAATTATAAAGCATAAAATGACATAATCCATCATCAACATCTGTTGTCATAACAATTAGGTTCACAATGAAGTAACAAGATAACAAGAGATTCATCATCTACGGTCTAGGACACTAAAAAGTTTAAGCAAACATCAATCTGATGGACGACGAGATGAGGGGCACTACAAAGGTGGGGACATTCAACAAACATGTGTGGTGCATATTCAACTCTATTAATAATTTTTGTTTCTTTTTCAACTTTATTAATGATCCTTATAATGCATGTCCCTTGAGCTGGCTGTAGCAATTAATTCAAACTCTTAAATCAATCCACTCTATAGATTTCCAATAGGTCACATATGCCAATTTTTTCTATTAATGATGGTAGAAGTAAACATCTCATCTCGTTAAATATTTGTTGTCATGTGAAATGGAATTTTCTTTCTACTAGAGAGAGAAGGAACTCTTGACTTTGCTAGAAGAAAAAGCACGTCACAAAATTTCCAAATTTTTAGTTCATTTTTTTATGTGTGAACTAGTATAGGACCTTGTGTATTCAATTGGAAGTAATCAATGATAAGTTTGACATTATGGAATGCCTTATGACCACTATTCATTTTATTACATGTAAACAATGAAATCATTGTGATCAAAATTTGTTTTGCTATTGTATGGTAATGTTGGATTATACAAGGGGGTTTTCTAAATTACAAATTAGACTTTTGTCTTCACTGTGGCTATGGTGACTTAGAGAAGTATGGATGCACATTCAAACAAGGATTGGTGAGGTGGTAGAGTTATTGAATTCAACATATTCTAGGCTACAAAGGTGTTATTTGTTTTACTAAAGTCTAAATTTGTGCAATAAATATTATGTCCTCAAATGCCAACTCTTTTCATAATCTTGATGTCATTGAAATGACATTAGTTTTGTAAGGTGGGGGCATTCAACAAACATGTGTGGTGCAAATTCAACTGTATTAATTATTTGTCTTTTTTTTCAACTCTATTAGTGGTCCAAGTATAATGCATGTCCCTTCAATTGACAATAGAAATTAATTCAAACTCTTAAATCAATCCAGTCTATAGATTTCCAATAGGTCACATAGGCCAAATTTTGCTATTAATGATGGTAGAAGTTAGCAACACACATCTTAATGCTAGAGGTACTCCTTGCTCCAATAACTCAAAAATTCTCACTCACAAGAAGATACTCTCTTCTGTTCACAATTTCACAAATACACAACTTAATTTCAATGCAACTCATAATATAGATTGCAACAAAAACCAATGATTTATTTTATTGAAATTTGAATTCAAAACAAAACTGTATGATTCTACAACGTAATTTCCAACTTTGCCCTACAACAAATTGCTACATGCAATTGGCCTCTAATGTCCTCTCTCATCCATGTGCAATCAAATATGTTCTCTCTCTAGTTTATGTCAGCACTCCTCCATTTGTTCCTATGCCCCTCATGACAAACCTCTGCTTCACCTTCTCTCCTCTATTTGTAGCCTTCAAACAAGCACTCAAATCTCATGAATTCTCTTGCAAACAAAAATAAATTCACACACCTATATGCCCTCTCATGGGATAAGTTCTCCCTCTAAAAATCTACAAATAATCTACCTTGTCTCAAATCATCATAGGAATAAATGTACATTCTTCTTGCTGCCCACTTCTCTCAGCCTACAGGAACTTTTCTTCTTCTCCCTTGGATGCTTGAATCTTCATTCTACACACTATCTTTTGTTTTTGGCACTCTCTTCTCTTCTTAGATATGTCACTTCAACTCCCAGAAATCTACAACAAGAGGCTCTTTAAATATATTGTTTCTGGTGCCTCTCACACACAAGTCCAACACTACATTTCAACCTTTTCTTCTCATTTTTATTTCATTCTCTCTCCCCATATGAAGCACTGCCTTTTCTGTATATTTTTAGATTTTTAAAGCTTCTGTTTCTCTTTAAATTTAGCATCAAAATAAAGCCTTAAAAGGCTACACATTTTTCTCTTTCCTCTACATTGAAGCTTTCTAAAAAATGAGTGCTCAAATGTAGAATATGGAGCTTTTTCTCATATGCTTTCATTTTTTATTTTATTAACACTTTATGGGGCATTTGAAAATATTATTTTCTATAGTAAATCTACCTAAATAAGAGGTGTTAATACTACCTCTCTTTGTCACCATAAATTCTCTATTTCAAACATTAAAAATCTGCCTCCAATGTTATGCCTTTTGCATACTAAAATAGCCAAATGAAATGTAGAGTTTGTTGGTGCCTGATTTGACTCTCGGTTTTGGAACAATTTTCATGCAGGCACCTTCCCTAAATATCCAAAAATTTCCTAAGTGTTGGACCTCCTCAGCATTTTTCAACAATAGCATCATATTTTCTTCGAGATGGTCATCATCATCATGATATTCTATCGACCAGATTATTCATTAGGATCATCATGTTTCAATATCGAGTGATGTTTGGATATCATCTCGATCCTGCAGTAGAGCTATAGTGCACCCTGATATTCTTGCGGGGGGTGATAATTCAAACATCTGGTGATCTTCCAAATATCACCCTGCCCCGATATGATGATGATGTCACCCCGATCTTCTGAAGGGGTCATTTTCTAAGTTGTTCAACCCGACCTGATGTTCTTTGAGTTAAAGAGGTCATCATCATCATCCGGTCTACAGTGCATCATGATATTTTGTATGGGGGGTGATATTTTGAAATATCAGGTTATCTTACTAATATCACCCCGGTGCCAATATGGCGATGACATCATCTGGATTTGAGACTTGCGTGGTATGCAGATAGGTGATGGTGACATCATCAGGACATGATGATGACGTCATCAGGATTTTTTGAAGGCATCGGCGAGACCATTGGCATCGGCGAGGGAGTTTTGTGCTTGGCCGATGCTCTATCTCTGGCTGATGAGGGGGAGTGTGGTGTAGCGATCGGCGAGACTGTTGAGATCAGCAGGAGTTTTGTGGGGTTGGCCGATGGCTTAAGTTTGGCCGAAGGGCTTTAGAGAAGGAGAGTGTGTCGAGCGTAGCAAAAGGCGCTTGACACCTATTTTGCAAGTGACTATGCTTTTAAACTACTAAGGGGTCTCCGCACCATGCATGTGGGACTATTCTCCTTGCATAATTTGAACCTGCGAAGAAACACTTTTTGGCGGGAAGCTCCATTTTGAACAGTGCGACTGTTTCCAGGTAAAACGTGGGTGGTTGAACCATCAATGGCGATAGTACAGGGGTATGGACGATGGGACAAGTGATCAGGCTGCCCGATTTATAGCATGAAGACTTCCAGATGGCGACGCAAGGTTTGAGGCCTCCCTTGTCTGCTGCAGCAATAACTTTTGAGCGCCATTCCTTTGTGGGATCTACATTGGTAGGATTTTTGGTCAACCATGTAATTAATGATAGAGGTACACTTTCTAGCTGATATAGGCAGACTGTGTTACCATTGTTTGGGTGGTTGAAGGCTTGAGGCATTTTTGTGTAAATAATGAAGAACAGGGCATGATCTTGGCGGTTTTATCCCATTTTGGAGTTTATGAGTTGCAACATGAGTGTATTTTGCACATATTTTTAGTTTTAGTGTTAATGTTATATGAAAAATGCTTATTGCATGTGTCTATCTGCTTGTCTCCATTTGCTGCATGTTATTCTCCTTCTTTTGAATCTAGTTGCATGTCAGCAGGGATATCTGTAAGTAGAAGTAGTTAGATACCCATTCTTGGGTGATGTTTGTAAGGCAAGCATCAGTCCAACCCCCTAAAACTTGAGTGAAAGTTGCAAACCATCTATTGTATGCGTCTAGTTGACTCCTTGCCCAATGGATAGGCACCAGTCTGCTCCTGGATCAGTAGTTATGAGCCAAAACCCCTTGTCTTGCACCCAAGACATTATGTCCACCCATTTCATATCTTCCACCTGTTAGTTGTAGGATTAGGAGTAGGAAACCCCTGCATGCTCTCATACCCAACCAGACATATATGTCCAAGAATGTTGCCCACCTTGTGATCTATCATGCAGATCTTGGTCCATACATGAGAGTATTCTGCCTGTTGTTGTTAAGTTAGATCTTTCTATCTTTGAGCTAGTTAAGGTTATATCTTGAGTTATAGGGACACCCCCCTTGGTGCGGCAGAACTAGAAGTGAAGGGGAGGAGCTCACGCAACCTCCTATATTAGTTGGCTGAATCTACCTATGCATTAGAAGTGGCAAACCCTAATGTTGATTCAGAAGAAAAACCAACAAAATGGTGACTCTACTAGGGACAGAGAGAATCAAGTAACCTGATGGCTGGAAAATCTAGTTTCTAGTGAGGTTATTGCAGCAAAAAGGAACCATGTGGTGCTCTGCTGGGGTGATGAATCCAGAAAACAAAAGTGCCTTGCTGACATTCTATCCTCTCTCTGAGAGGTGGTGACTCTGTTGAAAGAACCTATCAATGCTGCAATATATATCCAGGTATTCATCTTTGATTCAGAATGTTGAGTTTAGAACAGCAAGCCTGGTCGTGCTCTCAGAGAAGACCATTCTTTATTGAAAGATATAAAGCCCTAAATTTCACAGGGATATATGGTTACCCAAATATTATTCCCAATAAAATTAGAAGATGTTTGCCAAAATATAGTGGATTAGATTCTGAATCGGCAAACAAACATCTGCAAAGATTTTGTAATTTAATAGAAGATTATGAGGTAGAGGATGAAGATGTAGTAATGAGACTCTTTGTTCAGTCATTAGAAGATGATACTAGGATATGGTTTTCAGACCTGCCTATTTGTTTAGTTTCTTCATGGATAGATTTAGAAGTTGCATTCCTAGGGCAGTTTGGTGAAAGTTTGATGTGGCCTCATTGATCATACATTTTATGAATATCTAAAGGGAAGACGAGGAACTGATTCTAGCCTTTAATCTTAGGTTTATTAAATTGCTCAGGTAGATCCCTGAATATATGAGACCTAATAATGCATTGTGCTTGACAATCTATTTGGCTGCATTTGATGAAGAAATGAGTTATCTGTTGAGAGATAAAGAACCAGTCACACTTCACCAGGCTTTCCAATTTGCTATGGACATAGAAAACAATGAGAAATATGGAATGCCAATAGGTTTCATGGCTGCAAGTTGTCAAAGCAGTTATCAAAGTGAATATATTTCAGCTCTCCCAGCATGTGCATTGAGAGATGATTGTATAGAGGGAAATATATTTCAGAATAATGTGTGCAGCCATGATGTGATGCATGAAGAAAATGTTGTAGAAAATGTAAGCATATCTTGTAATAATGAAAACAATGATTGTTATCAGCCTTTAGAAGACAAGCCTGCAGACATAAGGTGCCCTCCAATTGATCAAATGAGAGACATACTTGAAATTATGTCTTGCAGCAGTGTACATATCGCAGTTATGCCTGATTATTTATATGAAGTGGATATGCAGAGCTTCACTCTGAATATAGAAAATATTGATTCAAGGGATGGCAGTGAATATGCTAGTGATTGCCAGTATTCAGATGCATATGTGAGCCTTTCAGATGATGAAATATATTTGGATGCTAATTATGAATGTTTCCTTGAAGATTTTGGCCACCTTCATAGTGCAGAGGTTGAAAACTTTGCTTTTGATTATCAGGGCACTGGTGAAGATAAAAAACAAGGTCACTGTTTAGAGGTAGATGGGAAAATTACAGATGTGTGTGCTCATACAGTTGGGGATAGTGTTGATTGCAGGGGTGACTATGAAGCTTTCAGTGTAGGGCTGCATTCTAAGTTATTTTTGCCTTCTCTTGAGACATTTCAGGTGGATATTAATGACAAAACTACCGTGCATGATGATGATGGATATCTATATGTTCATCAAGATAAATTTGATTAGATGTTGCTTGTGCCTGAATATTACATGTTTGATACAGAGGAGCTCTTATTTTTTGAGGAAGGGCAAAATTCTGATGTGGATTCATTTGTTTCATGTGAGTTTGTTATTTTTCCAAGAAACATCAGTGACTCATATGATGATGACATTCTACAACTGATAATAATATATGCTGATGAAGCTAGTTGTAGATTTGTTGAAGAAAAAGAAATGAGCAGTAGCACAAATAATTGCCAAGGGGCTTGCTGCAGATAGTTAAATGCTTTTAGGCTTCATTTGAAGAAATCAAAAGAAAATTAGGTGTTTGATAAAGGAAAAGTCTGGTTTTTCCTTTTTGGTGGCCCTGGGGCACCATGTTTATTTTGAAATAATGTGTTTGATGATGCAGATTGATGCAAGTTTGACTCTATGCCCAATGGATAAGGGACTGGTATGCATCCCAGAGATATGGGGTTCTCGCTACAGTCTTGCACCTGCACATCCCCAGACAGAGCCACTGTTGGTGCCTAATTTGACTCTCAGTTTTGGAACAATTTTCATGTAGGCACCTTCCCTAAATATCCAAAAATTTCCTAAGTGTTGGACCTCCTCAGCATTTTTCAACAGCAGCATCATATTTTCTTTGAGGTGGTCAGCATCATCATGATATTCTGTTGACCAGATTATTCATCAGGATCATCATGTTTCAATATCGGGTGATGTTTGGATATCATCCTAATCCTGCAGTAGAGCTACAGTGCACCCTGATATTCTTGTGGGGGGTGATAATTCAAACATCTGGTGATCTTCCAAATATCACCCTGCCCTGATATGATGATGATGTCACCCCGATCTTCTGAAGGGGTCATTTTCTAAGTTGTTCAACCTGACCTAATGTTCTTTGAGTTAAAGAGGTCATCATCATCATCCAGTCTACAATGCATCATGATATTTTGTATGGGGGGTGATATTCTAAAATATCAGGTTATCTTACTAATATCACCTTGGTGCCAATATGGCAATGACATCATCCAAATTTGAGACTTGCACGGTATGCAGACAAGTGATGGTGACATCATCAGGACATGATGATGACATCATCAGGATTTTTTGAAGGCATTGGCGAGACCATTGGCATCGGCAAGGGAGTTTTGTGCTTGGCCGATGCTCTATCTCTGGCCGATGAGGGGGAGTGTGTAGCGGTCGGCGAGACTGTTGAGATCGGCAGGAGTTTTGTGGGGTTGGCTGATGGCTTAAGTTTGGCCGATGGGCTTTAGAGAAGGAGCATGTGTCAAGCGTAGCAAAAGGTACTCGACACCTATTATTTAAGTGACTATGCTTTTAAACTACTAAGGGGTCTCCACACCATGCATGTGGGACTATTCTCCTTGCATAATTTGAACCTATGAAGAAACGCTTTTTAGCGGAAAGCTCCATTTTGAACAATGCGACGGTTTCTAGGTAAAACGCGGGTGGTTTAGCCATCAATGGCAATAGTACAGGGGTATGGATGATGGGACAAGTGATCAGGCTACCTGATTTATAGCATGAAGACTTCCAGATGGCGGCGCAAGGCTCGAGGCCTCCCTTGTCTGCTGCAGCAATAACTTCTGAGCGCCATTCCTTTGTGGGATCTGTATTGGCAGGATTTTTGGTCAACCATGTAATTAATGCTAGAGGTACACTTTCTGGCCGATATAGGCAGACTGTGTTACCATTGTTTGGGTGGTTGAAGGCTTGAGGCATTTTTGTGTAAATAATGAAGAACAGGGCATGATCTTGGCAGTTTTATCCCATTTTGGAGTTTATGAGTTGCAACATGAGTGTATTTTGCACATATTTTTAGTTTCAGTGTTAATGTTATATGAAAAATGCTTATTGCATGTGTCTATCTGCTTGTCTCCATTTGCTGCATGTTATTCTCCTTCTTTTGAATCTAGTTGCATGTCAGCAGGGATATCTATAAGTAGAAGTAGTTAGATACCCATTCTTGGGTGATGTTTGTAAGGCAAGCATCAATCCAACCCCCTGAAACTTGAGTGAAAGTTGTAAACCATCTGTTGTATACGTCTAGTTGACTCCTTGCCCAATGGATGGGCACTAGTCTGCTCCTAGATTAGTAGTTATGAGCCAAAACCCCTTGTCTTGCACCCAGGACATTATGTCCACCCATTTCATATCTTCCACCTGTTAGTTGTAGGATTAGGAGTAGGAAACCCCTGCATGCTCTCATACCCAACCAGACATATATGTCCAAGAACGTTGCCCACCTTGTGATCTATCATGCAGATCTTGGTCCATACATGAGAGTATTCTGCCTGTTGTTGTCAAGTTAGATCTTTCTATCTTTGAGCTAGTCAAGGTTATATCTTGAGTTATAGGGACACCCCACTTGGTGTGGCAAAACCAGAAGTGAAGGGGAGGAGCTCACGCAACCTCCTGTATTAGTTGGCTGAATCTGCCTGTGCATTAGAAGTGGCAAACCCTAATGCTAATTCAGAAGAAAAACCAACAGAGTTCATGAAAGATTCTCTGCCATCACCATAAGGATATTTAATTGCATCAGATGACCAATAGAAATAAATTGAAATACCTTCATGAATCTTCTCAAACCAACTAAAGAAAATCCATTTGCATGACTACAACAGGATATGCAGAATCGGGTGCCAGCAGGTAGAAAAACTCAAAGTTCTTTGTTTCACTTAAAAATTGGTGAGTACACTTGGAATAATGTCCCTAGGTCCCCTGCAGAAGGATTTCACTTCAACTTTCAAGGATCATGAGATATTAAAATTTCTGTTAAACCGCTAGTGTGAACTTCTGGCATTAAAATATTCAAAACAGTGAAAGATATGCCCTCAATTCTTTTTGTACATTTGGTTAAACATATTTAAGAACATGCATGTCAAAGGATTTGTGACCAAACCTTGAGTATCTCCCAAAAAAATTATTTCCATGAAATCAACACATTGTTTGTCAAAACTACCACCTGACGGAAACTCGATTCTAGCAATTATGAAAGCATGAAGTGTTCCCAAGGCTAATAGATGTCATATGAAACCCCAAAACAAACCAAAACTAGAAGTACAATAAAATAATTTTTTGGGTTGATGCTAATTGCTAGTCTATCTGAATGCTCTTGTATCAAACATGCTAGGTAGGAAGTTTGTGAGCATAGGCTCACAAAGGTGGAGTTGAATGGTAGAACCATTCTTTCATATTGCAAGCAATATGCAACAAACTCCATCACTGAAACATGTGCACAAAATTATTTTTTCTTCCTCCTTTTCCAACACCTCACCAGAATAAGTTTCATCCTCATCCAACAATTTTACACTCTCTTCCTCCTTTCTCTCGTGGACTCATATCCAGCATGAACCATCCTCCTCCTCCAAAGACTTTATCCTCTCCTCTCCTCCTTCATGGGATCCAACCCACCATTATCTAGCCTCCTCCACCAAAGAATCTCACCACTCTTCTCCTCTTTCATGGGTTTTGACCCACTAGAAACCAACCACCTCCACCAAGTCTCACCTATAGCTTCCTCCACAACTTCTACATGCAAATATACATCTGCATACAAACATGCAACTATATATTTCTTTCCATCTACTTGCAATTTCTTATTCACTTTAGCAACATGAAGATTCATATCAACTCCCTTATCACAAAATTTAGAAACAATTAAAACTTACCTTGGTAAACTCTTCTATTACAACAACCTCTTTCACCATGTTTGCTGTTGCACTTTCATTCTCCTTTAAGTGTTCATTCAACCTAAACAACTTCTCGATCTTCTTGATTTCTTCCTCAAGCAATTCATGCTCTTCAAAAACAACTAAATCCATAGCATCCGTGCACAAATCTACATGGAAATTGAAGCTTTCCATGTATCTACTTTATTCTTGCTCTACATCCTCTCTTATATTCATCATATCAAATGAATTAAAATAAAGAAATCTCAAATTTTACCTCATTTTCTTTCATTGCTGCAACATTTTCATCTTCCATTGCTCTTACCATTCTCATGTCCTCTAAATGACTCACAACCACTGCAACATCATTTTCCACCTCTTCATCCATGTCTTCCAAAAGACATGCCTCTGCTACAATCTCCTCTTCTTTCTCAAGTTCTCTTTTTCCATGCCTTCCTCATGGCATGTTGCTACAATCTCTAATGCCCCCACTCTTCTCAATTCTTCATGAATTGACTCTTCTTCACATTGTTGTCTCAAACATTCCATGTCCTTCAATGGATCATCCTTTGCTAACACTTCATGTTCTACCTCTTCTCTTCCTTCAAAATGACATCCTACAACTAGAAAATCTTTCTTCTTCCATTCTTTTCTTTCCTTGCTTCTATTCTTTTCTTCAATTTATTTTCTTTTGGAACTATACAAGTTGTTCCCATACGCTTATCCTTCCATGCCCCTTCTATCAAAATGATGCAACACTTCTTCTCATCCTTTGCAACCTCGGTTGCAATCTCTTCTCTTTCCTTTTGATCCTTTTGCACAAGGATCTCCTCATCTTCTTGTTCATTCTTCTTATATGTTGCTATATTTTCTTTCTTCTCTTCATCCTTCAAAGGATTCTTAGCCACTTCTTCATTTTTCTCTTTCTCTTTGTCACCCATTACAACTTTGATATTGCTCTCTTCTTTTGTACACTCATTAGGGCATACCACTGCAATTTCTTTTACCACTTCCTCTTGTTTATCTCTCAATGGATTCAAAACATATTCCTTCCCATTATTGATTATGCTATATGTGTTATCACTACCATTATGTAAACCTTCCCTATCCCAAAGCCAAGGTTGACCCAATAAAACATGACAAACATCCATGGGTACTATGTCACATACAATTTCATCCTTATATCTTTCAATGTGAAAATTTACAATGCTTTGTTCACTTACCCGAATTTGATGACCTCCTTACAACTAAGAAATGTATTATGACCTAGGGTGCTTCATCCTCTTCAAGTTCAACTTCTCAACCATTTCCAATGCAACCAAATTATATCTACTACAACTATCCACGTCATCTTGTAGCATGTTCCATTGGACTTGAAAATAGTTTGGAACATTTATCACTCCTTCGGATGGGTTCTTGTTTCTCTTTCTGTGGCTTCCAAATTTCCTTCTTCATCATCAAACACTCTCCTTGTCTTCAAGACATTTCTCTAAACAATTGTAGCACACTCTCAATATGCACACACAAACATTTAGAGCCAATGCTCTTTGCAATTACAGGTCCTCCATGCAACAAAAATGTCACAACTATCCTCTACCCAACAAGATTCTGGAAGATACACCTCTCCAAGACCTCTTCTCCCCACTCCTCTTGGTGGAAGAAGTTTGTACACCTTCTACCCAGCTTCATCTCTACTGGAGGACAACCAACATGACTCTCATAGAATCAAGTCTCTCTCATGACTTCACCACTTCAATCTTCACCCACAGGTCCTGGTGCATACTCTGCACTCTCAAGATCTTGTGGCTCTGATACCACTTAATGCAAGAGGTACTGCCTCTTGTTCCAACAACTCACAATTTCTCAGTCACAAGTAGATACTCTCTGTTGTTCACAATTTCACAAATACATAACTTAATTTCAATGTAACTCATAATATAGATTGCAACAAAAACCAATGATTTATTTTATTGAAATTTCAATTCAAAACAAAACTATATGATTTTGCAACACAATTTCCAACTCTGGCCTGCAACAAATTACTGCATGTAATTGGCCTCTCATGGTGTATATCTTCCATGTACAATTAAATCTATCCTCTCTCTAGTTTATGTCAACACTCCATTTGTTCCTATGCCCCTCATGGCAAACCTTTGCTTCACCTTCTCTCCTCTATTTGTAGCCTTCAAACAAGCACTCAAATCTCATGACTTCTCTCCCAAACAACTAGCAATTCACACTCACATCTATGTGCTCTCATGGGATGATTTCTACCTATGAGAATCTACCTCAAATAATTTTCCTTGTCTCGAATCATCACAAGAATAAATGTGTATTCTTCTTGTTACCCACTTCTCTCATCCTACAGAAACTTCTCCTCTTCTCCCTTAGACGCTTAGCTCTTCATTCTACACACTATCTTTTGTTTTTGGCACTCTCTTCTCTTCTCAGATATGGTGCTTCAACTCCCATAAATCTGCAACAAGAGCCTCTTTAAATCTCTTGTTTTTGGTGCCTCTCACATACAAGTCCAGTGCTGCATTTCAACCTTTTCTTCTCATTTTATTTCAGCCACTCTCACCATATGAAGTGCTGCCTTCTCTGTATATTTTCAGATTTTTAAAGTCTTTGCTTCTCTTTAAATTCTACGTCAAAATAAATCCTTAAGAGGCTCCCCATTTTCCTCTTTCCTCTATGTTGAAACTTTCTAAAAAATGAGTGCTCAAATGTAGAATATGGAGCCTTAATTCATATGCTTACATTTTTTATTTTATCAAAACTTTATGGGGCATTTGAAAAGATTATTTTCTATAGTAAATCTATCTCAATAAGAGGCATTAATACTACCTCTCTTTGTCACCATAAATTTTCTATTTCAAACATTAAAAATTTGCCTCCAATGTTATGCCTTTTGCATACTAAAATAGCCAAATGAAATGTAGAGTTCATGGAAGATTCACTATCCTCACCATAAGGATATTTAATTGGATCAAATGACCAATAGAAATCAATTGAAATATTTTCATGAAGCTGCTCAAGCCAACTGAAGAAAATCCATTTGTGCGACTACAACAAGATATGTGGAATCGAGTGTGGACAGGTGGAAAAACTCAAAGTTCTCTATTTCACCTAAAAAACTAGCCTATACACTTGGAATAATTTCCCTAGGTCCCTTGCAGAAGGATTTCACTTCAAACTTCAAGAATAATGAGATATTAAACTTTTCATAAAACCACTAGTGTAAACTTCTGCCATTAAAATCTCCCAAATAGTGAAATATATGCCCTGCATTATTTTTTCCCATTTGGCAGAACCTATTCAAGAACACGCATATCAAAGGATTTGTTTCCAAACCTACATGATCTCCCAAAACAATTATTTCTGTGAAATCAACACGTGTCGAAACTGCCACCTAACGGAAACTCAATTCTTACAATTCTAAAAGCACAAAGTGTTCCCAAGGCTGATAGATGCCATATGAAACCCCAAAACAAACCAAAACTAGAAGAAAAATAAACTAAGATTTTTTGGTTGATGTTGATCGCCAGTCCACCCAGATACTCTTGCATCACCTCTCATCTCATTAAATAGTTTTGTCGTGTGAAATGGAATTTACTTCCTACTAGAGAGACAAGTTGCTAAAAGAAAAAGAGCATGGCAAAATTTCCAAATTTTTAGTTCATTTTTTATGTGTGAACTAGTATAGGACCTTGTTTGTTCATGAAAGGAGGCTAACGTAGCGAAACAACTTCCTACTCTAATCTTGAGGGGAGAGATATGCAAAATTTTTTAGATCTATACAATAGTTACAGAAATGAAAACAAATAGGAATCATACCATAGCACAATAATTATGCAGGGAAATCCTTTCAAGATAAAAAACCCCACTCCAAAGCCGCCCAATATATTATTCAAGAATCAAGAAGATTACAATATACTTGCAGAGAAAACTTTCATAGGAGTATAACCAACTAGAGATCCAAACTCAACATCTATAAGACTCTTTTTTTTATACAACCTCTATCTCATGCTCCTGATATATAGGAGATACAATACAGTAAATGATCAATAATAATTAAAAAACCATGAGACAAAAACCACCCAAAAGTGGCATCTAAATTATCTCCAATCAAAGATACCTTGTGATGTGCCAAATCACACACAAACACATGTAAGTCTCCCCTTTAAAGCTCTTTTAAGTGTACAACACATTTTCACATTTCCCAAAATAAGAGGTCCAACTTCTGGAGGTCATAGCTTTTGATCTGTGTGTTTGATTCACAAACCATTTGATGCGTTAGAAAGCTCTTGAAGAGATCTATCAAGCTATAACCTGCTTTTTCTAGTTATGACAATTTTTGGGGCATTTAGGAACCTCTAAGCACGCCTCAAATTTGAGTTGGAAACTTTTTTTAAGAGTTTCAAAAAATAGAAACTTTAATATCTTGCAATCCAGGTATGATCTTGAGTCAAAACTCACCCAAGATGTTTACTTGATAGTTTTGCACCTTTGGGTAAAATTTTGGGTCCATTTGAGCTCAAATGTAGAGTTACTAAAAATAGTAAGCCCTACCATTTTTAGTCCCTTTTGAAACTTTTAAAGTTCTAAACCATTCTTCAAGATAAAGGGTATTCAAAAAGACCAAAACTATGAAGAATGGTAACCTTTTGTAGTTGTAAGGTTGAGACACCTTTCCTAACAATTAAATTATAGGTAATAAATGATAAGTTTGACATTATAGAAGGCCTCATGACCACTATTCATTTTATTACAAGTAAACAATGAAATCATTGTGATCAAAATTTGTTTTGCTATTGTATGGTAATGTTGGATTATACAAGGGGTTTTTCTAAATTACAAATTAGACTTTTATCTTCACTTTGGCTATAGTAACTTAGAAAAGTATGGATGGACATTCAAAAAAGGATTGGTGAGGTGGTAGAGGTATTAAATTAGACATCATTCCAAGCTACAAAGGTGTTTTTTATTCTTCTAAAGTCTAAATATGTGTAAAAAATATTATGTCCTCAAATGTCAACTCTTTTCATAATATTTATGTCATTGAAATGACATTAGTTTGGTAAGGTGGGGGCATTCAACAAACATACGAGGTGCAGATTGAACTCTATTAATATTTTTTGTCTATTTTTCAACTCTATTAATGATCCTTATAAATGTATGTCCCTTGAGATTGTAGTAGTAATTAATTCAAACTCTTAAATCAATTTAGTATATAGATTTTTAATAGGTCACATAGGCCCAAATTTTCTACTAATGATGGTAGAAGTCAGCAGCACACACTCATATCATTAAATATTTTTTGTCATGTGAAATGGAATTTGTTTTCTACTAGAGAGGTAAGGAACTTGTGACTTTTCTAAAAGAAAAATTACATGGCAAAATTTCCAAATTTTTAGTTCATTTTTTATGTGTGAACTAGTATACGACCTTGTTTATTCAATTGCAAGTAATAAATGATAATTTTGACATTATGGAAGGCCTCATGACCACTATTCATTTTATTACAGTTAAATAATGAAATCATTATGATCAAAATTTGTTTTTCTATGCTATGGTAATGTTGGATTATACAAGGGGGTTTTCTAAATGGTAAATTAGACTTTTCTCTCCCCTGTGGCTATAGTAACTTAGGAAAACATGGATGTACCTTCAAACAAGGATTGGTGAGGTGGTAGATGTTTTTAATTCAACATCATTCAAAGCTATATAGGTGTTCTGATTAAATTCTCATGTTTTTTTGTAGAGTGGGTATTTTTTAATTATGTTTTAATTGCATCACTTAATATGGTTATTTTATATGCATTTTCATCCGTGTGATTAACAAACTATGAATTCCGTAATTGGCATGTGTACATTATTGTTTTCAATAGCATTCAACTCTTTAAATGGTTTCTATCTAGTTGAAATTCTTTTTGGTCTTGACTTCATTTAAAGAGTAAAATTTTCACTACTTGTGAAGGATGTAGGCAAGGGCTTACTAGCTCTGAATGGTAAATTAAGTGTAATGGCATTTTGAGAGCCCACTTTTGATGTCTCAGTTGTGAATTTGACTATTAGGTTGGAGAAGAAAGCCTCCTATAAGGAAATCAAGGTTGTGATCAAGTATGTAGAAATTGTCACTTAAGTTTGATAAGAGGGAAATAAATTCATAACTTGAACTACTCTAGTCAACATAAGGTTATGAATTCTATAAGGATTTGTCTCCTCTTTATACAAAGCATGGGCATCATGGTTTGTTTAAAATAGGATGTGGTAGGGAGGAGGCAAAGGGGAAATTGATAAGTATTCTTGGGTATACTAAAGATTATGCTATTTCTGTTACCTAAATTTCACTACAGCTCATTCAGGTAGAACTTTGATTCAAAGTTTAAAAGGTACATTTTATCTGATCCTTATTACATTACATTCAAGTGCATAAATGAAATAATTTAAAAGATTATGATTATCAAATTACTGCATTTATCCAAGTGCATGTAATATAAGAAAGATTTATACAAATTTTTTTTGAACAAATAAATAATCTTTATTGAATGGAAATGTACATTATCTCACACAAGCTGTGAGATTAACTTTCTTATTCAATGAAATTGAAGAAATAATTTATACATGAATAAGTAAATGAAAGAAAGTGCATGTAGGGTTAGAGGCCACTCATTGCTTGAGAATGACTGGTTCTATTTCTGGTGTGTTGTCCTATTGTCCTGAGTTGTTTTTGTCTCTCCAAACTCCATGTGTTCCTAGTTCTTGCATCTAGAAAAAAATATTGATGTTAGAGTAATACTCTAAGCAATGAATGGTCCCAAACCATACATGAACAAGATACCTATGCATGTATAAATTGATCCTCAAATGCATTAAACAAGAAATGTATACTTTGGACGTCCTAGAAAATAAGCAAGTCATCAAACACATCCAGAATATGCATTTATTTTCTAACAAGTTTGCTTCATGTGCATATATAGGTGAAATTGTGTTTCTGAGTGATTCTTCAGTTTATATTATGAGTGGGGAAAATGTGGCTCCCACATGGGTTGAGCCCAACTCATAAGTATTACAGAAGCATTTCATATGTATTTATTACAGTTGACATAAAGCCGTGATTCCTCTTTAATGATCAAAAGCTAGCATATGAACAAAGAGCAATGCAAATAAAAGTACATGTGGGTAGTGTTATGAAATAGTTATCCAAGACAGAGGACATCGTGGAATCTACAGTTATGATCAACACTATCAAAGCAGAAATAAGAGAGAGACATAGCATGCAAAGTTATTTAACTGTGAGTCAACATAAAGATATATGATAACCTTGAGCAGTCGTAGTCAAGGCAACATTGAAGAACAAGAGTATCTCATAATCAAGGACAATGTACTACAAAGGACAGCCATACATGACAGTTAAGGATAGTATACAGATAAAGCAATGTAAAATATGAAACTATAGTGGATCTCAGGCACATGTGTATTAGTCAGTTAGAGGCAATGTTTGCAAATGCAATGATTATAATAGATGACACAAGATAGTGATATGAATAGTGGACTTGATAGTGGACAGTCATGTAGACTGTATAGTTGTTTTAAGAAGTACTATATATTAGTAATCACCTAGCATCAAAATAGTCACACAATGCCAATAGGAGGACAATGATAAAGATATGCAAAAGGAGAAATCTTGGCCACGGGAGAGACCGTGATGGATAGTCAAAAGCCATAACAAAAGCATTGATGGAGGACTAACATACAGTCTACAATCTTTCTTCTTACACAAATGTCATAAGTTCTTGTGAGTCTAGGGTTAGTATAACAGTTAAGGGTCTACATTGCATTCATGGAGGTTGTGAGGATGTTAGAGTCTCTATTTGACTCTTATCTATAGAGAAAAGCATAAGATATGATAGTCCATGCAGGAAGTACATGCTTTTGAAGTTGTTTGGAGTGAAAATGAGAATAGCTAAATAGTCATCCTGGATTGTCATAAAGGGAGTAATCATGCATTTGAGTATATCTAGACATCATAATGATAGAGATGAAAGAGTGCAAAGAGGAAGACTGTATAGCATGCAGTCTAAGATGGTGTGATAGTAGCCAAGAGAAACAATACAATGGACAATCATTTGCTTTAGGTCAGCATTTATGCATGAAATGCTTTGTTGGTTTTTCAAAAAACATAAGTTGATACATCAACCAGCCATGACTGATTTATCAGTCATATCAATCAGTACAATCATGGACAGTCTAGGAGTTTCCATTTTGACTATTGAAAGAAAGTATACAAATAAATTGCATGTCATATCAAGTGCTCCAGGTTTGTTGACAGAGTCAGAATGTATGGAGGCAGTTATAACAGCATGATAGTACAACAACAACATGCAAGGATACGGAATTGTATGAGTAGTATACAGTCAAAGAAAGATAAAATAAGACAAAGCATGCATAATATGAAGCTGCAATTGTTCTAAGCACAATAGAAATATAGATAAATAGAAAACAAGGCCACTATAATATCAAGTATGGAGAGATAATGAAGTCCAAGTGCCCAGAATCTTCACACTTTATTCATGTTGAAATAGCTATAGGAACATTTTGGCATCCACCAGAGAATATTCTAGAAGTGGATAGTGTTCAACAGGTATAGGAATACAATACATGTTCAAGATGAACAAAATGTAGAGATTAGGATTCAAAAGTCAAGTTATAGACAACATGTTTGCCAGAGCAGTCATAATAAGAAGAAAGTATGTTGTTATAGTATTCTTGATAGACTAATATTCAAGGAGGAAGGGCATACATCTCATACATTTTATTCATTTTGGAAGCTATAGGAACATCCATCAGTTACTACCATAATAAGCTAGAAAATAACGCATAGCAAAATGAAACTCTAGGTTGACATAAAAACCTTATTTCTTCATTGACAAAGAAAGAACAAAGGTGCCAAATTTCTATAAATCATGCTAGAATCTTTAAGATCTATATTGTTTCACTGTCATTCATAGAAAAAGTGATTTGTAGGGTTTGTCCAGATAAAACCCTAGGATGAAATTATGGTAAGAAACCCTTGTTCCTTAGTAAAACAAATGCATTCTTTTGATAGCAAAATCTAGAGAACAAAGAAATTGTTACAAAATGATATGTCATGCTCTAAAATATGAAAAAAATGAAATAGAACTGTGTGTTTTGTTCAGAAAATGATAAATCTGCTAGTTTCTATAGCTTTATTAGATTGATAATATAGTCATATCTACATGAAATTTTAGCCTTTCTCATCACGGCCTTGACAAAGATATACAAAAAGCATCATATACAGTGAGAAGAAATGGCAGAGATGTTGTAGCTTATGCCTTGAGAATACATTCATTTGTGTATAAAATGAAATCTTCTATTTCAGACATGAAGGAATACAAAGAGATTCATTAGATACAGTGAGTAAACAACTACAAAAAATCATGAAAATTGCCTTTTTCGTTCCAGAAAGATGCAATACTCATGTTTACCTTTAGCATTTGAGTGGAACACAATAAAAAATCTAGTGGAAATGCCTCTGAATCATCTACAGAAGCTTCAAACATGAAACACTTGTTGGCAGCGAGGAAATAGCAGAGAGCAAGAATGCAAAAAGTGTAAAGTGCAAAATGATGGGCACAAAAGTTGCTTTTGTGTTTTTTAGGGTTTTAGAACCCTAAGGATTCAATGGGTCTTTATTTTTGTCTTTTCTTTTCTTCTACATAAGTTTTAAAATGGCCCGTGGTCCTAAACATTGCAAAGTGTGATATCTAGGAGTGTGCCACAAGGTGGCTTTGATATATGTTAAGATTTTAGTTAAGTCTTTATCTCTTTTATATATTAGGCTGATCACTTTGTGCCATTTACCTTGTATTTAGTATTCCTTGCAAATATCATGTAATGTAAAATGATGGCCTTAAGTGATGACATTATGAGTCATTTAAGAGTTATTGTTAATGCAAAGGAGAATAAGGGAATGTGAAGGATGTGGCAGACATATGCCTAGAGTCTAGCTTCTTGTTTTGCCTTGGTGGAGGGAAGGATTGACTAAATCTGATGACAGTTAATAGTTGAGTTGGTTGTTGGAGGATATCTAGGAGTTTTTGTTGCTTAGAGTCATTTTGGACTTGTTTTCATGACTCTTTGTGTTTGACTAAGTCCTGATGGACTTTTTCTTGCATAATGGACACTTTTGGAGAGGATATAGGTCCTAGATTTTAGGCTTTTTGGGGGCACCCGACGCCAATCAATTGGAGTTTCCTTCTATTGTAGAACCACTTGGATAGTGGTGGATATAGTCACTTTTATGACTCTTTTGTACTGAGTTCTTACATGTAGATTTCAGAGACTTGTGATTTTTACAGTCCTTGCTCAGATTTTTTGACAGTTTGTAACTCATTCATCTTTGGACATGGAATACAATGGATGCCTTAGTTATTTCTGGTGATTAAACTCTTGCCTTTCTTCTGTTATTGTAGTCTTGTGTATGTTGAATGATTGATCAAGTTATTTGTGAAATTATCCTAGTCTCCTTGTAACTTTGCCTCATATATTGTACCTTTGCTACAAGTAGTAAGCTAATACAAGTTACTAATTGTGTTGATAAAATGCATATAACTTGTTAATTGTGAAGTTCTTTTCCTTTTGCATGTTATTGTGTCTTTAAACCTTTTAGTGAAATATTTATGCAAAAGCATCCATAACAAATTGTGCAAAATTAGTTTCTATCCATTTGAGCTAAGTGTAAACAAGTCTGAATTTCATCATCTTTGTCAGTTTGGTGTATCACCCTTTCATTTTAAGTTTTTCAATTTTAGTTTTCTAAGTTTCCTCCTCCCCTTTTCCTTGCAAAAATTATTAGTTTAGGTGGTAACCATCTAGGAAGCTGACCTTCTCCAGTGGTTGACCTCTTTTTTTAAAGATACCCACAGCTTTAGAGGTCTTCCCATGTTTTAGTAGATTGTTAAACTTCATGTTTAACATGGTGTAAATTTCATTGATAACAGTTTCCTTAAACTTAATTAGAGATAGCCACTAAGCAACCCACTATTTTTCCATCTCAATTAAAATTAATTGTCTTGTGGATGTTAGCATATATCTTGAGATTTAACCCACCATTATATTTTTATATTTTAATGAAACACTAGATTTTTGTGTCATTTCTGATTTCATTTTCTTGTGGATTTGTAGCTCTAGGATGTTTGATGCAAAGATAGACATAGATCTGACATTGTGTGACAATAATTGGGGATACGAGTAGGAATTTCCACAATTTGGATTTTTTCCTAAGGGGAAAATTGATGATCTCAACTCTTGCAAAGCATGACCAAAATAGTATGACAACAAGTGGGAAATTGATGATCTAAACTATTTTAAACTAGTGTCATGGTATGACAAAAAGTGGGGATATGAATAAGTAGGAATTTCCATATTTTGGATTTTTATTAAGGGGGGAATTGGTGATATCAACTCTTGCAAAGCATGACCAATGAAGCCCTAGTGATAACTTGTATTGCAACTAATTGAACTTCATCACTTACACTAGTTTTAATTTAATTATTATTTGTTGGATAGTATAAATTTATAATCTTTCCTTTGTGTAAAGGTAAAATGCAGAGAACAAAGCATATGTATAGAGAGGGTGTTGACAATGATAATAATGGATGAATGCTAGTGAGGATACCATTCCTTCAGAAGAAGGCACCATGATTTGAGTGGTGCCATTGGTTGTATGGTCATAGCATGCCATTGGTTTTATGGTCATAGCATGCCAAGTATCTAATCTTGATGCAGGAGCATTTGGGTCCACAGGTGATCTTGCATCAACCAAAAAGAGTTTTAGATTTTCAGTTCAGTTTTTGTTGTGGGTAAAAGTTCAAATCTATGTCACACTTTCAGCCAATAAAATGGTTTTGAACATAAGGTTTCTGGCTAAGATAGTTCCGCCTGACATGGTTCCATCCAAAACCAAGTGGCACATACATGGATTGTACAATTTAGGTAGAACCTTTTCACCCCATAGTTTACTGAGCAAAAAGGTTCCACCTGAAACTTTTAAAATAAAATTAAAAAAGTGGTGGCAAATCATTTTCACATGAATTTAAATCTATTGGAAGGGATCTTCCAGGAGCTGCGCAACCCCACAAGCCTCCCAGCTGACAAGAGAGGCATTTTTTTAACTTTTTTTTAATTTTTTAATTTTATTTGTGAATGGAATGTGAATTATTATTTTTTTGATAAAATTTGTTTTGAAATTTATTTTAAATTTATAAATCTATTTAAAATTGAAAAACCATAGAAATGAAATGAAATGAAACCAAAAAATTAAATTTGAAATTAAAACCCTAGAAATTGTTTTGAATTGAAACCCTAAATTTGAAATTAAAACCCAAATGAATTAAAAATGAAACTAAAACCCTAAACTTGAAACAAAACCCTACAAACAAAACCCGCTTCATGCCTCTCAAAATCTTATGTTGCAATTTTGAATCACTCAAAGATTTTACATTAGTTGACTTGGCATCATATTGTCCACATGATAAAAAATGATGCCACATCAACATGCTTTTTGTTGAGGTGTCCAAAAAGACCCAAAAAAAAGTTTGGACCAATAGTTGTGCATTAAGTCATGTTTTGTTGGTGTGATGATATGGTATCACATGATTTGTTACCTTTAGAAGTTTCATTCAATTATAGGTACTTATGTTCAACATTTGGTCATTTTCTTTTTTACATGTGGAATAATCATTGATAATATATAATATATAGGGTGTTCAACTATTGGTTCCTATACCCACAAGCAATATTTAACAACAATTGGACCCCATTCAACTATTGGCTCAAGTCTCTCCTAATGCTAAACTTTTAAAAATATTGGATGGGTAAAAGCATAGAACTATGTCACACGTTTGGCAACTTATCATCACAAGTGAATTTAAACATTACTAACTAAAAGTCATTTTTTTTAAAACATATGGTCTAGTGAGATTCCTTCTAGCTAAGTTAGATATGGGCCATAACTTTTCCAACTAGAAGTGTCCACTAAATACATATGTAGCACCACTTGGAGGCCAATTTACCAAAAAAATATAAAATTTCAAAAAAGTTGACGTTTCAACAATTCCTACTCATGTAAATAGTTTTTTTAAAAAAAATATAAAAATACCCTTTTGTAGATTTGTAAGTGTAGTTTTAAAAAATGTGATTTTTTTAATAGCCTAATTATTGTTAATATTTTATTTTTTATTTTTACTAAAAGTAGGTCATCAACACCAAAATATAAGGTTGATTGTCTTATCAAGAAAAAATAGTAAAGTTTATTAAAAAAATTTAAAAAACATGATGCACTAGAGAAGAGATTCCATGTCAAGATGATATAATTTTTTTTCTATTTTGGATAAATTGTCAAGACAAAAGCTGATGTCCCATCAAAATAATTATTTTTTAGTACACACAACTTTTAATATTTATTTAAAAATATATATTTATCAAAATGCATAAAAAATAAATCTATGCACTAAAGTTTCAAGTTATAAATACACACAAAAATTTTGAAGAAAAAAAAAATTACTATAAAAAGAGCGATGTCCCACTTGACTTCATTTTTTAGCATTTTATCAGCAACTAAATTATAGTGTCAATTTTACAAAAAAAATGTTTTCAAATAATTTTTTAATTTTTATAAAAAAATACAAACATAAAATACACTAAAAAATATACATTTTATTAATTTACATCATTTCAAAATTCAAAATGTATATGTCACTTTTTAATGATTCAAGTTAAAAATTTAGATCAATGTTGGATGTTTCCTTTATAAACATGTGACGCAGCTTTGTGCTTTTACCTGGATGTTAAATCCATAAATACTATCATAACTATTGGAAGATACTTAACTATTAGGTCCTCTCCCCTAGAATATTATTTCATTACTATGAATTGTTGATAACTATAAATTGGTTATACAATCTTGATGAAATGTGATTATATCTTTATAAATGTAATTAGATATAGTGATACATAAGTTAGATAGAATTTTAACCAACAAAATAACATTTGATATTGTTCAATACTAAGACAAAAGTGATTGATTTTCTTGAATTGAAACATATTTAGGAAATGCACCCTAGATGTCATTTTAGTCCTAGGTTGTACTATTAGATTAGAATAAATCTAATTAGGAACAAAACCTAAGGTAGTTACTAAATAATGAATAAACTAAAGGATAACTAACCTAGTGAATTAAGTAAGGACCACTCAATAATGTTGATTACTTATCTTAATTTTAAATATATATTTACACAACTTTTGCTAATGAATTGAAGTTAAACCCTACATCAAGTAGAGGATTTAATTAGAGTAAAAATAGAATGGCATGATTAATAAAGTAAGGTGAGTTATGATGAAGGATAAATATTTAGAAACATATATCAAAATTGATAAGCAATGATATATAATCAATATAGATAGAAAGTTTGATCTTCGATAAATTTAAATTGATATAAATTGAAATTAAGTGAATTTTTATTAAATAAGTATGAGTGTGATAGTGTAGTATTTAAAGTACATGACTATGATAACATAGTATTTCAAGTGTGAGTTGCAGAAATTTTTAGTTCTTAAATATGTGTAAACTTTGCAAGTGGTTTTGGATAATTGTGTACATTATTTGTAATTTTTTAGTCCTTAAGTATGTGTAAATCACTCCCTCCGCTACCATTACTCATATTTATAGTACCATGGACACTAGTAGATTGTAGGAATCCTTTCAAGTCAAAATTTCAATAGTAAGTTACGAGAACAATTATGGACTTGAGAATCAAGCCTTATTTATAATTTGAAAGATGGACAAACTATTAATCTAAATTGTTACTAACTTGTAACTAATAAAGATAATTATTGAAAAGACATAATGATCAAGATAAGTTAAACCATATAGAAACCTAAACTACACTATAATCTAATTACTTAATCATAAGTGCTATGGAGTCCATGACACCACAAGTGCATAGTTGGAAAAAGAAACAAGTCATCTTTATAACTATACCATGACCACTAGTATCTCACCTTTTAGTACATATCCCTTTTTTCACTTGTATCCTTTTCCTTATGTCCTAACTACTATATATACTTCTCCTATCATATTTACCACCTCTATGATAAACCACACTTCCACACCCCTTTCCTCCACTACTACTAAACTTGGATAACTTTAGTCCACTTATTCAATCCACTTCTGTACCCTATACCACATCCCATACCCTAGAAATACCCTTAAACTTACCTTTTTCTTCCATGCCTTTATACCAAGCCATGTCACCTCATCCACACCTCTCACTTCCCATGTACACTTTATAGTGGTATCCATTTAGTCACCACTTGTTCCTCTAATCTAGATGCACTATTTCATAAAGGATATCAAGAAGTAAATTAGAGAATCTATAGATGTAAATCTTATTGATTATAATAATTTTTATAGTTCCCTAGGTATCCTAGTTAAATCTATTTGAGATTGTGTCTTATCCATTCCTATGGGTTTTGTGGAACCCCACTTTTAAATGTATGATGACCTAAAGTTTCTAACCTAATACATGCCTTAAAATTCAAATACAACATAGTATATGTTTAGGCTTGAATCTTTTTGAGGATGGGATATTAACTAAGCTGTTTTAATTTATTCTTAAAGATTATGCTATTGAGTGGTTCTACCCACTAGTTCAAGGATCTATGCAAATTCATTCATTGATCTTAATATTTTTAAGTGTTCCTAAATCAATTAAAGATAATATAGGCCTTAGAACATAAAAATTACCAATTTATTTCAATGGGATTGACGATCTAACTTGTACACATTAGTGACCATGTAAAATTCAATTTCAATCTTTGTTCTCTTATTTATATATTATAGTTAGATCTAATTTATATATTATAGTTCTCTAATTTTGTAAGTTCCTCAAAGCTAATAAGTGAAACCAAAAATATTTTATAATGTTTCCACTAAAATCCATATATGTAGAAAAAAATTACATATGAAACATGAGATATTTAGGACTAGAAATTGAAATTTGGTCTTGTAGATAATTACTTTATAACATGTGGTGCTTTTAAAAAAGTATTTTATACCTATGATAATTTGTTAGAAGATTGTAATTTATTATAGGAGATTGTTTTTTTCACAAATTGAAAAGCAACACTGAGTTAAAATTGAGAACCATGTAATCTATAAATTTGAAATATGCATATATATAGTATCATTTGATTTCATTTTGTATGTACATAATATTTGATTTTGGACATGTATCAACATTTAATGTCTTCATGTAAAAAATTACTATGTTTAATTTTGTATCCACATTTTATTTTGTGCATGCATGGACACATTTTATGTCTTCATAAATTTAAATTATGTAAATTATTTAGTTTAGTTTTGTTAATTTAAATGTCTAGATTGAATGCATATATAATTTTTAAAATTTAAATGATTTTCAATTAAATTAAATTTTGATTTTAGAAATTAAATGTATGCAATTTTATTTCTAAATGCAAATTTCTATACGTGCATATTTGATATTATGGCTGGCTAGGCTTCTCAGGCTTAGTATAATCCTATGTTTGTTCATAGTTGTAGTGATTTATTCTCATCCAGTATTTAGATATTAATGCATTGTCTCATTTGGATCAGACAATTCACAATACACCAAACATGTCTAATAGAAACATGATGGTTGCTATTAGAGATGAGTTCACACATATGATTGATACTATCAAATAGTATAACCCCTATGATGATATTAGTATTAAGGACTTTTATATGTCACTCTCCACGAGTGTTACTAGGAATGTCAAATGGTCAACAATTAATAGGGTTGTCTCTTTAGATAATGTTAAGACCATATTTCCTCACTATATAGGACAAGATAGAGTGTGTGGATACCCTATCACTAGGTGTGTAGATCGTCTTGTAGCTCCACATATTTACCCTAAGTGGTTGGCAACTCATCGTCGATGGATTCATAATGATGAGTTGCAATTATTTCTTTGTAAACAATTATATTCTTATATACATGTGGGTTTATCATTTGATTCCATATCTATCATTGCACATGTTGGGTAGGAGAGAGGGAGGTTTTCTAATAAACCTCAATTTAGATGACCTGACCTACCACCACCCATCAATAGGAGGGCATTATTTGGACCAAACCTTTTGGTACTTCCCAAAAGGTTGGCCCTTGGTGTAGTTGTAGAGCCATCACTTACATCATCTAGGTGTGATGCCCCGTCATGCAACCCTAGAGTGCTAGACTTACAAGTGCAAAATAATAGAAATATATATATTTTTTGAAGCAAGTAAATGCATTAATCATTAAATATAATTACACAATTATCAACATTAAATAAAAAAAATAGCTAACACCTCTAGGGAACATAATTGCATCAGACAAACATAAAATTATAACAATACAAGTGATATACATTGAAATACAACAAAAGAGGATTTACATCACTCTTTTGTAGAGATGAACAGTTATATAAGATCATTTACAAGATTACAAGATTACAAACATGATGACCAATTACATCAGTTTACAATATATAATAAGATTTTACAATCTGGAAAATGCAATACATCTTGGATGATGAAGTACAAAATAGGAATTTGAACACATCTGCAGTGAAAAAGAATCAAGACAGATAGGAATAACCAATGGATAAAGCTCTTCCACCCAACCATGTGAAACCCTGAGGTCCACCCCTCTGATCTAGGAGATGACAATAAGATCCCATGACATGAGTAGTCATCTTGAGAAGAGAGTAAGAAGTAATAGGACCACATATGATCACACAATAACACAAGCATAGCATAGACATCTATCCTAGAGGCAACCACTCAAAACAAGACAAAGTAACAACAAGGGAATTGCTAGACTACAGTAGATAGGAGTGTCATCACGAGGTTTGTCATGGGTTGTCCTGGTAGGCCTTCCTAGGCCCTAGCCCCCATCTTGGGTTGTCCTGGTAGCCTCTCCCGACCACTGACCCCCATACAAACTCATGCAAAATCAACATACATTTCATGTGGACCAGGTAGTTGATCTTGCCATTCCAGGACTTATCATCTCATCTCAAGCCTAAATGAGCACTTGAGCCATGAGTGAGGTATCCAATTATCTTGTTAGGTGTGTTTACTTCCCAACCCCATAAGTTTATTAATTAGATTATCACTTTGATTAAGGTAAATCTCACATGGGTTGTCTAGGATACCACTTTGGGCTCCGGCCCCCATTGAGAGCCACTCCCCTACCTGCATCTAGAAGAAAACCCATTCACAGGCATAACATAGGTAATAAAATGAATGCAAGGTATTACTCTCTTGCATTTCCATTATGATCACAAAACAATTTAACTCGTTTATAATAATCAACTCCTTTGTGGGAACAAACATACACTTCCATAATCCACAACTTGACTTCTACATCAACAACATTAAACCAACCCATGATAACTAACAAGACTTATTTCTCAAAGTTCTTCACATACATGGCATGGCCAAAACAATAAAGAAACCTAACTTCTCCAGAACTATCATTCTTGACTTACAAAACAATCTATATTGTTAAAACTCCAATATTAGCAATTTCTAGAATAATAATACTAATTAAATCTATATCAACAACATTTAAGGAGAATAACATGATTGATAACATAAAGTGATCTACAGTGATTAAATCAATACATATAAAACTATATAACCTAAAATGACCCCTATTAATCAGATTAAATAAAATATGTCGTAAGATCTGAGTACTTATATTTCTAACTCTAGACACAGTTTAAGTTTACCACTAAATTAGAATCTAGAATGATATTCCTAAAATAACATAAACTCTATTAGTAATTTTATGATCATTGATAATACAAAAAGAATCTAATTTTGAACACTTTAAATAAGACAATTCGATTGTAAGTAACAATAATCCATAGAGATACACTTAGAACTCAATTACGTCTGTAAAACTAATTGCATGCCCCAGGGCTAATGAAATGAAAGAAGAGATGACTTGCGGACAAAAATATAACTAGAACGTGGAACGGTTTGGTGTGTCCAATCTTACAATAGCAAAAAACTAAAATTGACTAAATTTTAGATTTAAATGCTCTCTAAGAACAAAGGTATAAGTTCCTAAGATACTAACGTGATAATCAGAGTAAAACACAGAAATGGAATAAAATCATGATATGCATCGAGAGTATGGGTAAGCTTGATGTATGAATACAATCTTAGAAAATATTTTCTCATAGAAGACACTTATCTAAGAAGGGAATTTCTAAAACAAAAGATGACCCCTCCCTAACAACCAATTTCTGAGCCAGGAAAGTTTCCAAGAGAATACAATTTTGAGCTACAAGATGAATGGGTGGAATGAAACCAGACCACTGCCTCAAAATTACTACTGTGAATGAAGGACAACATGGCTTTTGCCAGGAAGAGTGCAGCCTCAGAAACTTGGTTGATCACACTCGATCAAAGATGGATGATTTATGTAGTGATGAAATCAATGGTTGCAGTATACACAGAAAAGGATCTAATGAGAATGCTTTAAAATGATCAAGCAACTGCCATAGACGGTGTAGAACCAGATTTGTAAATCTGTTTGACATACGCCCTTGGAAGACATTAATTCAAGATTGTCAATGATTGCAGGTTACACCCAAAATGGGTTGATAAAAATAAGATTTAGGTATAGTCAAGAAGAAAACATAGACATGCATAGGGTTAATTTTTAGACTGTTTCAATTATCATTGCCCAAAATCTCCATAGAACATTAACGCTAATAGAAATGAAGAAAGAGGTTCACATTTCTCACATCAATTTCTTTAGCAACAAGTTCATTGCACAATAGCTATTGAGGTCACCCTAAACTTTGTCACTGAGTTACCGATTAAATCAGTGCCAAAAGAATGGATGTGCTTTCTTGGTGACTGAAGATCACGTATGAATATAGGCTTAAAAGTATTCATGGTGATGTTCACATTTCATTAGGCAGAAAACATGATAAGAAGAAAGAATGTTTGGCTCCATAGTTGGTCGAGTCCTACGCAGTGGTAGAGGAGTAAACGATACTAACTAAGGGGTTGCTAGCCGATATACAAGAGGTTAAATGGTCGACACTAATTTCAACAATTGGCAAGGCTCATATCAAAATGTATTTCTGTAGACACTAAAACATAACACCAGTCTTAGTCAGAGCTAACGACTACACATTGGCAAGACTTATTATGACAGCAATTTTCATTGGAGAGTCTGCAAACTGAAAGCTAAATTGTCCAAACCAAAAATAGAATCTAGCCATAATGAATTAACTTGACCACTCCTTCCTTCTGTAATTGGTGATGGAAAGATGATAGATTTTTGTTTAAGAAGGAAATGATGTATCTAATATTCAAAGGTAGAGCTATGAGTGTACAAACATGAACGTTGAAAACTAACATTTATGATAAGACTTTTGGCAGTTATTTGACACATGAAGAACTAGTAGGATACAACAACGGTGCAGATAGGTGCTAAAAGTTGATTCACAATGTGGAGATCAAGGCAAAAATGAAGATGGGCAATGGTTGATTTATAGGAATCATGGTATTTCCTGAGGATAGGCAGAAATAAGATGAAATCTGTTGGGTAATACAATTAGATTTGGCCAAATGACATAGGAGTGCAACATTTCGAAGCAAAGGATTGTTTCTCTTAGCAGAGGAGAAAATAGCAATATACATGTAGCTTCATCTAGACAGGCCACAATTACCAAGAAGTTGATGCTAAGTTAACTCATAGGAGAAAGAGATTTAAAAGAAGAATTCAGACCAGATGCGAGGAATCATAACCACCTCTCAATCAAGCTTTTAGAAAGGATAGAAGAAAATCTCAAGCTATGTTTTAAACAAGAACAATAAGGACTTTAGGGCAATCAAAGACCCCAACTATATCAGATGCAAGACAGCAGAAGAAAGAAAGATTTAAGTAAATCAAAATGTGAAACGACTATAGTATTAATGGACCAAAGGGCTACAATCAAGCCATCTAAATGAGCTAATGATGGTTTGACAAATATTGAAATTGTAGTGAAGGATTCATGATGCAAGATTAGTTTAAATAGATGACGACAAGACACAGATACTATCATATTGTAGATTCACACTTTAGGGATAACTAATATCAGACATCAATAGAAGTTAAGTATTTCTCATAACATATTTTACTCATACATTATTACCTATCATAGATTAGATGCTACCTTTGTTGTGAATGCTTATTTGGCTTGAATCTTCAACTTTCTCCCCTTCCCTGTTTCTCCTCGTTCACCATTTTTTTTTTTACCTAGAGATTTTCCCCCCCAAATATATCTTCCCAAGACAAAAATAGTAAAAACAATAAATTCACTTCCCGTTTCTGACCACCATTACCTCCCAATAAATTTCCACTACCCCAACAACAAAACAAATTTCATTTATTTGAAATATACCATACCAGATTTTCTAACACCATAATTACTTATTTATTACTCTGAAATAGGAAAGAGAATATTTTATAGAAACTCTAAACTATAATTTAATTATATGAGTAGAGTGGCAACCAAAGAAGCACCAAAATTTATCTTTCTTAAAATAAATATTACTATTATTATTAACAAGGTGCTCTATAGACCAAAATCTATGCTACAACAACGTAACAAACTTATTACAACATAAATTATCTAACACCAACAATGACAAATGATCAAGCATGATCGAATAATACCTTAGCAATGTGACCAACAAACATGCCCAACTAGCCAGACAGACAGATCACAGGACAAGAAGACTCATCCTCTTCGAGGATGGTATGAAGCTAAGGGACCCTATCTCATCTCCAGACCACTATTCTCTATTGGATATAAGGCACGCTCAGACCTACCAATTCAGGTGGAGTTGATGCCTGGTACCTGCAACCTGCAATGAACAAAATGTCGAGCATGCATATATATATAATACCACTTAATCAAATACACCGTAGAAGAGAGTCGCAACATCGCAGAGTACTCACGCATGAGTAATGCGACACTTTCCCTTCCACCAATCACATCACAAGAATAAATAATCACATTATGCATATCCATCTAAACTAAACATCTATATAAGGTACCATCACATAAACACCAGATAGAATTAATCCACACAATCAATTTGTGTCCAAACCCAATCATAATATAACCATAAACATTAGTTCTAATAGTACCATCAAAGCAATAAAATAAGTATCATCATCAAAAAAATAAATCCAAGATGTCACAATAGAACAACTAGATCAAAAATCCAAAATGAGGGGCACTACACTAGGCATCATATTTATCAGAGTTTGGCTACTATTATTGATGAGGTTGATCATTTAGCATCTGATTGTGCTAGTAGATACATGATGTTCCCACACACTGACATTCCTTCTATTAATGCCACATCAATTGCTTATGATCCCTTCATCAGTGCACACATAGTTTCACTACAAGATGTGGCACAGACTACTGGAGAGGATGAGCTTCATAGACTGAGTACTTGTTTGACACATGACCATTTAGATGCATACTAGTTTATTAGCTCATAGTATGTGATCCCTCTTGATGTTGTGGCTTCACAAGTCAGGTGTCATACTGATTGACAAGATATGCACTCTCAAAGACTGACATATGGAAGACATCAATTTTCTTGTAGAGGTCATCTTATAGCAACTTCAAAGTAGATTTCTGCTCATATTGATCTTGTTACTCCATATTTGGTACTAGGATCATTTTGTGGATTATGTTTTGATGATGCTACATTAGTTGCGGAGTTCGGATCGACTGGTATTGCCATGATCATTAATTCTTCTGACCTTAGTGGGATTGGGAGGGTCATGGGTGTAGCAGTTGATTTGGCAACTTCATAGTTTGCAGATGATGAGGTATATATTAATTTATTTATAGCTCAGTGTGCAATTTATTATCTATTTAAATTAAACTATTTTGTTTTACTCTACAATGTACATAAAATGGATAATTTGTTTTGACTCTTAAAATCAATCATGTACATCAGGTGACTAGAGTGGTAGCACCTAACACTATGTAGGAGGTAGAGTTTGATGATCCAACACTGCATCATCTTGAGGTATAAATTATCTAGGTTATTTAATTTGAACAAGTAGTAAATGTATATATGCATATTGCATAGAATTTTTGGTTTAATAGAAAGGGAGCAACCCCCTCTGGTAGCATTTATGTATCCAAAAAAATATGCATATTGCATATGTCCATCTACATTTCTTGTATTTATTTTATTTTTTTAACAAAATATAATCATACATATAATTTTTTTGTGTATAGGGATTCATACACGATCTAGATATTCATAGATGGGTGGGGTTGAGCCCCTTAGCACAAGGTTCAGGATAGGGATCAGGACATGGTTCGGGATAGGGTTCAGGTCAGGGCTTAGCACATGATTATAGTCATGGGTTGAGTGAGTCCCAATCCACCCATAGGCACCCATGATTTGTTCTTAGACTACTTGAGTTGTGTTTGTTATTTATCACATCCATACACTTATGTTTGAACTAGACTTATTTAAATTATGTAGTCCATTTGCATGTCATTTGTTTATATATGATATATGCGTACATTTACATGTGTTTAGTTATAGAGTTATGTAGTGTGATTGAGTTTTAATTTGATTTGTGGCTCAAGTAGATCAAATGAATTGTGCATATTTTATGTTCTGTATTTTGCATATATTATAGATAAATTATGTGAGAAGGTATATTAAATAAATTAGAAATTATATAAGATAGTTTGGTGGGTGAGAAATTAAATAGTAGTTATATAAAATTATTAAGGTTTTGATTTTATTTGTATGTGTCATTAATAATTTATTTTTTCTTAATTTAGAAAATTGTTATAATTGTTAAGATTTAGTTTCTAGTAATTTATAATTTCTATCGAATAAAACATGTATCAATAGATGTTATTAATAAAAATTGTATTAATAGATGTTATTTTTGGAGTTATTGGTGATGAATACACTTAAAAGGATGAACACAATTAAAAAGATATTTAAAATAAAATTTACATACAAAAGTAAATTATCTCTTGAAATCAAAATAAAGTAGACAAATTTGTAATAAAATAAAATTAAAATTAAAATCTGTGTCTATGTAGCAAATAAACTAATTTTATTTAGTAAACTATTTTATTTTATGAATAACAAATAAGAATAAAACATGTAAATTATTTTCTTTTATGAATTTTAAAGTAAACTAATTTCTATCCAATAAAATATGCATCAATAGATGTTATTAATAAAACATGTATCAAAATTAGAATTAAAATTAAACATTTAGCCAACTAGCCCAATCTTACACTTTGGTCCTAGGTCAACTTTGTTGGAGGGGGAGATCTAATTATCTCACACAAAACACATACACAATTGCTCAAAACATGAAACACATAAATTATCCAAACATCTAGATGGAGTGCTACAACACTCAAATATTCTTCATTGATAAAAAATCATAATTGATCATAGATTAAAAAAGTTTATTTATACATGATGATCTAAAATTGAATCATATAACTACTTCGTAATCAATTACAACTATTTTCTAACAAGAAACTAAACAACAATGTTTATTATCCTACATTATCCCCCATAATGAACATTGTAAAAAAAAATGGTCATTATTCTATCATTGCTCCTCCTTAATTTCTACCACAAATGCTTCAGCATCTTCAATTCTCAAACTTTGTCTTTTCCTTTGCGAAACAATCTTCTGATCTCCAAGACTCTAATTTGTTTTCTCCATTTTTTTACCAGCTCGAAAAGTACTCTTCCTTGTGCTACTGCACATTGCTACAAGAATTCAATTTCTTCCTTAATTACTTGGTTTCTTCATGCACCTTTACCTCCAATTGATCTTCAAATCACCAAAACTTGAAATTTAGATGTACTCTTCCTACAAACTCACTATTAGTAGTGAAGATTCCTATTTTTCCAAATTGCATGATGAGTTTTAAGACATTGACTTCCTTCGATGCAAAAACAAACAACCATCTATCACTCAAAACATTCAATTCTTGCATGATCCATTTTTTGTTCCACTTGTGAATACTTATGCCTATACAACCTTCTAAACATACTTGTGACCTTTTTCCAATCAAATACATTAATCCAACCACAATTCATTCGCATGCAAACTTTCATAGATTCATTCTTCCATTCTCTATTCCAACACATTTTTTCATAGTGATTCTTTAAACCACAATTGCTACAAAGATGAATATCCCAACAATTTTTTTTTCCTGTGTCCTTGCCTGTGACAATGGAAACATTGCAAACACTATATTTCTTGAACTGACTTGTTTGAAATTGTATCACAAGTAACATCATCTCTTTTTTTTTCCTCTACTATATCCAAGACCTTCATACTTTGGCCTCATTTTTAGTTCAATTAGATTTATAATTCCTTGTCCAAATTTTCCCAAACCTTTTCCTTCATAACCTATTCTTTTCATGATTTTAAAACCAACATTATTTTCAAAAGAACTAACAATATTTGTAGATTCATACAAATTATCATCTTCATTCTTAAATTCTTTATTAGAAGAAGCTTCTAACTATATCACACAAATCAAATGTATCACATGAAACATCACAATGTAAAGACTTAGACTTTAGACATTCATTTTCTTTCTGACATGCTACAAGCAATCTGATCATTTTGATCTTTCAATTTTGAATTTTCTTCTTCTATCATCTTTAGCTTTTCTTGTAAATCTGCATTCTTCTTTTTAACCTTGTCATATAACTTCAACTCTTCTTCTAACTCTTCATTTTTCTCTCTAACTTTCTCCAATTCTTTTTCTAGACTAAGATTTTCAGATAAATTTTCACATTTTTCCTTTTGTAAAGCCTTTAGCCTTTCAAAATATTCTCTATTAATCTTTTTAACTTGTACTAATTCTTCCTCTAAACTATCGTTTTCAACCATTAAATTTTTATTTTCTTTTTTCATTCTTTTACCAATCTTTCCCATTTGAACAAAGAATTTTCTTACCTCGTGTTGTACTTCCCTTCAATTGCGATTGTTAGGCGATTTGTTGGAGGATTCTTCCTTTTCAACACTTCTCTTAGTTATTCTAAAATATTCTAGAGATTTCCATGAATGCTATAAATATAGCAGCAAGGCTGCCATTGTAATTAATCAAAAAAATCATTTAGCTTCTGTGTAATTTTCTGTTCAATAATATATTCAGGTGTTTTTTATTTGCTCCATTCTATTTTATTTTATTTCAAATACTCTATTTTTTTCAACAAGATTATGACGGGTTTAGGCGATTGTGATGGTTAGGCAATTGATTTTGGTAGCTTCGTGCGCCTCCACTCCTCCTGCGACGTCTTCAGACTTTTCTTCTTGTTGGTTTCAGCATAAATCAATCTCTTTCAGAACTTCCTTCTTGTAAATTGATTCAATCTTCTGCTACAACAGGTTCTTCAAACTTTAGAAATTTTGTTTTTTTAGCTTCTCTACTACGATCTCTGCGATCTATATTGTCTTCAGACAAAAAAAAAAAATCTCCACCTTGCAGGTGGCTATGATTATGCAATTTCCTCCTTTACAAATTTGCTTCGAAAATAATCCATCGGCTTCCTTTGGGTGGCTTTAAATCTTAGATCTATAGCCTTGTCTGAGTCTCCAGCGACCAACTTCTTGTTCTAGTGATCCGAGTTTGAGAAGTCTTGTGATTTCTACAGATCATCCACCAAATAAGAAAACAAAAGTTCTCTGACTTGCATTTCTCTGCGGCCCCTTAGCAGTTGCAACAACAGTTCTAATTTCTGACTTCTGTTCATGCAGGTCTTCAAACGTGGCAGACTTTTGGCTTATTCTGGTAGAATGCGCCTTCCTTTTCCCCTTACTTTAATCTTCATTCTGGCTACTTCAAACTTGTTCTTTCCTTTCTAAACAGCGTGGCCTAGTCTCCTTCAATTCCTACAATTTGGCATAACTTGGCAGCTATATTTCCTTGATTCAGCTTAATCTCATCTGAAAAGTGAAAACCCTTACACATCGCAATAAACAAACCTACAAACTTCTATTCAGCTGGCCAAACACTGCACAAGATAATCACTCAAACCTTCACTTATAAATGGTAGTTATCATTCAGAGATTTTGACCCATTCAAACAATAAAAGAAATAACAAACATTTTCATACCAAAAGCCTAGTCGATTCTTCCACATTGGGAAAGACAATGAACATGAATTGTCACTTAAATCATTTGATACACTGTTTTCATTCGTTGAAACAGCCTGCAACAAATACGTGGTCTTTATGCTGTAACATGCCTCATCAAATTCACCTTCAACGATTCAAAAATAAACTTCCACCTCTTTCTTTAGTGCCTTTCTTTGATATAGGCGATTTCAGCATTTACAAAATTCAACAGCCTCTATCCTAACTTCAGGGAACAACAACTTCTCTATTTATTTTTTTGGTGACTTTCATTGAATATCAACATGTGGCTTCAAAACTTCAACCAACGGATTCTTTGGACAACGATCCTCCTCAGCGACTTTTTTTTAATCCTGTGATTTCTATAGATTCTTTGCTTATGCGTTCTAGGGCATTTTGCAAGAAACCCATGATCTTATCAAATGATTTCTTCAAACACTATCAAATTTTGATCTTGAGAACCTAGCACCCACAATTTTTAATCGTACAAACCTTTGATCTTCTTTTTTTAATCTGATCTCTATTCACGAATCAATCTGCAAACACAATCAGTACAATCAAAATGAGCTCAGCTTTGATAAACTTGCACAATTATCCCACGATCTTCATGCTCTGATACCACTTGTTGGAGGGGGCGATAATTATCTCACACAAGACACATACACAATTGCTCAAAATATGAAACACATAAATTACGCAAACATTCATGTGACAATCCCCATGTTTGTATTATGCTTTTGCTTATCTTGATGGATGTCGATGACTGTATACTTTGTATTGGATTATGCATCTTGTTATTGTTTTGTTTTGGCACCTGTGATGTACAATCTTGATACTATTATGATGTGACATGATTATTACTTATGATGGATTTCAAGCTTACATGATTTGTGTTGCTTTGGCTATATGATATATGCATACGCATAGGTACCTTGACATGTGCTTGGAGTGTTGTAGGTATTGAGTACCAACTCTGCCTGGATTCATAGGTCTAAGCGTACTCCTATTATCCCTGATGGTAGTTACTGGAGATAGTCATAGGCCCTATTCCCTACCCTAGTCCACTGCCCCTGGTTAGTGCAGTGTTCTCGTGTTATCGTCTTACCTTCTAGTTGTATGTGGTTTACCGGTTTGTCTTGTTGTGGGATTTTGTCTTGGCCTCTGTTTATCTACTAGGTGACTTGATATTTTGGTTGTCAGTGTTTTGATGAAGTTTCAATGGAATCTTTTCGTGGTTACAAATATGTCATTTTAAATGATCTTATTAATCCATTTTGTTGAGCTCATGTACACAGTTATATCATTGTAGTAATGGTGCTAAAATGAAATTTTCGCCAGATCACTATACTTCATGTATATCACCATGTTTCTATTGCTTTTATTGGGTGGATACAATTTTAGATTTCACTTGGTTCGATAATTTTGGTGCCTTCCCATTTAGTCTTTTTATTAGTGTTGTGGCTTTTTTTAATCCATTTATAGATTCTTATTCACTGATTGGATGAGCATTGAGTTGAAAGGTTAGTTTGCTTTGTACTGGAATGAAGTGAAGTCATAGCTCTTGTTCCACAATTTTCTACACAAAATATAATAAAATTTAGTTGCAGATAAGATGTAGGGCATAATGGTTTCAGTAGTGGTTCATTTAGATTCACGACACACCTCATCATCAATCAGGGTGCAGCTCATATAAGAAGTCTTGGCTTGGCAAACAATGAGGAGTCAACATTCATTAAAAGTGCCATGGTCCAATTTGAGTCTCAGCCTCTAAGCTTGGCCTATGAGATGGCATATGATATGAAACAAAGCACTAACCTATTCAATCAAAGTGCACGGTAAAAAGCTACAGTTTAGAGTATGAAAGCATAAGCTTATTCAATTAAGGCTAAATCAATAAGGTATTTCAAGTCATACAAAAGCATCATAACCATTACATGGCACAACATAATGAGGAACATGCATCATGTTCTAAGACAAAGAAGTCATATGGAGAGTGGCGTGGCCTATTTGGAGGCAAGGAATTATAAAAGGGATCGGATTCCAACACATAAATTAGTCATGTATAGCACACAAATTCGAGGCATTACAAGTATTATAAGTGGCCCCATTCCAAATATGATAGTGCCACTTATAAAGCTCCAGCACTGCCTCGAAGACCTAGGATCATGGTAATGATATGGTACAAGTTAATTTTAAAGGTGTTTAGTTTATCTCAAAGTTGTGAACAATATAAGGTGCAGATTTAGTTGATCAAATAATGATGGCGCTGCAAGTTGTAGAAAGAACACATCAGGCCCAAATAAGATACCCTCAATAATAGCAGCCAAAACAAGAGAAATACAACCGTGCCCCTTTTAATTCATGATGTTTCATAATGCTTGTGAACTAAAGTGCAGCCTCTCATCGACATGAAGACAAAGAATGTGGATTATGTTAGTGGCACTCCCTATTTCAACCAAGAGGCTCGACCTGTGTAGTGGCGTGGTTGTTTGAGGTTCAAAGTGGACTTTATAAAGGAAGGCTGGTCTCTATAAAATGAACCATGATGCCAATGTAAGAATCAAGATATAGTTCCCATAGTGGAATCAACCTTAATAATGGAGGCTTCACATTGAAATCAGAGGCATTATGCAATGGTGTGTGTTTTAACAATGTGAGAAGTGTTCTCATCACCTAGCATTTGTAAATGTAACCATTGCAAAAGGATGTCATTGCTATGTAGGGATTGATAAAAGCATCGGCCTCTTTCAGATAAAAGCACGCTATTGAAAAGGATATGAAAACATGACTATTCTAGAATGGATATGGTGCTGCTCAAAAAGGCTCAGTGGCATGCCGAAGTGAGTGGTAAATGGGAAATTCAACATCGTGGTTTAGATTCAACGCAACAGACTAGGTAATGATACAAGAGGCCACTCATAGTCTCAACTCCAGCCTAAGGTGATCTCCAAGGGTTCATGTTATAGCTATGAGTCACTTCAAGGATGTCTTCCACCATGACAATGAAAAGCACCAGATTCCAAACATAAGTGTAGCACATTCGAAGGAAAGGCACAGTGCCAAGCCATGAAGTAAGTGCAGCCTCATAATAACCAATAGCATCCAAATTGAAAGTGCTTAGCATTTGGCATGTTCAGTCATTTCAAATGATGCAGTACAATTACCGTAGGATCAGAAGCATGATCAACATCTTGTGAATAAAATAAAAGGAGGCTTCAGAGACCACCACATGTCAGAGGAGGAAGATAAATAAAGCAACTCAGAAAATTACCAGAGTGATACATGTGGCTCAAGCATTGTAGAGACTTAAAAGGGGTACATTGGAGCCCACCGCGTGGATAAGCCTGAGGAGAGATAAATAAAATGTTTTGTTTCATTTTATGAAATTGCATCAAAAGGTCACGGGAGCTGAGTCCTTAATAAGAGGTTCTTATTATATATGGTGGGCCCCTCTAATGAGCTTGTTTTAATATTTAAAAATGAGTTTCTCCAAAGGCCACGGGAGTATAATGTAGAGTTAAAATATAAGAATCTTTTACTTTTAAAAGAAAAGACTTATTTGATGGGACCCTGTTCAAAACAAAGTAGGAGCTTCATTAAATAAGGATTCATTTTGACTCTCTTATATCACAGAGATGGATAAAGATGCAGCCCTAATTTTACACAAGCATTTTTATTTTTCACCGGCAAGCAAGATGGAGATGGCGGGGGTATTTTCCTTTTCATGCAGGGCAGAGATAGAAACAGAGATATTTTCTAGCTAAGAGGAAGTTTTAGTTTCAATTCTAGAATCAATTATAGAGTCAGTTATTTTTCTGGATTTTGGGTAGATTTTGTGGGCAGTTGCAGATTTTGGAGGCCGTTGAAGATATTTTGTTGGGGTTTTTTAGGCTTATAAAGGCAGGTCTGAGTTAGAGTTCTAGGGGTTCTTCATAGATAGTTTCACACACAGATCAGAGTTTTAGAGCAGCAGACAGATGTTTTTCTTCTTGCCTTAGCAGTCTTTGTTTCGTGAGGATGTAATATTTCTACTTTGTGCAAACCTTGCCTCTGTAATTGGTTACCATTCAAATAATAAAGAGTCACTATTCTATGTAGTTTTGAATACCTCTATTTTCTTGTTTCTAATTTCTCTGTTTCTTTTTTCTTTGTTAAAATCTCTTTATCAAACTGAATTTAATCATGCATTTTGCTCTTTAATCTTTCAGTTAATCTTTCAAGGTTTGACACTGTGCTAATTATGGGTAGTTGTTTAAATCTAGACCATCACGTTAGGGATTAGAGTTTCATATTGTATCTGTAATCTTGTTTTCCTTTTAACCTTTTTTTCAAATCCGCTCTAAAAAATGGAAGAGCTATCTTCCTTAAAATCTGGAGGTTGTTTTTGGGGTCAATCCCAAATCACATAAATTTCCCATGTTGATTGTTGGATTAGACCCACAAATTTATACATCAATAGTTTTTGGCATGCCCGGTGGGACTAGAATCAAAGACTTGGGTGTTTGTTTTCAGTGAATCTTTGCCCTACATTTTGTGGTTTTGATGGAAATCATAGAAATATCTTCTCATAGGAGCATGAATAATCCATCTGGTGACTCTACTAGTGAATCTTTCTGAGATCTTTGCACCTGGAGATCATGGCAGCCCCTGGTATATATGTGCATCTGACTATTCAAAGGGATCTACCTTTTGTGACTTGGGATTCAAGTCCTCTTGTTCTTCAGCAGTAGGGTCAAGTTCTTGACATAGCATGGAAAGCACTACCTCATTTTCTTAGAGATGGCTTTGTTTGCCTTGTAGATCACATTCAAGATGTTGCAATTTTATGTGTCATTCACAATTTGACAATTGAGAATCATGTCCTTCTGTTGTTGGCATCCTCCCTCAAAGGAAAAGAAAAAGAATGCTACAGAAGTTTGCAGCTTGGTTCAATCACTGGATGGGATCAGCTTGGTGGGCTCATCTACAATTAGTTTAGGGAAAGGACATATGTCAAGACTCTCACCCAAAATCTCATCACCATCAAAAGGCATCCAATGGAGCCCATACATGATTTCAATTCAAGATTTGACAAGGTATGGAAAAAATTCTTTGTTGACATGAGGCCTGCTCCAGTCTTTGCATTCTTGAATTATTTAAAAGCTTTAGACCCTGAGATCTCTGTCATGATACAATCTTTAGGGGGTGAAACTTTTGCTCAGTCATATGATCTGGTTATTAGATTTGAAAACAATCTCATTGAGGTTGGTAAACTATCTCCTTTGCCCTTAAAATAGCTAATGCCTCATGCAAATAACCTATCTCAAGTTCTTTCTTGCAATCAAATGTATACCTATTCTGATCCACCCACCCTCAGGATGCTGATTTGTCAAATCATCAGGAGATGATGGAGGTAAAAGGACTTATAAAAATCATCACCCATGAGCTGAATGAGTTAAAATATCAAACCCTGTACCATGCTGATCCAATTTTCATGCCTCCATGCCCTCATGAACATCAATATGAATATAGCTAGAGGCTGCCCCACTATCTTGAAAATTATCCTTTACAAACCTCTATATCTACAAATCAGCCCATAGAGGTCATAGATCAGGTTCTCTATCACTTTGATATAAAGGAGGAATCCGGTTTCAAAGATACAAGAAGAGAACAAACCCTTGTTCATCCAGTGTATTCTTATGATCTTGAGCATCAAGTAGCTATGGAAAGATGTGATTCAAAATTTTAGTCAAGCGATGAAGAAGACTTAGATGACGCTTATGAGGTGACATTTCTAGAAGCTGAAAAGTACTTCGAGATGGGATTTGAAGCTGAAAAGTACTAGGTGAACAGTTATGAACAGTCTATGCCTCATCTTGAGAAAGAAGTTGCAAATGACATTCTACCAAAATCTACAAAGGGTGATTGTCTTTATTTTAGTCACGAGGTCTCACATTTTCAAGATGATAACATAGGTACGCATTAGGGACTGCATGGTGAGGATTTGTTCTCACTTTTTTGACCAGGCTATCAGCTACTAGATACAGAAGACCCTAGCATTCACCAAGTGGCTGGTTGTTTTACAAAGCCTCTTGTAACAGATTATGAAGAAGATTTTAAAGAAGAGGTAAATCTAAGAGCTGATTTGTTTTCCATTCTCGAAGATGGTTATTGTCTTCTTCTTGATGAAGATTCAAATATGCAAGAGAAGATACAAGATGACATAGTCTCAAGAGACAATTGGAAAAGTGTTGAGTTGCATACAGAATCACATTACACTCCTTTCTTCTTTCATGAAGGAATTCCAATCAGACTCAAGACTATTATTGGTAGCTTTATCTCCTGCACACCTATTTTTGATTCCATCTTGAGTTATGGACCTATGGGAGAACCTACAATAAAGGTCATTGATAAAGTTTAGTCAGCAAAAGTCTCCAAATGCAAGTAGAAAAGTGAGTTTCAACACTTGGTTTTCCCTCCCCACCCTCTGCACTAGCAAGAGTAGCATTCAGAACAACTTGACTGGTATTTTTGTGCAAAGGGTGAGCCTCTGGAGTACAGAAAAGAAAAAAGGTACCAGTTCTTGCTTTATTTCTTTATGCAGTTTGTCTAGTCCATTATCAGTGCAATGTGGATCAGTTGGAGAAACATCATCAGATCAAACATTTATTTTGTTGTCTTGGTTAATGGGCATATCCCTATGTGTCTAATATTGTCAGTAATTTAGTATTAGATTTAGAATAAGTTGCTACAACAGTGGCATTAGTTTCAGGTTTAGTTGTTTTGTTTTCAATAAAATCTCAGCCACAGTTGAGGATGTGTGGTCAATATCTATGGTTCAAACATGCTTCAGTCTCAGTGTTTCAATCATGTCTTAGAATGAGGGTCAATTTTTGTGGTTCATCTCTATATTGGTTTCAACGTTTCATTCATTATCAGTTATGGTCATGCATTTTTTGAGCAGTTTGCATTGGTTTGATTGTATAAAATGAAAGCTTCAGATCTATTTTTAGTTAAATCAATGTTTTAGTTTCAGAGAATTGTGACTCTATGCCCAATGATAAAGCCAGTTTACAAAACTAGAAGTTCTGAGATACAAGTGAGTGAGCTCACACACCCAACCAGTCGCCATGAATTGTTACATAATTTTTTGCACAAAATATCAAAAAAATTAGTTATAGACAAGATGCAGGGCATAATGATTTTAGTAGTGGTTCATTTAGATTCATGACACACCTCACATCAATCAGGGTGGAACTCATATAAGAAGTCTCAGCTTGGCAAACAATGAGGAGACAACATTCATTAAAAGTGCCATGGTCCAATTTGAGTCTCAACCTCTAAGCTCGGCCTATGAGATGGCATATGATATGAAACAAAGAGCCAGCCTATTCAATCAAAATGCATGGAAAAAAGCTATAGTTTAGAGTATGAAAGCACAAGCTTATTCAATTAAGGCTAAATCAATAAGGCATTTCAAGTCATACAAAAGTATCACAACCATTATATGGTGCAACTTACTGAGGATCATGCATCATGTTCTAAGACAAAGAATTCATATGGAGAGTGGCATGGCCTATTTGGAGGCAAGGCATTATAAAAGGGATCAGCTTCCAATACATAAATCAATCATGTATAGCACACAAATTCGAGGCACTACAAGTATTATAAGCAGCCCCATTCCAAATATGATAGTGCCATTTCTAAAGCTCCAGTACTACCTCAAACTCCTGGGATCATGGTAATGATATGGTGCAAGTTAATTTTAAAGGCATTTAGTTTATCTCAACGGTGTGAACAATATAAGGCATGGATTCAGTTGATCAAATAATGATGGTGCTGCAAGTCGTAGAAAATATGCATGAGGCCCAAATAAGATATCCTCAATAATAGTAGCCAAAACAAGAGAAATACAACCATGTCCCTTTTAATTCATGATGTTTCATATTTCTTGTGAACTAAAGTGAGGCCTCTCATTGACATGAAGACAACGAATGTGGCTTAAGATAGTGGTGCTCCTTGTTTCAACCAAGAGGCTCGGCCTGTGTAGTGGTGTGGTTGTTTGAGGTTCAAAGTGGACTTCATAAAGGAAGGCTAGTCTCTATAAAATGAACCATGATGCTAATGTAAGAATCAAGATATAGTTCCCATAGTGGAATCAACCTAAATAATGGAGGCTTCACATTGAAATAAGAGGCATTATGTAATGGTGTGCGTTTTAACAATGTGAGAAGTGTTCTCATCACCCAACATTTGTAACCATAACCATTGCAAAAGGATGTCATTGCTATGTAGGGATCGATAGAAACATCAGCCTCTTTCAGATAGAAGCATGATGTTGAAAAGGATATGAAAATACAAATATTCTAGAATGGATATGGTGCTGCTCACAAAGTCTCAGTGGCATGTCAAAGTGAGTGGTTAACGGGAAATTCAGCACTGTGCTTTCGAATCAACGCAGCATACCAAGTAATGATACAAGAGGCCACTCATAATCTCAACTCTAGCCTAAGGTGATCTCCAAGGGTTCATGTTATGGCTATGAGTCACTTCAAGGATGTCTTCCACCATCACAATGAAAAGCACCAGATTCCAAACATAAGTGTAGCACATTCGAAGGAAAGGCACAGTGTCAAGCCATGAAGTAAGTGCGGCCTCATAATAATCAATAGCATTCAAATTGAAAGTTCTAAACATTCAGCGTGTTCAGTCATTTCAGATGATGTAGTATAGTCATCATAGGATCAGAAGCATGATCGAATGGCTTGCAAATAGAAGAAAAGAAGCCTTCAAAGACCACCATGTGTCAGAGGAAGAAGATAAATAAAGCAACTCAAAAAATCACCAGAGTGATACACATGGCTCAAGCGCTATAGAGACTTAAAAGGAATACACTAGAGCCCACCCCGTGGATAAGCCTGAGAAGAGATAAATAAAATGTTTTGTTTCATTTTATGAAACTATATCAAAAGGTCATGGGAGTTGAGTCCTTAATAAGAGGTTCTTATTATGTATGGTGTGCCCCTCTAATGAGCTTGTTTTAATATTTTAAAATGAGTTTCTCCAAAGGCCATAGGAGTAAAAAGTAGAGTTAAAATATAAGAATCTTTTACTTTTAAAAGAAAAGACTTATATGGTGGGACCCTCTTTAAAACAAAGTAGGAGCTTCATTAAATAAAGATTCATTTTGAATCTCTTATCTCACAGAGATGGATAAAGATGCAGCCCTCATTTTAGATAGCCATTTTTATTTTTCACCAGCAAGTAAGATGGAGATAGTGTGGGTATTTTTCTTTTCATGCAGGCTAGAGATAGAAATAGAGACATTTTCTAGCTAAGAGGAAGTTGCAGTTTCAGTTCTAGAATCAGTTACAGAGTCAGTTATTTTGCCAAATTTTGGGCAGATTTTGTGGGCAGTTGTAGATTTTGGAGTGTTGTTATATGGAGGTTAAATTTACCCCACTTTTATCGGCATGGTTTCCCCCCAAATTCCTATGGGGTCAAGTGGTAGTGCCCCTGGTGCACTTTCTGTTGCGATACAAGGTGGGGTTGAGGGGAAGCACTGTCGCAAGGGTTCAGGGGCAGTACCCCCGAAATCTCACACAATTTTTTATTATTTTATTAAGGCGTCGGGAGTTATTTTTTCATTGGTAAACATAAAAAAACCCTATTTTGTAACCAACAAAAGTCGTGATAAAAATGGCTAAGGCTTAGGGGTTCTATTGATGTATTGTAGCATTTTGTAGTGGTATTGAGTTGCAAGGATTGTTGGTTGTAATCGGTTTGATTTACTGGATAAAAATATTGGACTCTGTGTTGGTGAATGTAGCCTGAGTTTGGGTGAACCACATTAAAAATTGACTCACTGTTATTATTTCTATGTATTTTCATTCCTCTGTTTAATCTTTATTTGCATTTAATTGATATCTTCTATTGGCTAACCCTAATAAGTGGTATCAAAGTGGGTTGTGCTTGATTATCATCTGTAGGAAGGTCTCACAGTTGAGTGGGAGTCTCACAGTTGAGTGGGAACAATGGCGGATGAGGGTAAATTGAAGGTTGATAAATTTAATGGGCAAAACTATTAGTTACAGAAGATGCAGATGGATGATTACTTCTATTAGAAGGATTTATGGAGGCCATTGGAAGGAGTATCCAAGAAGCCTCCAAGAATTACAAATGAGGATTGGAATCTTCTAGACAGAAAGGCACCGGGAACCATTCGGTTGTACCTGGCACCATCGGTGGCATTCAATATAACGGAAGTGAAGACAACATATGGTCTGATGAAAGCTTTGGCTAAATTTTATGAAAAACCCTTAGCCTCAAAGAAGGTATTTCTCATGAAGTATTTGTTTTATCTAAAAATGATTGAAGGTGTATCTATGATAGATCATTTAAATGAGTTTAATATGATTATCAGTCAGTTAACTTCTGTAAAAGTCAGTTTTGATGAAGAGGTGAGGGCTCTCTTGATATTATGTTCTTTGCTAGAAAGTTGAAATAGCTTGGTAATGGCTATAACTTTGTCTCTAGTTCAAACACTTTGAAATTGATGATGTTGTTGGTGTTATTCTTACTAAGGAAATGTGACGAAAAAGCTCAGGAGGGTCCACATCAGATAGTGTTTTGAATACAGAAAGTAGGGGCGGATCAAAAGAGAGAGGAAAAGGTTCTGGAGGTCATGGGAAGTCATGAGGAAAATCAAAGGACAAGAGATCCTAATCTAGAGGACAGAAGGATTATTGGTACTACGGGAAACTAGATCATCTGAAGAAAGATTGCTAGTCTTGGAAGAATAAAGGAGACAAACAAGAAGAAAATAAGGAGGCAAATGTGGTAAGTAATAAATCTAAAGATGATTCTTTGATTCTTTCCCTAGATAATGCTGATGATTCATGGGTTTTAGATTCAGGGGCCTCATTTCATGCTATGCCCCATAGAAGTTATTTTCTTGATTATGTCTAAGGGGATTTTGGGCTGGTTTATTTGGAAGATAACAAACCCTGTCAGATTGTTGGAAAGGGAAGAATTAAGATTAAGTTGTAGAATGGGAATCATTGGCTACTACAAGAGGTAAGGCACATTCCAAGGCTCAGTAAGAATTTAATTTCAGCAGGGCAGCTAGTTGAAGAAGGTTGCATTATTACATTTACTTATAAAAATTGGAAGGTTTCAAAAGGTGCCTTAATAGTAGCAAAAGGTGTGAAAGTAGGCACCTTATGTCCTTGTACAAATTATATTATTCCTTCTACTTTAGCTGTTGCAGAGAAAAAATAAATAGGTTCAGGAACATTTGTTGTAGATTCACAGGAAGAGACTGAAACAGTTGCTGTAGGTTCTGAGACAACACTATGGCATAACATACTTAGGCATATAAGTGAAAAAGGTATGAAGGTACTTCATTCTAAGAAAGTTTTACTAGGTCTAAAATGTATTAATATGGATTTCTATAAAAGTTGTGTGTATGAAAAATAAAAGAGAGTCAGTTTTCTCAAGGATGGGAAGCCAAAGAAAGATGAAAAGTTGGAGCTTGTGCATATAGATGTATGGGGACCAGCTCAAGTATCTTCTCTCGGTGGCTCTCGATATTATGTTACATTCATACATGATGCAACTAGGAAGGTATGGATTTAATTCCTTAGGAAGAAATATGATGTATTTGAAACATTTAAGAAATAGAGAAGCTTGGTTGAGAATGAGACGGGTAAAAGATTAAAATGGCTCAGATCTGATAATGGTGGTGAGTATTGCAGCAAAGAATTTGAGGATTATTGTTCTTTTAATGAAATTTGTAGGTAGAAAATGGTTCCAGGGACTCCACAGGAAAATGGAGTGACTGAATGCATGAATAGGACCAATAATGGAGTGTGCAAGGACCACGAGATTACATGCTGGGCTGCCTTTAAACATGTGGGCAAAGGCTGTCAACACTATTGTATATTTAATTAATAGAGGTCTTTCAGTTCTTTTGGGCTATGGTATTCTAGAGGAAGCATGGACATGTAAGAAGGTGAGTTATTATTTTCTCAAAACCTTTATATGTGAAGCATTTACACATATAGATTCTAAAAATAGAACCAATCTGGATGTAAAATTAAAAAAGTGTACCTGTATTGGATATGGCATTGATGAATTTGGTTATAGGCTTTGGGATTTTGAAAATTAAAAAATTGTGAGAAGCAGGGATGTTGTATTCAATGAGAAGGTGTTGTACAAAGATTAGTTGCAACAGCATGAGAAGAAAGAAAAGGTTTATGTGGTGCTAGATGATACTCCAAATAGTGATGTTCCAGTGCTTCCTCATGCTCTGCAACATCAACAAAAAATACCACAAACTCCAATGAATGTTAGATGGTCAACAAGGCTAAGTAGACCTCCTAAAAAGTTTTCTCCCTTTGTATTTTTTTTTTTTTAACAGATGCTAGTGAGCGAGAAAGGTATGATGAAGCTATCCAAGTGGATATAAAGGTTCAGTGGGAGCTTGCAATGAAAGAAGAAATGGACTCCTTGCTGAAAAATTAGACTTGGAAATTATGTAAGTTACCTATAGGTAAAAAGGCTTTACCAAACAAATGGGTTTATAGGCCAAAAGAGGAAGATGGAGGTAAGAAAAGATTTAAATCCAGGTTAGTTGTAAAAGGATTTTCACAGAAAAAAGACATTGATTTTGATGAGATATTTTCTCTGGTTTTTAAGATGACTTCTATTCGTATTGTTTTAAGTATTGTGGCTACTAAAGATTTGCATTTGGAATAGCTAGATGTGAAAACTACCTTTCTCTATGGTAATTTAGAGGAGGAGATATACATGGAAAAGCCCCAAGGATTTGAGGTCAAAGGTAAGGAGAAACTGGTGTGTAGATTGAAGAAGAGTTTGTATGGCCTGAAGTAAGCACCTCAGCAATGGTACTTGAAATTTGATAGTTTTATGGTTGAGCAAGGCTATAACCAGTGTAATTCTAACCATTGTGTTTATTTTAAGAGGTTGGATAATGACAGCTACATTATTTTATGTTTATATGTTGATGACATGCTTATAGTGGAGTCTAACATGGATCACATAAGAGAATTAAAACATCAGTTAGCATAGTCATTTGCTATGAAGGATTTGGGGGAAGCAAAACAAATCCTTGGTATGAAAATTTGCAGAGATAGGAAGAACAAAAAATTGACTCTATCTCAGGCTAAGTATGTTGAAAAGGTGTTGTAGAGATTCCATATGGAGAATGGAAAAGCTGTCAGTACACCTTTGCCTAGTCATTTGAAATTGACTAAGGAGATGTGTCCTAAGACACCAGAGGAGGAAGAAAAAATGTCTAAGGTACCATATGCTTTAGTTGTAGGAAGTTTAATGTACACCATGGTATGCATAAGACCAATTATTGCACATGCTATAGGAGTTGTAAGAAGGTATATGAGTCATCCCAGATTGAAACATTGAAATGCAGTAAAATGGATTCTTAGATATTTGAGAGGTACATCTAATAAATACTTATGTTTTGGGGGTTCTAATACTGATTTAGCAGGTTATGTAAACTTAGATTTGGTAAGGGATATTGATACCAGGCGGAGTACTATAGGTTATGTCTTTACTGTAGGTGGGATAACGGTGAGTTGGATCTCATGGTTGCAAAAGGTGGTCGCTTTATCCACCACAAAGGTAGAGTATGTAGTTGCAAAAGAAGCAAGCAAGGAGATGATATGGCTGCAATGTTTCATGGAAGAATGGGGCAAACAACAGGTTAATAGTTATTTGTTTACGAACAGTCAGAGTGCCATACATCTTGCAAAGAATTCTGCTATGCATTCAAAGACCAAACACATACAGTTGAGGTATCACTTCATTCAGTTAGTGTTGGATGATGAATAGTTAAGGCTAGAAAAGATACATATAGATGAAAATCTAGCGGATATGTTTACAAAGGTAGTGACAAGGGAGAAGCTGAGCTCCTCTTCAACTTTGGTTGGTCTTCAAGACTGAAAACAAAATCAAAACAACAAAGTCCAAGGTGCTTATTTCTAGTGGGAGCTATAGGGTTAGCAGTCTTATGATTAGTCTCCAAGTGGGAGATGATATGGTGTGGAGTCTGATCAGTCTCCAAGTGGGAGATTGTTGGTATATGGAGCCTAATCACACTTGAAGGTTAAATTTACCCCACCAAAATTCCTATGGAGTCAAGGGGCAGTGCCCCTAAGATAGGGTCAAGGGGCAACACCCCTTGCGAGGTCCAAGGGTAGCGCTCTTGGCACACTCTCTATTGCGATATAGGGTGGGGTCGAGGGGAAGCACACTTGCGGGGGCTCGGGGGCAGCGCCCCCAAAATCTCACATGACTTTTTATTATTTTATTAATGTGTCAAGAGTTTTTTTTTCATTGGCCAACATAAAAAAAACCTATTTTGTAACCGACAAAAGTCGTGATAAAAATGGGTAAGGGTAAGGGTTTTCGTTGATGTATTGTAGCATTTTGCAAAGGTATTGAGTTGCAAGGATTGTTGGTTGTAATTAGTTTGATTTACTGGATAATAATATTGGACTCTCTATTCGTGGATGTAGCTTGATTTTGGGTGAACCACATTAAAAATTGTCTCTCGCTGCTATTATTTCTGTATTTTTATTCCTCTGTTTAATCTTTATTTGTATTTAATTGATATATTCTACCAGCTAACCGTAACATGGAGGCCATTGAGGATATTTGGTTGGGGTTTTTCAGGCTTATAAAGGTAGGTCTAGGTCAGAGTTTTGGGGGTTCTAGATAGTTTCACACACAGATCAGAGTTTTAGAGTAGCAGACATATGTTTTTCTTCTTGCCTTAGTAGTCTCTCTTTCATGAGGATGTAATATTTCTAATTTGTGTAAACCTTGCCTCTATAATTGGTTACCATTCAAATAATAAAGAGTCACTATTCTATGTATATCTGAATGCCTCTATTTTCTTATTTCTAATTTCTTTGTTTCTTTTGCCTTTGTTAAAATCTATTTATCAAACTGGGTTTAATCATGCATTTTGCTCTTTAATCTTTCAATTAATCTTTTAAGGTTTGACACTGTGTTGATTTTGGGTAGTTGTTTAAATCTGACGCATCGCCTTACAGATTAGAGTTTCATATTGTATATGTAATCTTGTTTTCCTTCTAACCCTTTTCTCCAACCGCCTCTAAAAAAATGGAAGAGCCATCTTCCTCAAAATCTAGAGGTTGTTTCTAGGGTCAATCCCACATCTCAGAAATTTCCCATGTTGATTGTTGGATTAGACCCACAAATTTAACAATCAACAGCTCTCAAAATGGGGTTAGTGGAAATGTTTAAGTGAAAAGAAAATATCTTGGAGGCTGGTACGAATTTATGGAGCTACTAAAAGGTCACCCTCCTTTTACTAGGTCAATGCCTCACAATTTGGAGAGGTTTTTAAAAACAAACAAAAATAGACAAAGGAAGGAGTGGAAGTCATGGCATTGGTTTGGTGGAGTTTGTTTTAATGCTACAACAAAAATATCTAATCATTAGGTGCAAATTGATGTTTTGGAGGGAGGAACTGTAGGAGTGAAGAGGGAGATCCAATGCATTTTCTTGGGGGAGGTTGTAAACACCCAAAAAAAAAGATAGAGAAGAAAAAAAGAGAAAGGCAACGTAGGAGAAGAAAAGAAATAGAGGACAGAGAAGAAGCGCATGGGATAAAAGCAAATGCTCAGGAAAGCATATCAAATTGCAAGATTTGAGGTGAGCTGAGGGGAGTGCATAGTGAAAGAGGTATTTACCTATGTTCTTGTCCTTCTAGCACAAAAACTAGAATATGCTTGTTGTGACTTCATTAAGCACAGGAAAATCAAAACCTCATTACTGCCTGCACAAAAAAAAAATATGTTAGCTATTGTTTTCATTAAGCACAGAAAACTGAAACCTCATCATTGCCGTTTTAAATAATATGCTAAAATCTTTTTCAATGCAAGATAGTTACATCGACTCTTCCCTTTAGTTATTTTGTTAAATATGCTGATCGACTTCCTTAAACCAGTAGAGGATATGGGTTTTCAAAAAAGATCATGTGTTGCTTGATTTATAAATTTTAGTAAACACAAAGGGTTTCCAAAGAAAGATCATATGTTTTCTAAGTTAATATTTTAGGAAAACAAAAGAGGGTCGATCTTATAAAGAATAGATTGAGGCAACCATACAAGACTAGGCTGTATGATAGAGATTGAAGAGATCTCAATCCCATGAAACCCATTTATTAAAAACTGACTTCTCTGTTAGATTATCATTGGAAATCTTCTTAAACAAAAACTTAGTGGCTTTGTTTTGGTCATACTGTCATTTTTGCTAAATCTCTAGACTTGTGGAAACCATTGTCTTTGAGTTAAAGAATGAAATGGCACTAAAATAGTTTAGAAACATCTACCTATGTTTGTGCATTAAAATTGGTCACATAAACTCTAATTGGAAAGAAAATCTGCAACCCAAGGATATAAGGGAATTATTGTAAGAGGGAAAATTAAGATTTCCATTTTGTGAGCCTTTTTAATATTTTATTTTGTTATTATAAATATGGTAGACAATATGCAAAATTTAGGCTATGAGTTGACTTGCGTCACCATATGCCGTGCTTCTCTTATGATATTTGTGCATTCCTTTGTGAAGAGTGATTCAATTGGGGTCACAGGAGTTATTACAAAACTAATCTAACTGTCAAAAGGCTGTTTTCAACAAATTACACTATCCACGAAAGCTTTTGTCTTGTAGTTCACATTTTTCTATTTCTAATTTATACTTTAGTGTTACAGTCTATTTTGGATACCTCGTTTGGTTAAACGAGATGACAATGGTCTAGATAATTACAGTTATCTTTTTGAGTGGCTCTCTATGGGCACAAGGTCTGCAAATGGTTGTCAGGGGAACTAGTAGCACAGTTACATTAATAAGAAATAACTAAATGAAAATATTGGGGTAAAAACATTAATAAGATAATTAGTTGTTGTGCATGGCCTTGAGTGCTTGTAAAGGCTAAGGATGCAATGGAAAGGCCTATCCATCTATGGGGTGTTGATTCAAGAATGATCTGCATGAGAGGACTACTTGGTTCCAAGTGGTGCCATCCCTTTGACAATACATTATGACACTCCATCTAACTTACAGTCTAGTATCTAGCACCTTAGTAGTCATGAGTAGTACCTAACCTATGACTTGGATGAGTATTTTTATGTTATGACTTTGATGCATGCATTATTTTCCATGATTGAGGTGAGTGTTGGCCATCATATATACCATTGCCTTGTTATTTTTGTTTGGACCTTGTGACTACCTCTAAGCATGGTGGGGTGGTCTTGTATGAGTCCACATGATTTGGAGGCATTGCCACCACCATTGGGGACTGGCGAATAGGTTATTGGAGCACCAGTTGGAGATGCTCTCTCTCTCTATCACTTTTTTAGTTATTGTATTTGTATATCACATTCATGGCTATGCCATTGTACTTGTATATTCTTTTATGTAATTGTACTCTCTTGAGAGAGAAGATGTAATAATATAATCGAATGAGTAGAAATGAGACGTTTCTTATATGGTTTACAGATTTCGATGTGGGTATCAAATCTGCTTGTACTATGATGATTGTAGATTCATGTTTATAATTGGAAATTAGTATTAGGAACATTTTATTTGGTGTTTAAAATAAATTTAGTTTTATTAATGTTTTCTCTAGAGGGTGAATTAGTCCTCTCCTTCAGGTTGCACATTCGGCCATACTTGGCCATGAATGTTGTTGATCTATTGAATTGGTAACTACATCATGTGTATGTTATCTATTTATGTCAAAAAAAATTATCTTGTCCTCTTTTGGCTCTTAACCTTTGAGGGTTTACATAGATGCATGTCGACCTTCGACAGTTGTATCATTAGGCAGGTTTGCAGTGTGATATTGCCAATATTGTGGCTCAGTGTCTTGAGTGTCATCTGGTGAAGGCAGAGCATCAGCACCCAGCAGGACTGTTGTAGCCTCATTCCATCCCTAGATAGAAGTGGGATATAATATCTCTGGATTTCATAGTGGGGCTACCTATGCCTTCGCATCGTCATGATGCTAGTATGGTTATAGTGGACAAGTTGTCCAAGGTGGCACACTTCTCACCCATGAGATCTTCGTACACTGCAACATCTGTGGCTTGAATGTTTATGGAGGATATTGTGTGTTTGCATGGTATTCCTCATAGGATCATTTCCAATCATGATCCAGTGTTCACTTTAGCTTTGTAGACTTCTCTTCAGCATTCTTTGGGAGCTCAGCTTAATTTCAACTCTACATACCATCCTGAGACTGATAGACAAATGGAGCAGGTTAATTAGGTCTTAGAGGATATGCTTCAGATTTACATTATGTATCAGTAATCTCATTGGGAGGACTACTTGTGCATAGTTGAGTTTGCTTATAATAATGGGTACCACAGTTCTCTTAGTATGTCTCCCTTCCAAGCCTTGTATGGTAGGCCCTGTCACACTCTGTTGAGTTGGGATTGCTTAGAGGACCGAGTTCTTTAGGGTCCAAAGATGCTTCAAGATATGGAACAATAGGTAGTACATATCAAAGAGTAGTTGGCTATAGCTCATGATTGGTAGAGAAAGTATGTTGATTCCTGAAGGTTGGATCGCCACTTCTCAGTAGGTGACCGTATGTTTCTGAGAGTTCGTCCATGGAAAGCCCCATCTATCAAGGGAAGGGCTCAAAGTTGACACCTCATTTTTTTGGACCTTTTCAGATCATTGAGAGGATTGGTCCTATTGCCTACCTTGTGTTGCCACCAAGTCTATCACGCATTCACAATGTTTTCCATGTTTTAGTTCGTAGATAGTATATTCCTAATGTGACCCATGTTTTGGATTGGATTACTTTGTATGTCGAGGTGAATGGGTAACTTTCTTTGGAGCCCATATGCATCCTTTAGCATTAGAGGTTGACCCTTAGGGGTTGGGACATAGAGTAGATAAGGGTCCAATGGGATCTTGATGGTGAGTCCTCAGCATCGTGCTAAGATGCGGCAAAGATGAGAGACATTTATCCATATCTTTTTGCATGCCTCCAAGAGTAAGACTAGTCCTAGAGGGTAGGATATAACTACCCATGCGTTCATATTATGTTTTTGCTTATCTTGATGGACCTCGATGACTGTATACTTTGTATTGTTTTATGCATCTTGTTATTGTTTTGTTTTGGCACTGGTGATGTAAAATCTCAATACTATTATGATGTGACATGATTATTACTTATGATGGATTTTAGGCTTACATGATTTGTGTTTCTTTGGCTATATGGTATATGCATATCCATAGGTACCTTGACGTGTGCTTGGAGTATTGTAAGTACTGAGTATCAACTCCGCCTAGATTCACAAGTCTGAGCGTACTCTTATTATCCTCGATGGTGGTTACTGGAGATAGTCACAAGCCCTATTCCCTACCCTAGTCCACTGCACCTAGTTAGTGCAGAGTTCCCATGTCATCATCTTACCTTCTGGTCATATGTGGTTTACCAGTTTGTCTTGTTGTGGGATTTTGTCTTGGCCTCCGTTTATCGTACTAGGTGACTTTATATTTTGGTTGTCAGTGTTTTGATGAGGTTTCTTTGGCATCTTTTCCTGGTTGCAAATATGTCATTTTAAATGATCTTATTAATCCATTTTGTTGAGCTCATGGACATGGTTAGATCATTATGGTAATGGTGCTAAACTGAAATGTTCACTAGATCACTGTACTTCATGTATCTCACCATGTTTCTATTGCTTTTATTTGGTGGATAAAATTTCACATTTCAATTGGTTGGATCATTTTGGTTCCTTCCCATTGGTATTTTTATTATTGTTGTGGCTTTTTTTATCCATTCATAGATTCTTATTCACTAATTGGATGAGCATTGAGTTGAAAGGTTAGTTTTCTTTTTATTGGAATGAAATGAATTCGTAGCTCTCAAAATGGGGTTGGTGGAAATGTTTAAGTGACAAGAAAATACCTTGGAGGTTGGTGCAAATTTATGGAGCTACAGAAAGGTCGCCCTCCTTTTGCTGGGTCCACACCTCACAATTTGGAGAGGTTTTTAAAAACAAAAAAAAATTAGACAAAGGAAGGAGTGGAAGTTATGGCATAGGTGAGGTAGAGTTTGTTGTAATGCTGTAGCAAAAATATCTGAGCATTAGGTACAAATTGATGTTTTGGAGGGAGGGACAATAGGAGTGAAGAGGGAGAGTCAATGCATTTTCTTGGGGGAGGCTATAAAAACCCAAAAAAAAGATAGAAAAAAAAAAGAGAAAGGCAGTGTAGAAGAAGAAAAGAAATAGAGGATAGATAAGAAGTGCATGGGATATGTTGGTGCCTTCATGAGCAGTCAGTTTCAAGCATATAAACATGTAGGCACTGTCCCAAAAAATCCAAAAAAGATTCTAAGTCCATGGACCTCCTCAGCATGTTTCAGCATTAGCATCATATTTTCTTCGGAGAGGAGGTCATCATAATCATGTTTCCGGTCATCACCCTTTTGTTTCTCGCGGGGGTCATCATCATATTTTTTGCTGGCCTGATCTTTCGCTTGGGGGTGATATTTTGACATTGGGTGATCTTAGTTGAGATCATCCTGATGCTGTTAGTACTAGGTTTCAAGCATGACCCAATATTCTGCAGGGTCATCATATTTGAATATCAGGTGATCTTTGTTAAGATCACCCCGATGTTATTTTTATCACCTTATGTTTGTTCTAGCATCATGATGATGCTGATGTCAGGGAGATATTCACCTATCCGCTTCATGCATTGTCCAGTGGGGGGTGATCATTTCAAATATCCATCATATTCATATATCACCCTGATCTTATAATGGAGCTATAGTGCAGCATGATATTTGTGCATGAGGGTGATATTTCAAATATCTAGTTATCTTCTGAATATCATCCTGATGCTGATATGATGGTGACGTCATCAAGGTCCAGGGGGTCATATTTCTAACAATAGTCATCTTGTGGAGATCCCCTAATATTTGCAAATATGACGATGACGTCATCCGGATATGAGGAGGTGTGCGATAGGTAGATATGTTGATGATGTCAGCAGGATATGATGGTGACATCATCAGGATGTTCATCGGCTAGACATTTGGTATCGGCTAAGCAGGAGGATCTTCCTCTAATGCATTAGGTTTTGCCGATGAAGGTGAATATCAGGTTGATATCTCACATGAAGGTGAGGTTTCACATCAGGGTGATATTTTATAGCAGGTGATACGGATGGCATGATACTTTCCTGCAGGGTGATATTTTTTGTGGGGTGATATTTCACATCGGGGAGATATGAATTATCAGGGTGAACTCATGCAGATGATGATGCTGATGTCAGGGTGATATTGAGTATCCAGATATCATGCTGGAGGATGATGATGATGAGGTTTATGCTGGCATCGTCAGGAGCAAAATCACCAACATTATATATGTAATTGGCCTAGCATATAAAGTGTTAAAAGGAGTGCTACAGGGTGAATGTGGGATAATGCATCCTCATGATATTTAAAAGGAAAGCCAACATGATGTACCTGTGAGGTGCGGATATCTTTGCTCGCTGACTTTGTAGCATGATCTACACTGTAAATCTCAGCGGGAAGCAAGGTGATCGATGGCGACGTTTGAAAGAAGGGTTTTTCTCGATGCATGTACGTACATTTTGGCGAGAGAAGGTTTGCAAGGCACGCAACTACTGTATCTCAAGGTAATGAGTTGGTATGCCATTAATGGCAAGATTGCACAGAGGTATGGGCGATGGCGTGACTGATCAGGTACCTAATTGAAGTTATACATCCACGGGCGGCAGCACAAGGCTCGAGATCTCTTCATGTCCCCTCCTCCACTTGCTGCATTGAATGCATTGAGCACCATTTTCTCAATGTACAGTATCTGGCAAATTTTGAGTTTGCCTAGTGGTTAAGGCTGAGCACCTCCTTGTTGTATAAGTAGGGTTGTGTTGCTCATTTGTTGGTTGTTGAAGGCCTGGGGCATTTTTTGTGTAAATAATGAAAGACAGGGCATGATCTTGGTTGTTCTATCCCATTTTAGAGTTTATGTGTTGCAGCATGAATGTATTTTGCACATATGTTCAGTTTCATGTTGATATAAATGAAAAATGCTATACTGCATGTGTTTATCTATCTGTCTCCTTTGTTGCATGCCTTTCCTTCTTTTGAATATGGTTGCTAAGGGTTTCATAGATTCTAGGATACAGGGTTCTGTATCACATGCCTAATCTCTAACTTCTATTCAAGGAGTGGATTAAACTATTTTAGGTTGAGCATGGAGAAGGTTGCATGTCTGTAGGGATATCTGTAAGTAAAGGCAGCTAAATACCCACTCTTGGGTGATGTTTGTAAGGAAAGCATCAGTCTAACCCCCTGAAACTTGAGTGAAAGTTGCAAACCATCTGTTGTATATGTCTAGTTGACTCCTTGCCCAATGGATAGGCACCAGTCTGCTCCTGGGTTAGTAGTTATGAGCCAAAACCCCTTGTCTTGCATCTAGGACATTATGTCCACCCATTTCATCACTTCAACCTATTAGTTGTAGGAGTAGGATTAGGAGCCCCCTGCATGCTCTCATACCCACCAGACAAATATGTCCAAGAATGTTGCCAACCTTGTGATCTACCATGCAGATCTTGGTCCAGACATGAGAGTATTTTGCCTATTGTTGTCAAGTTAGATCTTTCTATCATTGAGCTACTCAAGGTTACATATTTAGCTATAGGGATACCCCCCTTGGTGCGGTAGAACAAGAAGTGAAGGGGAGGAGCTCATGCAACCTCCTGTATTAGTTGGCTGAATCTGCACATGCATAGGAATTGGCAAACCCTGATGTTGATTCAGAAGAAAAACCAACAAGATAAAAGCGAATGCTCAAGCAAGCATATCAAATTACAAGATCTAAGGCAAGCTGAGGGGAGTGCATAGTGAAAGAGGTATTTACCTCTGTTCTTGTCCTTCCAGCACAAAAACTAGAATATGCTTGTTGTGACTTCATTAAGCATAGGAAAACCAAAACTCCATTAATGCCTGCACAAAAAAAATTAAAATATGTTAGTTGTTATTTTCATTAAGCACATGAAATTGAAACCTCATCACTGCCATTTTAAATAATATGCTAAAATCTTTTTCAATGCAAGATAGTTACAATGCCTCTTCCCTTTAGTTATTTTGTTCAATATGTTGATTGACATCCTTAAACTAGTAGAGAATATGGGTTTTCAAAAAAGATCATGTGTTGCCTGATTTATAAATTTTAGTAAACACAAAGGGTTTCCAAAGAAAGATCATATGTTTTCTAAGTTAATATATTAGGAAAACAAAAGAGGGTCGATCTTATAAAGAATAGATTGAGGCAGCCATACAAGACTAGGACGTATGATAGTGATTGAAGAGATCTCAGTCCCATGAAACCCAATTATTATACACTGAATTCTATGATAGATTATCATTGCAACTCTTCTTAAACAAAAACTTAGTGGCTTTGTTTTGGTCATACTGTCATTTTTGCTAAATCTCCAGCCTTGTGGAAACCACTGTCTTTAAGTTAAATAATGAAATGGCACTAAAATACTTTAGAAACATCTACCTATGTTTGTGCATTAAAATTGGTCACATAAACTCTAATTGGAAAGAAAATATGCAACCCAAGCATCTAAGGGAACTACTGTAAGAGGGAAAATTAAGATTTCCATTTTGTGAGCCTTTTTAATATTTTATTTTGTTATTATAAATATGGTAGACAATATGCAAAATTTAGGTTGTGAGTTGACTTGCGTCACCATATGCCGTACTTCTCTTATGACATCTGTGCATTCCTTTGTGAAGAGTGATTAAATTGGGGTCTTGAGAGTTATTACAAAATTGATCTAATTGGCAAAAGGCCATTTTCAACAAATTACACTGTCCATGAAAGTTTTTTTCTTGTAGATCACATTTTTCTATTTACAATTTATACTTCAGTGTTATAGTCTATTTTGGATACCTCGTTTGGTTAAACAAGATGACAATGGTCTAGGTAATTAGAGTTGTCTTTTTGAGTGGCTCTCTATGGGCTTGGGGCCTGCAAGTGGTTGCCAGGGGAACTAGTAGCAAAGTTACATTAATAAGTGATAACTAAATAAAAACATTAGGGTAAAAATAATAATAAGATAATTAGTTCTCATGGATGGCCTTGAGCACTTGTAAAGGCTAAGAATGCAATGGGAAGGCCTACCCATTTGCATAGTGTTGATTCAGGCATGATTGAGTCTCCTCGTCTACATGAGAGGAGTACTTGGTTCTGTGTGGTGCCATCCCTTCAAGCACTCATGATGACACTCCATCTAACTTACACTCTAGTATCTAGCACCTTAGCATTTGTGAGTAGTACCTAACCTATGAATTGGATGAGTATTTTTATGTTATGACTTTGATTGCATGCACTGTTTTCCGTGTCTGCTTTGTGATTGAGGTGAGTGTTGGCCATCCTATATACCCTTGCCTTATTATTTGTGTTTGGGCCTTGTGACTACCTCCGAGCACAGTGGGGTGGTCTCGTATGAGTCCACATGGTTGGGAGGTGTTTCCACTGCCATTGGGGACCAATGAACAGGTTATTGGAGCATTAGTTTGAGATGTTCTCTCTCCATCATTTTTTAGTTATTGTGTACTTGTATATCACATTCATGGCTATGGCATTGTACTTGTATATTCTTTTGTAATTGTACTCTCTTGAGAGAGAAGATGTAATCATATGATCTGATGAGTAGAAATGAGATGTTTCTTATATGGTTTATAGATTCTAGTGTGGGTATTAGATCCACTTGTACTATGATGATTGTGGATTCATGTTTATAATTGGAAATGGGTATTAAGAACATTTTATTTTGGTGTTTAAAATGAATATAGTTTTATTAATGTTTTCTCTAGAGGGTGAATTAGTCCTCTCCTTTGGGTTACACATTCGGCCATACTTGGCCATGAATGTTGTCGATCTATCAAATCAGCAACTGGATCATGTGTATGTTATCTATTTATGTCAAAAACAATTATCTTGTCCTCTTTTGGCTCTTACCCTTCGGGGGTTTACGTAGATGCATGCTGACCTTCAATAGTTGTATCATTGGGTAGGTTTACGATGTGATATTGCCAGTTTTGTGGCTCAGTGTCTTAAGTGGTAGCTGGTGAAGGCAAAGCATCAGCACCCAATGGGATTGTTGTAGCCTCATTCCATCCTTGGATAGAAGTGGGATACGATATCTCTAGATTTCATATTGGGGCTACCTATGTCTTCATGTCGTCATGATGCTAATATGGTTATAGTGGACAAGTTGTCCAAGGTGGCATACTTCTCATCCATGAGATCTTCATATATTGTAGCATCTGTGGATCGAGTGTTTATGGAGGTTATTGTGCATCTGCATGGTATTCCTTATAGGATCATTTCCCATCGTGATCCAGTGTTCCCTTTATCTTTGTGGACTTCTCTTCAGCATGCTTTGGGAGCTCAACTTAATTTCAGCTCTACATACCATCTTGAGATTGACAGACAGACTAAGTGGGTTAATCAGGTATTAGAAGATATGCTTCAGATTTACATTATGTATCAGCAGTCTCGTTAGGAGGACTACTTCTACTTGTTTGATTTTTTTTATAATAATGGGTACCATAGTTCTCTCAATATGTCTCCCTTCTAGGCCTTGTATGGTAGGCCTTGTCGCACTTCGTTGAGTTGGGATTGCTTAGAGGATTGAGTTCTTTTGGGTCTGAAGATGATTCAAGATATGGAGCAGCAGGTAGTGTGGATCAAAGAGTAGTTGGCTATAGCTTAGGATTGGTAGAGAAAGTATGTCGATGCCCAAAGGTTGGATTACCACTTCTCAATGGGTGACCGTGTGTTTCTGAGAGTTCTTCCATGGAAAGCCCCATCCGTTATGGGAAGGGCTCAAAGTTGGCACCTCATTTTTTTGGACCTTTTGAGATCCTTGAGAGGATTGGTCCTATTGCCTATCACCTTGCATTGACATCGAGTCTATCATGCATTCATGATGTTTTCCATGTTTCAGTTCATAGACAATATATTCTTGATGTGACCCATGTTCTGGATTGGATAGCTTTGTAGGTCAAGGCGGACGAGCAGTTTTCTTTATCACCCATACACATCTTTTTGTATCAGAGGTTGACCCTTAGGGATCAGGACATAGAGCAGGTAAGGGTCCAATGGGATCCTGATGGTGAGTCCTCAGCATCTTGGGAAGATGCGGTGAGGATGAGAGACCTTTATCCATATCTTTTTGCAAGCTTCCAGGAGTAAGCCTAGTCCTAGGGGGTAGGATGTAACAACTGCCATGTTCATATTGTGCTTTTACTTATCTTGATTGACCTTGATGATTGTATACTTTGTATTGGATTATGTATCCTGTTATTGTTTTGTTTTGGCATTGGTGATGTGAAATCTTGATACTATTATGATGGATTTCGGGCTTACATGATTTGTGTTGTTTCAGCTATATGATATATGCATATGCATAGATACCTTGATGTGTTCTTGGAGTGTTGCAGGCACTGAGTATGAACTCTGCCTAGATTCATAGGTCTGAGCATACTCCTATTATCCTCAATGGTGGTTACTAGAGATATTCACAGGCCCTACTCCCTACCCTAGTCCACTACACTCGGTTAGTGCAGTGTTCTCATGTCGTCGTCTTACCTTCTAGTCATATGTGGTTTACCAGTTTGTCTTATTGTGAGATTTTGTCTTGGCCTCCATTTATCATACTAGGTGACTTTATATTTTGGTTGTCGATGTTTTGATGAGGTTTCATTGGCATCTTTTCCTGATTGCAAATATGTCTTTTTAAATGATCTTATTAATCCATTTTGTTGAGCTCATGGACATGGTTAGATCATTATAGTAATGGTGCTAAAATGAAATGTTTGCCATATCACTGTACTTCAGGTATATCACCATGTTTCTATTACTTTTATTTGGTGGATAAAATTTCACATTTCACTTAGTTCAATCATTTTGGTGCCTTCCCATTTGGGCTTTTTATTAGTGTTGTGGCTTTTTTATCCATTCATAGATTCTTATTCACTAATTGGATGAACATTCAGTTGAAAGGTTAGTTTGATTTGTATTGGAATGAAGTGAAGTTGTAGCTCTCAAAATGGGATTGGTGGAAATGTTTAATTGATAAGAAAACATCTTGGAGGTTGGTGCAAATTTATGGAGCTACAGAAAGGTCACCCGCCAATTGCTGGGTCCATGCCTCATAGTTTGGAGAAGTTTTTAAAAACAAAAAAAATTAGACAAAGGAATGAGTGGAAGTTGTGGCATTGGTGAGGTGGCATTTTTTTTAATGCTGAAGAAAAAATATCTAAGCATTAGGTGCAAATTGATGTTTTGGATGGAGGGACTATAAGAGTGAAGAGGGAGAGTCAATGCAGTTTCTTGGGGAGGCTGTAAAAACCCAAAAAAAAAGATAGAGAAGAAAAAAAAGAGAAAGGCAGCATAGGAGAAGAAAATAAATAGAGGATAGAGAAGAAGTGCATGGGGTAAAAGAGAATGCTCAAGCAAGCATATCAAATTGCAAGATCTAAGGTGAATTGAGGGGAGTGCATAGTGGAAGAGGTATTTAGCTCTGTTCTTGTCCTTCCAACACAAAAACTAGAATATGTTTGTTGTGACTTCAATAAGCATAGGAAAATCAAAACCTCATTACTAGCTGCACAAAAAAAATTAAATAATGTGCTAAAATCTTTTTCAATGCAAAATAGTTACATCACCTCTTCCCTTTAGTTATTTTGTTCAAAATGCTGATCAGCTTCTTTAAACCAGTAGATAATATGGGTTTTTTAGAAATGATCATGTGTTGCATGATATATAAATTTTAGTAAACACAAAGGTTTTCCAAAGAAAGATCATATGTTTTCTAAGTTAATATATTAGGCAAACAAAAGAGGGTCGATATTATATAGAATAGATTGAGGCAACCATATAAGACTAGGACGTATGATAGAGATTGAATAGATCTCAGTCCCATGAAACCCAGTTATTATACACTGACTTCTTTGATAGATTATCATTTCAACTCTTCTTCAACAAAAACTTAGTGGTTCTATTTTGGTCATACTGTCATTTTTGCTAAATCTCTAGCCTTGTGGAAACCACCATCTTTGAGTTAAAGAATGAAATGACACTAAAATACTTTAGGAACATCTACCTGTGTTTGTACATTAAAATTAGTCACATAAACTCTAATTGGAAAGAAAATCTACAACCCAAGGATCTAAGGGAACTACTGTAAGAGGAAAAATTAAGATTTCCATTTTGTATCTTTTTAATATTTTATTTAGTTATTTTAAATATGGTAGATAATATGCAAAATTTAGGCTATGAGTTGACTTGCGTCACCATATGTCATACTTCTCTTATGATATCCATGCATTCCTTTGTGAAGAGTGATTAAATTGGGGTCATGGGAGTTATTACAAAATTGATCTAACTGGCAAAAGGCCATTTTCAACAAATTACACTGTCCATGAAAGCTTTTGTCTTGTAGATCACATTTTTGTATTTCTAATTTATACTTTAGTGTTACGGTCTATTTTGGATACCTCATTTGGTTAAATGAGATGACAATGGTGTAGGTAGTTTGAGTTGTCTTTTGGAGTGGTTCTCTATGGTCCTGGGACCTGCAAGTGGCTGCCAGGGAAACTAGTAGTAGAGTTACATTAATAAGTTATAACTAAATGAAAACATTGGGGTAAAAACATTAATAAGATAATTAGTCCTCGTGCATGGCCTTGAGCACTTATAAAGGCTAAGGATGCAATGGGAAGGCCTATCTATCTGCAAGGCTTTGAGTAATCCATCTATGGGGCATTGACTCAGGCATGATTAAGTCTCCTTGTCTGCATGAGAGGAGTACTTGGTTCCATGTGGTGCCATCCATTCGAGTATGCATGATGACAATCCGTTTAACTTATACTCTAGTATCTAGCACCTTAGCAGTCATGAGTAGTACTCGATCTATAACTTAGATGAGTATTTTTATGTTATGACTTTGACTGCATGCATTGTTTCTTTGTCTACTCCATGATTGAGGTGAGTGTTGGCCATCATGTATACCCTTGCCTTGTTATTTATGTTTGGGCCTTGTCACTATCTTCGAGCATGGTGGGTGTTGCAAGTATGAGGTGAACCAATGTTGTCATTGATGTCAACATACTCATATTGCATTGACAAGAGGGATTCGATGAGCAGTGTGCTGAGGATATTGAGAAAATTAGCCTCAGTCAGGAACAGTGAAGAACAGTGATGAGAAGAAGGCAAATGTATTGTATAGGATGTGAACCAGAGGATGTGGATTAAAGGGTTTGTATATATGAGTCTTGAGATGCTTCAGTTAAGATTTCAGAGGTCCGCATGAAGATCTAAAGGAGTTGTGGCTGTCGGTGTGGAACCGGTTCCAGCAAGTGTTCAGAGGTGACAGAGGATCACAGAAAGGTCCGGTGAGGTCCGGAATTGTATAATCCTAATCTGCGGATTGGAAGGAGTGTTTGGGATGTCCTTGTGATGTGTCATCTCAAGTTGTGTATGATTTGGAGGTCTGGAAGTACCTTTTGCATTGTGACAGTGGCGACAGACTGTGTTCTTGAAGTTCCAGATAAGGAAGAGAAGAGATTCCAGTAAGTAGAGGAAGTGCGGATGTACCTGGTCATTTAGGCAGGCTTGGAAATGTTTGTGGATCATGTTTAGGTTGTGTTGTTGGTTCGCATTGATGGTAGAGCCCAGAATTGAAGATATTCTTCCGGATGAATTTCTTGCTCTGTTTAGCCGACCGGATGAGTTGTTCATCCTGCGAATGTTCTTGTGGTGGCCAACTGGATGTGTTATTCATCTTGCAAATATTCTTATGGTTGATTGCCGACTTAGATGATTGTTCCTAAGTTGATGTCTTGTATAAATAAAGGTTTGTGAGTTCATTTTGTAGTGTGGATTATGTGGATGAGAGTCGTGTAGCGAAGAGAAGTGCAAAAGGTAGAGCAGAGGTTTTTGGACTTAAATGGAACTGATCTAGACATGGTAAAGATGTCATTCTCTAGTTCAAGACTGTGATTCTTATCACTTTGTAGACAGTGTTTCTCCTTGTAGGCAGTGGGCCTCTTTGTGAGCAGTGTGCTCGGGCAGTGAACCCTAATTGGCAAGTGCCATTCTTTTTCTTATTCTTTTAACAGAGAATAATCCTTGGGTTAATCACCCCATGGTTTTTCCCTTAACTAGGTTTTCCACGTCAAAATCTTGGTGTTCATTGTGTTGATGTTTATCTGCTCTTGTGTTTGTGCGTTTTACTTTCATGGATGATTAATTGATATGCTGTTAACTAACAAGACGAATCAAGTGTTTGAAATAGAGAGCAAGTTTGTATACAATGGATTCACCCCCCTCTCAATTGTATGCCCTAGATCCAACAATTGGTATCAGAGCCAAGTTCCTCTGAAAGGAGCTTAACCGCTTGAGGAGATCCAGGATGTCGTCATACAAAAAGGATAGTCCGAAGTTCGATGGAACCAATTTCACTCTCTGGAAGGGTCGCATGAAATGTCACTTGGAATGTATGGGAAAAGCATACTTGGCCATGGTTTCAAAACCATATGTACCTCCACAAGGTGGTCTGACAACTCTGAATGAAATCATAGATGCTGAAAACAATCTGCAGACCAAGGAAGCTCTTCTAAGCACATTGAATGACTCATATCTCTCAAATGTTATTGACCTACCAACTGCATATGAGATCCTGACTAAACTGGAACTTCTGTATGAAGGAGATGAGTTTGTCAAGAGTGCAAGATTGCAAAGTCTGAAAGGGAAATTTGAAAGATTGAAGATGAGAGATGATGAAAATATCACTACTTTTATGCCAAGAGTGAATGAACTAGTGTGTGGAATTAGAAATGCTGGTGGAACTCTGGATGAAAATGAGATTGTTTGCAAAATCCTCAGATCCCTTCCTGCTACCTACAAAATCAAGGTTGCTGCAATTGATGAATTCAGAGCCCACACAACTGTCACAAGAGAACAATTGGCTGGCAAGCTAGCTGCATTTGAAATGACCGAGTTTGGAGATGATCCTCCCAAGACTGAATCTGCTTTCAAAGCCAGTGCCTATGTGAAAGGCAAACAGAGATTTGATTCGGGAGAAAACTCTTCAAGGAAGATGTCATGGTATGATCAAGCAAGAAGAGACATGGAAGAAGAAGAAGCAGAAACAGCTCAACTTGAAGCCCTCATTGCAAAAAGACTACCAAGAGGATCCGGTAAGTATGAAGGAAAACTACCCTTTAAGTGCTTCAACTGTAATAAGATTGGTCATTTTACTTCAAGATGTCCGGAAAGATCTGCAAGGTCTAATACTAACAGACAAAGGTTTCAAAAGAACTGCTATTATGTTCATGAAGAAGATGACAATGAAGGAGTAACAGATGAGGAATCAGAACTAGGAAGGAAATCCGAAAATGAATGGGTGTTTATTGCCATCAAGGAAGAAGATTCAATACTCTCTGAATCTGTCAATCACAAGGTTGTGGAAAAAGCTTTGGCTGCTCAAGTGGAAGAAAAGGATGATTGGGTTATTGACAGTGGATGTTCTCACCATATGACTGGTGACAAGGATAAGTTCTTGAATTTGGAAAGGTATGAAGGAGGAATGGTAAAGTTTGGTGATAATTTTGCTGGCAGAATTAAAGGTAGGGGAACTATTTCCTTTGATGGAAAGAGAAAAACAGGTAATGTACTATATGTTGAAGGATTGAAGCACAATCTTCTCAGTGTTGGTAAGTTAGTAGACAAAGGCTATGATCTCTGGTTTAAGAATGGAAAATGCAGAATCTTTACAAGCTTCCGAACTGAAATTGCATCCGGTACTCAGACAAAAGGTAATATTTTCATCTGGTTGGTTCAAATAAAAGTTGCCTATTTGTTCAAGTTGATCAGAGTTGGTTATGGCATAGAAGAATGTGTCATGTAAATTTTGATAACATCATCAAGATAAGCAATACTCAGGCTGTAAGAGATCTTCCAAAATTGATGAAACCTACAAATAGTTTGTGCAAAGAATGTCAGCTAGGTAAACAGAGCAGAGTCTCTTTCAAAAGCAAAGATCAGTCCTCTACCGGATTGTTGGAATTAGTACATACTAATCTCTGTGGTTCGACAAGAATCAAGAGTCTGCAAGGTGATAGATATTTCATGTTGTTAATTGATGACCATTCCCGGATGATGTGGGTTACCTTCCTAAAAGAAAAATCAGAAGCATTTGAGAAGTTCAAAATCTTCAAAGCTATGGTAGAGAATCAAACCAGATTGAAACTGAAGTGTCTAAGGTCTGATAGAGGTGGTGAATTTACATCTGGTGAGTTCATTGACTTTTGTGAGAAGCAGGGTATAAGGAGACAATTGTCTGCTCCTAGGACTCCACAGCAGAATGGAGTAGTTCAAAGAAAGAACTGGACCATCCAGGAAGTTGCCAGGACAATGATGTTGGAAGCAAATGTTCCTCAGATGTTCTGGAAAGAAGCTATCAACACTACAGTCTACACTCTAAATCGAGTTCAAATCAGAAACAATACCGGTAAGACCCCCTATGAACTCTGGTTTGGCATCACTCCTACTGTGAAATATTTCAGAGTATTTGGTAGCAAGTGTTATATTAAAAGAGATGAAGATCTAGGAAAGTTTGATGCTAGAAGTGATGAAGGAATTTTCTTGGGTTACTCCACTCAAAGTAAAGCATACTGGTGTTACAATAAGAGACTGAGGAAGATGATAGAATACACTAATGTGAAAGTTGATGAAGTAATTGAGAAGCCCTCAAGATTTTATGAGTTTGATGAAGATGACCAAGACGGTGTTCAGGTTCAAGGAACTCAATCCTCTCCGGTAAGTCAGAGTCAGCCTGATCCAGTAAATCAGGAAGAAGAGATAGGTTTGAATGAGCCTGATCAAGAAGCAGCAGTGCAGGATACTCCCAAAATTCCAAGGTATGTAACACTAAACCACTCTGAAGATCAGATCATAGGTGACAGAAGCAAAGGTGTGCAAACTAGAAGGAATGTTGCTCAAAATTAGGATGAATGTTGTCTGATTTCAAAGATTGAACCTAAAACAGTAAATGAAGCCTGCAATGATGAAAACTGGACCAAAGCAATGAAAGATGAATTAATGCAAATTGAGAAAAATCATACTTGGGATCTTGTTCCCAGACCTAGAGACAGGAATGTGATTGGAACCAAATGGGTCTTCTGGAACAAATTAAATGAAGTTGGTGAAGTAATCAGAAACAAAGCTAGATTGGTCTGCAAAGGCTACTCTCAAATAGAAGGAATTGGTTTTGAAGAGACCTTTGCTCTGGTGGCAAGAATTGAAGCAGTCAGATTATTTCTTGCATTTGCTGCCTTTAAAGACTTCAAGGTATATCAGATGTATGTCAAGTCTGCCTTCCTAAATGGTGATCTAGAAGAAGAAGTTTACATTGAACAACCGGATGGATTTCAATTGTCTGACAATGATGATATGGTCTGCAAGTTGAAGAAAGCATTGTATGGATTAAAACAAGCCCCAAGAGCATGGTATGAAAGGTTGGATAAGCATCTTGTGCAGATTGGATTCAGCAAAGGTACTGCTGACAGTAACTTATATTTCAAAATTGATCATGAAAACATTTTGATTGTTGAAGTGTTTGTGGATGATATCATTTTTGGAGGAAGAGATAGTATGTGCAAAACTTTTGCAAATCAGATGAAATGTGAGTTTGAAATGTCTATGCTTGGTGAAATGAATTTCTTCTTGGGTCTGCAAATTACTCAAACAAAGAAAGGGATCTTCATTTCTCAGACCAAATATGTGAAAGAATTGTTCAGGAAATTTGGTATGGAAGATTCAAAGCCAATGAACACTCCCATGGCAACTGGATGTAAGTTGAGTAAAGATGATGACTCCCCAAAGGTAGATCAGACAAAGTATAGATCAATGATTGGTGGATTGTTGTATCTCACTCAGACCAGACCAGATATAATGCAGGTTGTTGGTCTTGTAGCAAGATTCCAGGCTGATCCTAAAGAATCTCATGTTATGGCAATCAAAAGAATTTTTAGATACTTGAAAGGAATAGCTGAGTATGGTCTATGGTACCCTAGAGATCTGGATTTCTCTCTTCATGCTTACACAGATGCAGATTGGGCAGGAGATGTGGATGACCGGAAGAGCACCAGTGGTGGAGCATTCTTTTTGGGGAAGAGATTGGTTTCTTGGCTAAGCAAGAAACAAGATGCAATATCTCTGTCTACAACTGAAGCAGAATACATTGTAGCAGCAGGTAGTTGCACTCAAATATTATGGATGAAGTAGATGCTAAGAGACATTAAAGTTGAATATGAGGAGCCTATCACAATTTTCTATGATAATTCAAGTGCAATTAATATTTCCAAAAATCTGGTATTGCACTCTAAGACTAAGCACATATCTATCAAGTTTCACTTTTTGAGAGAACAAGTGAACAAGGAAGAAGTCAGGTTGGAGTATGTTCCCTCCAAGGATCAGATTGCAGATATCTTTACTAAACCTCTTCCCAAGGACTCTTTTGAATATCTCCGGGAGAAGTTAGGGGTCATGGCCCCTCCGGTGATGAACTAGGATGCACTGATGTGCATCAATCCAGTGGATATTACAGTCATATCCTGTGATCCGGATTGATGATGGGGAGCTGCTACTAAGGGGGAGCAGCTGGTATGATTCTGATGTGTTAGAATTGCAAGTATGAGCCCTTTGCCATTGATGTCAAAGGGGGAGAGAAGACATGTGAAAAACAAGTAGCTGATGATCAAAGGGGGAGCAGTAAATGAGGAGAAGACATGTTGATGATAGGGGGAGCTGTGACAGAAAGGAGAAGTTCTTGTCCTGATGGTTTTTCACATCATATGTTGCCATCAATGACAAAGGGGGAGATTGTTGCAAGTATGAGGTGAACCAGTGTTGTCATTGATGTCAACATACTCATATTGCATTGACAAGAGGGATTCGATGAGCAGTGTGCTGAGGATATTGAGAAAATTAGCCTCAGTCAGGAACAGTGAAGAACAGTGATGAGAAGAAGGCAAATGTATTGTATAGGATGCGAACCGGAGGATACAGATTAAAGGGTTTGTATATATGAGTATTGAGATGCTTCAGTTAAGATTTCAGAGGTCCGCATGAAGATCTAAAGGAGTTGTGGCTGTCGGTGTGGAACCGGTTCCAGCAAGTGTTCAGAGGTGACAGAGGATCACAGAAAGGTCCGGTGAGGTCCAGAATTGTATAATCCTAATCTGCGGATTGGAAGGAGTGTTTGGGATGTCCTTGTGATGTGTCATCTCAAGTTGTGTATGATTTGGAGGTCTGGAAGTACCTTTTGCATTGTGACAGTGGTGATAGATTGTGTTCTTGAAGTTCTGGATAAGGAAGATAAGAGATTCCAGTAAGTAGAGGAAGTGCGGATGTACCTGGTCATTTAGGCAGGCTTGGAAATGTCTTTGGATCATGTTTAGGTTGTGTTGTTGGTCCACATTGATGGTAGAGCCTGGAATTGAAGATATTCTTCCGGATGAAGTTCTTGCTCTGTTTAGCCAACCGGATGAGTTGTTCATCCTGCGAATGTTCTTGTGGTGGCCGACCGGATGTGTTATTCATCTTGAGGATATTCTTATGGTTGATTGCTAACTTAGATGATTGTTCCTAAGTCGATGTTTTGTATAAATAAAGGTTTGTGAGTTCATTTTGTAGTGTGGATTGTGTGGGTGAGAGTGGTGTAGCGAAGAGAAGTGCGAAAGGCAGAGTAGAGGTTTTTAGGCTTAAATGGAACTGATCTGGACATGGTAAAGATGTCATTCTCCAGTTCAAGACTGTGATTCTTATCACTTTGTAGACAGTGTGTCTCCTTGTAGGCAGTGGGCCTCTTTGTGAGTAGTGTGCTCAGGCAGTGAGCCCTAATTGGCAAGTGCCATTCTTTTTCTTATTCTTTTAACAAAGAATAATCCTTGGGTTAATCACCCCGTGGTTTTTCCCTTAATCGGGTTTTCCACATCAAAATCTTGGTGTTCATTGTGTTGATGTTTATCTGCTCTTGTGTTTGTGCGTTTTACTTTCATGGATGATTAATTGATATGCTGTTAACTAACAAGACGAATCAAGTGTTTGAAATAGAGAGCAAGTTTGTATACAACTGATTCACCCCCCCTCTCAGTTGTATGCCCTAGATCCAACACTGGGGTGGTCTTGTATGAGTCTACATGGTTGGGAGGCATTGCCACTACCATTGGGGATCAACAAACAGGTTATTGGAGCACTAGTTGGAGATGTTCTCTCTCTCTGTCACTTTTTTAGTTAGTGTACTTGTATATCACATTCATGGCTATGGCATTGTACTTGTATATTCTTTTGTGTAATTGTACTCTCTTGAGAGAGAAGATGTAAGCATATGATCTAATGAGTAGAAATGAGATGTTTCTTATATGGTTTATGGATTCCGGTATGGGTATTAGATCTACTTTTACTATGATGATTGTGGATTCATGTTTATAATTGGAAATGGGTATTAGGAACATTTTATTTGGTGTTTAAAATGAATGTATTTTTATTAATATTTTCTCGTGAGGGTGAATTTGTCCTCTCATTTAGGTTGTGTATTCAGCCATACTTGGCCATGAATGTTGTTGATCTATTGAATCGGCAACTGTATCATGTGTATGTTATCTATTTATGTAAAAAAAAATTATCTTTTCCTCTTTTGGCTCTTACCCTTCGGGAAGTTACGTAGTGGAATGTTACAATCCAGATGCAGTGCTACAACACTCAAATATTCTTCATTGATAAAAACTCCTTGTTATTGATCATAGATTAAAAATGTTTATTTATGCATGATGATCTAAAACTAAATCAGATAACTACTTCTTAATCAATTACAACAATTTTCTAACAACAAACTAAACAACAATGTTTGTTATCCTACATCGTTGATATTATCTAAATCTTTTAGATCACAGACCTCATGGAGTAAAAAAGACAAAATTCTAATAAATCCCCCAAAAATAGTTAAAAACAATAAAAATATTTCCTATTCCATATGTTCATAGTAATTTGTCAATAATAATAATAATTCTACTATTAAAGATCATATGAAGAAAAACAATTTTTTTCTCTAATAATTGAGTTGTATTATTTATGTAGATAAATGTATGTAATTAAATCCATATTGAGAATAAATGAGGTTGTATTTAATTAAATATATTGACACACATTTTAAAAATTACTATTTAATTTTTAAATGTAATAAAAAGGTAAAATAAAATATAAAATAAAATAATTGTGAAATGAAGAAAAAGGATAAAATAGTTTGTTTTTATTTAAAAAATAATAATTGATGATGAAATTCAAATATTTTAGTTATTCTCTCAAAAAAAATAAGTGGACTATCAAACACATTTATATAAACAAAAATAGTAAATACATGCTTACAAAACAAAATACAATTTGAAGAGGCATCCAAGAAAAGTAGATGAAGAATATGAAGAATACACAAATAAAAATACTCATGAATAGGAATCCTAAAATCCATAGGGATGGAATGCCATATAGATTATAAAATGGTGTGTTACTATAATTTAAGATTAAGAGGTGAAAGTTCTTTTTATCACATCATGTGGCTATAGTGATTGATATTGCTAAATTTTCTATGATCTCTAAAAAAACATCTCCATTCTCAAGTTATAAATATACTCTCTCTCCATAAATATTTTCTTCCTATTAAATGCCACACTTGTTTTGGTTGACCTCAAAATCAGGAAAATCAATGTTAATTGAAAAACTTCAAATTAAATTGTTACTAAAAGTTAAGTTTTTAATGTAATACTACAACTTTCCAAATGTAGGGAACATTTTTTTAACCTTTTATTTTTTTCTTTGAAATATCTAAGATTTATCTTGAGATAGTTATATAATGTTTCAATATTGGTTCAATACATCATCTTGGTTTATTATAAGTATGTAATTTTATTTGAGAAATATTTATTATGTTCCAGTATATTAATATATAAAATTAATGAGATTGATGATTGAGTACTAATTTTAGTTACCAAGTTGTGATGATGATAGTTAGTGTTTTGTAGGAAAAGAAGGGAATGATGGGATTGATTGGCTAAATCCTCCTTTTACTACAAACGTTCAAGGACATTTCAACGGAGTTAAATCACACCTTTTGTAAGAGGATTCACCTACAGGTTGGGTGTCACTTGTAATGTTGTGGAAACTCATAAATTATGAATTAATGTATTAATATAATGCTCAAATATGCTTAAAACCCTAATTATGCAAAATCAGAAGCAAACTGATGAATTACGACAAATGCTCGTAGATCAAGACAATAGACAAAGATTAGTTACTGACCATTTTTTAAAGTTTGTGATACAAAATATTTGGGGACACTGGCACTCATGCCCTAGTCCAATGTAATATTTTCTTTAGGGGTTTCCAACTGCCTTACGACATTAATGATTACTATTCTATCCATTTCTATCACGAAAGATGCAGAGGACACTAGCACTCGCATTATAGTCCAAGGCAGGTATTCTTCATGATGTCGGGACTTCTTCAAATGCTAATTATCACTGTCACAAAGATCTCTATATTTGCAACCTCAGAGGTCACAAGCACTAGCACCTTTGTCCCAAAAGTGTTCTAGGTGGATTCTTTCCATCGGATCTGGAATCCTTATCTTTTGCAACCCTCCTTTGCAACTCCACTCTGTGAAATCTAATACCTATAACCTGCAATCACAAGGAGTGTGGTTGGGGGTTATGGTGTTTAGGAGCTTGCCTTAGTCAAGCCCCAGAAGGACATTCAAGTCTTCTGAACACCATTGTAAGATAACTTAGAGTGTGTATCCCTGTGGGATAGAAGCAAAACCAAATTGATAAATGATTCAAACACACATAGATATCACCTCAAAGGTGTATCTTGCATGTAGATGAAAATCCTTCAACACATGAGAAGATGAAGCTAAATCTGTAATCACAAACACAACTTTTGCTCTACAACAATGAATATCTTAAATGCTCTAAAATCATAAGTTCAACAAAAGTTCATCACCATCTTCTAGTTTATAAATGAAACACTAAACATGCTTATATATGCATTCTCACTACAAATTTCATAATTCAAACTTAAGATGTTGGCAATAGAACCTTCTAATAGTCACATAACTAACATTCAAATTTGGGACCTGCCTGAAATAGGGCAAGACAAGGGCGTGAGTGCCTTGTCTTTAGGTCCTATTTTAGGGTAGGGTCAAGTGCAACAATATCCCTCAAGCCCCATGTGACATGGGTTTCAAGCCATTTTCTTCTGGAAGTTAAAATGAACATGCAAGATGCAAACCAAGGGACCTAGGAGCTAAACTTAGGAGGTAAAAGTTCTAGGGTGACATTTTATGACATAACATTTAGCCCCACTTTAATGTATGCATGAACATAAGGCCCATACATGCATTAAAGTATGGTCAAAACATAACAAACATGCCATGCACTTGAAGCTAATGCATACACAAAGAATGCGGAACTATTTCTAGCCCCTAGTCTGAGGTAGACATTAGAGAAAACACATTACAGACACACCAAACATAGTGAAGATAGTATTAGGCATGTAAAACATGGAGAAGATAGTAACAAGCATGCAAAACATGATGAATACAATGAATGCATTGATTATTTCTTATTTTCATTTTCTCATATATATGAATGAAGATACATGGAAAGTAAAAATACAACACACAACCCAAAATGAAGGAGGGGTATTTCACCATGCTCTTTGGACTACATATGGGGCAATAGACACACAATACAAATCTCAGAGTGTAGGAGGGGAATTTCACCATGCTCTTTGGACTACACTTGAGAAAAACATGTCATAAAAATCCCAAAGCATAGGAGGGGAATTTTACCATGCTCTTTAGAATATACTTGGGAACAAACATGGCATACAAATATCAAAGCATAGGAGGGGCATTTTTCCATGTTCTTTGGACTATAATTGGGAACAAACATGCACAAGACACACAGAAAGTACAAGCACCATAGAGTATTCCAAAGACATACTATACGTATAAAACATGACAAACAAGGCGATGGAAGGAACTTATTGTTAAGCCCCCACCATCTCAGTCACATTATAGGCACACCTAATGGTTGGACTTATGCCATAACAACTGCCAAAGACACACTTAAGGGAGGATACTCTAGCCCCTCCTACTTGGAGGAATTTTGAATAAAAAGGATGTACACTAGCTCAAGAGACACACCATCTACACCTCTGCAAAGGGCTTTCTCATTGCAATATAAAATAAAGATGCGCACTCGCGTGGAGATACAACATCCCACCTTCATAGAGGGCTTACAAACACACTTCATTAGTACCAAAATCATCAGACAACTTACCTTATATGCCTCCACCTTAAGGTGGTTGATATCATGTACCAATATCAAGCATGTTAAGGTAGAGAGAAAACACACCAGGGTACAAGAACTTTTGCAAAGCCCATGCTCCCAAAGGTGACATGTACTTTACGATCACCAAATGTTTCCACAAACACATAATTTCCTATAAGAAGAGAGGTTAGAAATCTTTCTTGAAGATAATAACCACATCACATGATAAAATCAATGCATAAACATAATCACATCAAGAGCCAAGGTTATACTAAAGATTTAGAAACTGAGTTTAATCGTGGGGCTATACTACGAAGATCTCAGAACTGAGTGTAACCAAGGTGAGACCCAAGATAAACAAAGTGTACAGAGCAGCTATATTGTTATGGTTTGTTAGAAAATATAAGACATCATCAAAATATCACATGGAGTGATTGTACTAGCAAAGAATTGGATAATATATATCAAAACCATCATCATGTATGGACTAGGTCTATTTTTTCTTACTCACTGAAGGGACACTAGTCTAGATTAGTATTATTTGCTTTTTGTCATCCACTAGCTAGATAGAACCATTAGAAGAAGGTAAACAATAAATCAAGAGAGGAGAAACAAGTGCCTTAGGGTCATCACATAGGAAGGTGCCCCTAGGTCAACAAGCATAACGCTATGCCCCTAAGACACAACACACAACAATAAAAATAGATGAGAAGCCAGATATAAGAATGATGATACAAATAGAAGAATGGTCACAACATAGGCAGTCTTCTGGTATCCTTGACCTTACAAGAGTATCAAGGTTCATCCAAGGAGGCCTAAACAACACATAACACATCATAGGGGAAACATGACATAGAGGTAAAGGGTTAGAAATACTTACCTAAAGGTACAATCAAACTAGAATTTGTGACTTGTGAGCATCTTAGAAACATGCTCCATCAAGTTTTGTGTGAAGCTTGAATGGTTCATATTAGATTATTCTTTGTTGTTAGAGAGTTCATGCGATGCTTGTTTCCCAAATCATTGTAAATTTGAAATATTTTGTTGCTTATGCGGTGGAGAACCACTGTTATTTCCTACTAATGATAATCATCTTATTCTTTTCCGATCCTTTGATTTCTTATTTTGTTGAATTCATCTATTTTAGTGAGAAGGACTATCTTCCACTATACCAATCTCTTATTTTGTCATAATCTCTTGTTTTATTTGTTCTATTTGTCTTTCCCATGCATTTTGGTTAACTCTTGATCCTTGAAGGGATAACAAAGGAGGAACCTTAACATAAATACCATTTCTTCATATACAAGGTGAGTTATCAAACTTTTCCTTATCCACTTATATCATTCAAATTTTTTGATCATACTCAAGATAGTCATCTTCTACTTCTATAGTATTTTGTTCCATCATGTTATTATTAGTATGCTTAGGAAAGGGATTAGTAAATATCTATAAATGCTGATTCAAAGGAGCAACTGACTTATTTCTATTATCATTCACACCAGATACCTATATAACATTTGAGTTGATGAGGTCTTGTATTTCATGTTTAAGATGCATGCATCATTCAATATCATGTCCTTGTTGTCAACAAAAATGAAAAAAAGCATTAGAATCAAAATAAGGTCTTTGCATTCTACTTGGATCCAATGGTTTAATTAGAGGAAGCTTCAAGAGATTGTTACTCACAGCTTGATTCATGATAGAATGTGAGTCAGATATTGGAGTGAATTGTCTTTGTTGTTGTCGATTCTAAAATGGTGTCCTCTTTGGATTAGTGATAACAGACACTTGTGAAAAGTTGTTTGAATTATGTCCATTAACCTTGATGAAACTCCTATTATTCCTCTTAAAGTTGTTTTGTCGAGGTCCACCCATGGATTGACCAACTTGAGTCGATGAATTTTGGTTTTCATACTGACTAGATGAAAGTTGGTAATCACGAAGGGCAATGCATAAATGTTGAAAAGAGTTATACTTCATCAAGAGTATCTTATCATGGATGTTAGGTTGTAGATTTGTAATAAATACCATCTAAACATCTTCATCCTTCATCTGATATTGAATTTGTGCATAAAGAGCTTGATACCGAATAATAAATGATGCAGAGCCACATATATTCTATGCCTGCATTACCCTAAAACCCTAACATACAGTTTTCATTGTATGTCCATACATTCATTTGTTTAGTTTTTACTTTACTTGCCTATTGGCAAGACCTAGCATCATCAGCCAACCGAAACATTACTTCCCCAATCGCTTTCCTTGTGTCGATAAAGAATCAACTTTTTGCCTATCGGTGAGACCTCCACGTTGTTATCCTGACCACTGATCTCCCACCGATACACATAGTATCAACTCCTATCACCAAGACATGAACTACCGGTGAACACCTCAAACCTTCTTGCCGATCACTATTGTCTCCCTAACATATTGCCCTTGGTTGCCTATTGGCAACACTTTATCTATCGGCCACTTCACTTGAAGTCTCCTCGATAACTGTTCTCATACCGATGAGTCTAACAACCATTTCCATCACTAAGACTTTTACTATCGGCAACACACCAACACCTCCATCCAATGGTCAAGCTCTCCCTGATACACTTTGCTTATTGGCCAAACCTAATATTGTCGGCCTCCGATGGAAATGTCATCCCAAACGCTTGTTGTCACCCTAAACGCCAAACTCCTTATTGTCGAGACTCCTCCTGTTGGCAAAGTCTTCATTTCCTCTATCGATCCTTACTCTCTCACTGATGGAACCTTATGCTTGCGACCATTGGTGTGACGTTCATCATCAGCCTAACCTTTATTGCTCCTACCGATGTGCCTCCTCACGCTGATGCCTTCAACACATACCACTTCAACCTGTCAAACTTCACAATGGTCTGGTCCACTTCCTGGGTGGTTTCTCAAACCTGATACAACCTAAAATACCTAGCACATACCCATGCTAGGGTTCTTCAACACTTCTCAACTGCAATCCTACAAACATGTGTGCGAACAAACAGAAACACAAAATGAAAACCTAAACTATTGTACATAGCCATTCCACCAATTCTGTAGGAATCAACTAGTGGAATGGAAGGAAGAATACATTCGGCCACCAAAATAGAAAATCAATTATACAACAAAATCAAATGATCAACACACAACAGAGTCTTTATTTGCTTTCAGAAATTGCGATTACAGTACTCTATTTTCCAACAGCACAATGTAACTTCTCAATATGTCTGTCTCCCTAAAATGACCCGATCTGGAGGTATTTATCTACTTTCAAGGAGTAGTATAGACTTATCTCCAAGCGGCTGGGAGAGCTAACTACCTCCCTTGATCCAAAAAACTTAGCTGTCCTAACAAACTACAGTTCGGCAAATGATCTTGGAACTTACAACTTGATCCTAAATACAACTAACTAAACATGCATTGGTCCAAGCTGACCTTATTACATTGCATTGGTCTTATAAGACCTTATTGAAAACATAAAAACAAGCTTAAAACAATTAAATGCCTCAAGTAGGCCACTGTGGGATAGGTGCTCCTGCACCATACTCCCCAACAGAAAAAGAACTCATGTCCCATGAGTTAGATTGTGGAAGAATTCCACCTTTACTCTGTGCCATCTCAGTGTTTTGACCTTGTCCAGCTTTATACTCTATTGTCTCTTGGCTGCTCCAAGATTTCAGAACTGTAACTTGCTATCTTACAAGTAAACCTTCGTGCCTATCAATGTAGGCCCTTCTCACACATACCCCGTGTTGGTCAGTTTGGCTTACCAGCACCTCTATCTGAATACCTGGTTGAATAACCTTAGTAATTGCTGCTTAAACTTTTGCAATGTTCAAATCTATCTTCCTATCAACTTTTATAGGACAAACAATAGTCCCAACTACAATCACATCCTTGTCTTGCCAATCAATCTTTGGCTGCTCATAAACCTTTTTCTGAAACTACTGCTGACCTCTGTCAGTCAAAACTGAACCTTTCGTCAAACTGTTGTCCTGAACAACTTCTTTCCCTGCAGTATCCTCAACTGCCTTTATGCCTGTTGCTGTAGGCATCTTCACAAATTCCTTCTTTCCCACTAAAATGATTTTTGCTGCCTTCTGTGCTACAGCTTCTTCCTGTAATGGTATCAACACAATAGTTGTCCCATCTTTCTTAATGGTGTAGGTGTTTACATAACCATCATACAATGCTCTCCTATCAAATTGCCATGGCCTACCCAACAGTAGGTGACAACATTCCATGGGTAATATGTCACATAAAACTCTATCCTGATAGTCTCCAATCTGAAAATCAACATATGCCTATTCATATACCAAAAGTGATTGGCTTTCACTTACCCAAGATGCTTTGTAAGGATTTTGATGTGGAATCCTTTCTAACTTTAGTTTATCTACCATTTCCTGAGATACCATATTATCTGTTGAGCCAGAATCAATTACAACCTTAAATATTTTACCTTTGCTCTTGCATGTGGTCTTGAAAAGAGCTTTTCTTTGCATCATATCCTTTGATGTCTTCAAGATTGTCCTTCTTAACATCAATGCTTCTCCCTCCTCTAGATACCCATAATTATCAGGAGCTCTATCTCTTTGATAAGTGTTTGAACTTTGCACACCTTCCTCTACTTTCTCTTCTTGCACAAGTTGTACTCTCTTGTCATTTGTTCTATCATCTCCAAATGATGAACCTTGTCTTTCTGGACATTTAAAAAATGGATGACCAAACTCACCATAGGTGTAACACTTTCCTGAAAATGTAGTACAACCTCTACCACCTCCAAATCTGCCTCTAGTTCCCTTCCATCCACCTCTGAAATCAGACTGTTCCTGTCCTTTACCAATGTCTTCTTGACTCTCATTGGTTTGCCTTATTGTAGGGGCTGATCCTCTTCCCCTCATATTGTTGCCTCTTCCTCTCATGGGCTTATCCTGTCTCCTTTTCATCTTTTCCTCAATCCTGATTGCCATTTGATAACAATCTTCCACACTCCTTGGGTTAGCTAAAACTAACTCATCCTGTATGTTCAATCTCAAACTAGCCAAGTACCTAACCACCTTTTCTATCTCATTCTCATGATGACCAGATCTCATACTCAATTTATAAAACACCTCAGTGTATGCCTTCACATCCATATCCTTTTGCCTTAAAAATTACAGCTTCTTAAACATCTAAATTTCATAATCCTTGGGCAAAAACTTGCCTTTGATCCTTGCTACCATTTTATCCCATGAAGTGATCTTTGACTTTCCTTGTTTCCTTCTCTTGGATTGTACATAATCCCACCATACCAAAGCATGGCCTCCTAACTTGGTCTTTGCAATCTTTGCCTTCTAATCCTCAGCAACATCTTCACATTCAAAGTGATTATCCAATGCAACAATCCAATCCAGTAACTCATATTCCTCAAAACTTCCATTATACTTTGAAGCATCAACCATTACCTTAGGTTTCTCATTCTGCACTGCCTTTAACAGTTTTGTAAATCTTTGATCCTCAGCATTCAGATCTTTAGCTACCTCTTCAAATTTTTCAGCATCATCTTCCTCTTCTTTTGATTCATTGTCTTCTACTTCTCTCTTCTTGTTCTTCTCCAAGGCTACAAGCCTGGGTTGAAGTGCTTTAGCGAGCTCCTTCATCTTCCTCATCTCTCTGGCATGTTTTTCCTTCATCTCCTATAACTCCCTTGCAGTACCATTACCTTTAGGAGGCATTTTGTCAACCTCTCACTCCTCTACCTCTGTCTTCTCAGTGATAGAGTCAACACACAAACAGCCCAGACCTTTTGCTGAGCTCTGATACCAATTTGATGTAGAGCCACATATATTCTATGCCTGCATTACCCTAAAACCCTAACATACATTTTTCATTATATGTCCATACATTCATTTGTTTAGTTTTTACTTTACTTGCCTATTGGCAAGACCTAGCATCATTGGCCGACCAAAACATTACTTCCCTGATCACTTTCCTTGTGTCGATAAAGAATCAACTTTTCACCTATCGACGGGACCTCCACTATGTTATCCCAACCACTAATCTCCCATTGATACACATAGTATCAACTCCTATCGCCAAGACATGAACTATCAATGAACACCTCAAACCTTCTTGCCGATCACTATTGTCTTCCCAACGTATTGCCCTTGGTTGCCTATCGGCAACACTTTATCTATTGGCCACTTCGCTTGAAGTCTCCCCGATGGTTGTTCTCATACTGATGGGTCTAACAACCATTTCCATTGCTAAGACTTTTACTATTGGCAACACACCAACACCTCCATCCAATGGTCAAGCTCTCCCTGATACACTTTGCTTATCCGCCAAACCTAATATTGTCGGCCTTCGATGGAAATGTCACCCCGAACACTTGTTGTCACCCCGAACACCAAACTCCTTATCACCGAGACTCCTCCTGTTGGCGAAGTCTTCATTTCCTCTGCCGATCCTTACTCTCTCACCGATGGAACCTTATGCTTGCGACCATCAGTGTGACGTTCACCATCGGCCTAACCTTTATTGCTCTCGCCGATGTGCCTCCTCATGCCGATGCCTTCAACACATACCACTTTGACCTGTCAAACTTCGTGATGGTCTGGTCCACTTCCTGGGTAGTTTCTCAAACCTGATACAACCTAAAATACCTAGCACATACCCATGCTAGGGTTCTTCAACACTTCTCGACTGCAATCCTGCAAACATGCGTGCAAACAAACAGAAACACAAAACAAAAACCTAAACTATTATACATAGCCATTCCACTGATTCTGTAGGTATCAACCGGTGGAATGGAAGGAAGAATCCATTCAGCCACCAAAATAGCAAATCAATTATACAACAAAATCAAATGATCAACACACAACAAAGCCTTTATTTGCTTTCAGAAATTGCAATTATAGTACTCTATTTTCCAACAGCACAATGTAACTTCTCAGTATGTCTGTCTCCCTAAAATGACTTGATCTGGGGGTATGTATCTACTCTCAAGGAGTAGTACAGACTTATCTCCAAGTGGCTGGGAGAGCTAACTACCTCCCTCAATCCAAAAAACTTAGTTGTCCTAACAAACTACAGATCAGCAAATGATCTTGGAACTTACAACTTGATCCTAAATACAACTAACTAAACATGCATTGGTCCAAGCTGACCTTATTACATTGCATTGGTCTTATAAGACCTTATTGAAAACATAAAAACAAGCTTAAAACAATTAAATGCCTCAAGTAGGCCACTATGAGATAGGTGCTCCTGCACCAATAAACTTAGTTAACTTCTCTTTCAGATCTTGTTTGCAATGAACTAAATCAATTAAAGAAACTTGAGGTCTAATGTTTGCTTGAAAATGTTGTAAGAATTGATCAACTAGCTGTAAAAAAGAGTGTATTTAATTTAGAGGTAATGAGCAAAGCCATTCTAAAGTAGTATCTTTATGAGATCACAGGAAAAGTGTTGCTAACAAGTCCTCTTCAAAGTAAAAATCACTACACATAGCCGTGAATGCTGCCACATGAGTATTAGGATCACCTTTTCCACCATATTTTTCAAAGAGAGGAGTCTCAAACTTCTCATGTAGAGGAGTTCTCAAGATTCAATAGGATAGAGGATTATGAGCATGGTAAGTTGGTATATTATGTTGGGATGAATTAGTCAAGATCATCACCTTTTATTGTAAATAAGTCATGCCTTGTAAGGGTTAGTTTAAGAGCACATCATTAGGAGATGTGGTTTGAGAATTAGAAGCCATGTGTATGACATTTTGAGGAGGTTGGTTGTGAGTGGAAATGAAATGTGGTTGAGAGTAATTATAGGTGAAAGGTGGTTGTGAATAATTGTATGTAAGAGGTGGTTGAGAATAAGTGGGATTGGATGGTGGTTGAGAGTAATTATTCATAGAAGAGGCCACCTTAGGTGCTAAGTTTTGATAGTTGAATCCCATAGCTTTGTAATTTTGTGAATTAGTGCCATTTGATACTCCAATACCAGTGGTAGAAATACTACAAGCATTTGCATTAGTAGTCAAAATTGTTGATGTAAATGTAGACAATCCAATAGTTGGTATAAGTGCCAATACTTGTGTATGAGATGGTGATGACATGTTATTAATAACATTTGTACATTCAGTCACTGGCATAAAATTATGATACATAATATGTAGTAAGCGTTAGATTGAATTAACACCATCTTGTTCTTCTTTTAGAAATTCTCTTATGTTATGAATCCTAGGTAAAGCTTCGTCCGCTGTCCTTTCATTTTCCATAAATGCTTGATAATCAACTAGTTCTTTGTCAAGTTTGTTTATTTTATCACCAGGTACGTGTGTTACCACATCATTAGGGTCCTCAACATCATGAAATATATTTTCTTCCATTTTAGTTGTAGGAGGTATAATATCTTGCAAAATTTTTGTCTCTCCTTTTGTACAGAATGTGTTCAATGGATTTTTTGAGGTAGGAATACCGTTGCTTTCAAGGACACAAGAACCAATTAGTCTAATACTTATCCATAAAGGGATATTTCTATTAGGGCATTGGGTTATAATACTCATGCAAAAACATCCAACAATCAATGCACAAACTAATAAAACAATGCCAAGGAGCAAGATATGTTTAAGATCTAAAATGCTTTATTTTTAACTTTTTTCAATGCAAATGCCTAAAAGAAGAAGTGTTTTGAAGAAATTGATGAGGGGAAGTAAAAAATAAGCTCAATATTAATCCAATAATACAACAATATCCTTCACAATGCACCTATAATGCAAATCTAAATTGATGACAAGGCAAAATCTAGTGAAAATGTAAGGTTTTCAAACCCTAGACATGAATTTTTACAAAAAAGACACTATGATGAAACACTAAAATTAGAAATCAGTCCTAAATGAGTGTTTAAAAGTGTAGTAAAATCTGAAACGAGATTTTAACTACAAACCCTAGTTAATGCAAAAAGTAGGCTATATGAAAAATGCACAATTTCAAGCAAAATCTAGCAATTTAAGGATGCAAATGTAATGAAAATGACTGTAATAAGAGGAATTTATGCAATTTGTATCAGATCTAATGAAAATATTGGAAATTAAATGAATTTCAATTAAATTATGTCATAATGCAAGCCTAAAATGCTAATTTTTTCAAAGTTTTTCAAAATTTTCAATTTTTTTGTAAATTTTTAAATGCAACAAGATGAATGAATGTAAATCTAAAGTACAACACTCAATAAGGTGCAAATTTAAATAAAAACATGGGTTCACCAAAATGTTTTGTAGAAAAATAAGGGAATTATGGGATTGATTAGCTAAATCCTTTTTTCACTACAAACATTCAAGGACATTTCAACCGAATTGCATCACACCTTTTGCAAGAGGATTCACCTACAAGTTGGGTGTCACTTGTAACACTATGGAAAATTTTAAATTATCAACTAATGTATTAATTTAATGCTCAAATATGCTTAAAACCCTAATTATGCAAAATTAGAAGCAAACTAATAAATTATGACAAATGCTCACAGACCAAGATAGTAGATAGAGATTAGCTATTGACCATTTTTCAAAGTTCGTGATGTGGAATATTTGGGGATACTGGCACTCACACCCTAGTCCAATACAATCTTTTCTTTAAGGGTTTTTGACCTCCTTATGACACTGATGATAACTATTTTGTCTGTTGCAGAAGATGCTTAGGACACTGGCACTCACACCGTAGCCCAAGGCAGGATATTCTTTAGAATGTTAGGACTTATTCAGATGTTGATTATCACTATCACAAAGATTTCTATGTTTGTAACATCGAAGGACATTGGCACTAGTGCCCCTTGTCTCAAAAGTGTTCCAGGTAGGTTCTTTCCGTTGGATCTAGAATCCTTATCTTTTGCAACCCTCCTCTACAACTCCACTCCATGAAATCTGATACTTGTAACCTGCAATCACAAGGAGAGTGGTTGGGGGTTGTGGTGTTTAGAATCTTGCCTCAGTCAAGCCTCGAAAAGACATTCAAGTCTTCCAAACACCAATGTTAGATAAAGAGTGTGTATCCCTATGGGATAGAGGCAAAAACAAATTGATAAATTATTCAAACACAAATATACCTCAGAGGTGTAGCTTGCATGTAGATGAAAATCCTTCAACACATGAGAAGATGAAGCTAAATATGCAATCATAAACACAACAACAATATTCTCCTTTGCAGCAATGAATATCTTAAATGCTCTAAAATCACAAGTTTGCCAAAAGTTCATCATCATCTTCTAGTTTACAAATGAAACCCTAAACATACTTATATATGCATTCTCGCTACAAATTTCATAATTCAAACTTAAGATGTCGGTAATGGAACCTTCTAATGGTCACATAACTGACATTCAAATTTGGGACCTACCTAAAATAGGACAAGACAAGGGTGCGAGTGTCCATGTTCTTAGGTCCAATTTCAAGGTAGGGTCAAGTGCAACAATGTCCCTCAAGCCCCATGTGACATGGGTTTCAGGCCATTTTCTTTCGAGAATTAAAATGAACATGCAAGATGCAAAACAAGGAACTCGAGAGTTAAACTTAGAAGGTAAAAGTCCTAGGGGGACATTTTATGAGATAACAGTTAGCACTACAATATTTACTTTTATTAGTAATTATGGGCTCTATTAAGGACCTTTCCTAGGAATAGAGAATGAATGTATACAAAATATAAATAAAAGGTCTGCAATAACTAATACCAATAAAAAATAAGTACTTCTACCTTAGAATCTCGAAGGCATTGTTCAAGTTGCATAAAAACTAACCAAGGGCACAACTAAAAAATAAATAAATTTAAAAATGTTTAAAACTAGCTAGAATCATAATTCATAGGGCCATAAAATATCAATTGATAAACATGAGAGCCTTCCCTTTTAGTGATCTAAAGATCCCAAAGTCATTCCAACAACTTTTCCACCTTCTACCCCTCTAGTCATAGTTGTAGTATTACTAAAGCAATCACCTTAAACTTGCTACTTCTTCTATGGGGCATTCTCTTGATAGGGAGGTTGCACCATTGGGTTAAACTTAAAACATTTTTTTCCTTCCATAGAATGTCATGTGAAAAAGATATGACACTAAAAACTAGTTTGAATTTTCTAGTTTATCATTCCTATGGGTGATCTCAAGAATGTGATAACCATGGATAGATCCTTGCAGAAGAATGTCAAATCTTATTTAGATAGATAAAAAAAATTATATTTCCTTCCCCCAAGACCAAAATATCCTCCTACAAACCATAAATCAAATCATCACATTTGGCTTGCTCTATAATTTGGTCAAAAAACCAATAGATAATTTAGCCTCATGTTCTTGACGAACCACATGGAACTCTAATCTTGAGTGGATTTATCTATAGTAAAATATCCCATCATACTCCTAAAGTTAACTCTAATCAACAACCTCAAACTAAAAACCCTAGTAATCTCTAGACTATTTGATCAAAAGATAATTTTGTCCAAATAGAATGTCTATGTAGGAGAAAACATAATGTATGACCTTTTGTAAGAGATTGACATACTATAGAAGTGTGCTAAATGCCTCCATTTGAAGAATTTTTTTCCATCACTTGGGTGGGAAAAAGGAAATGGAAGTGGAAAAGTGACAATGTTTGGGCACCAACTTCTTTTGGCAAGACCAAAAATTTGGTCAACCTAGACTAGATATCTGATCAAGATTGGATACATGAGCATGATTGGAAAATTGGTAGGACTAGAGATATAATAGTTTGGATGCCCAAACTTAACTAGATATATGAACCACCAAATATCTAGTCCTGACCAAATATCTAGTCTTGAAAAAATAAAAAACCCTACCATAGGCCTATAAAAGGTCATTTTTCACCTTGCACTAACAAACATATAGATCATGAACTAGATATTTGAGTTAACCCTAATATATGACCTTAAAATTCTCCTCTCTCTAGAAGAAAAATCCCTGTTGGAATCCACATATGTTGGTTTTTTAAGTTTTTATAAGGGTTTAGGTAATTTTTTAAAACATAAGTAGAATAAGATTTTTTGGGAATGCAAAAAATGAAAGAGTATGAGTTCTCTATTGAAATCCATGTACAAATTGATCTCCGAATCCTCCCCTCAAAACCCACCACCACCAATTAAGGAAGAAAGACTTAGACACAAAATTGTTTAGATGAGTGAGAATGAGCCCCTTGAAGATCAACTACAAAATCAAAGTTCCAATGGTGACATGGTAGGGTCAAGGAGGAAGGTTTTTAATGTAATTTTGATGTCAAGAAATCACCAAACCATCTAGGGACACCTAAAAAATATGTATGACTATGCAAAATACCAAGTTTATCATCACTGAGAAACTACAAAATATGAGGATGCTTAGAATATTCTAAAATTTCACCCAAAATTTTGAAACCACCCTACTAATTTTGAAAACCACCTACAAATTTGCAAGACTATCCATTTTAATGTTTGAAACCATTTTGTAGACACCTAAAATTGACTCATTTCATTATTTATCAATTTATTGCAATTTCACCATTTGCATCGGCATTTAGGTAACTTTGTCCTAGCACACTTGTCTTGAAAACATCTAATCACTCATCTTTCTAATTAATTAAATAAATCATGTTTATTTAGTTAATTTCCCTCTAAATTTTCATCTAATTTCTTCTATTTCTCATAAATAAATAATTTTTATTATTTAATTATTTCTTATATTTTCTTCCAAATAATTAAATAAATTTCTTAGTTTATTTAATTGGTTTCTTCCATAGTAAATAAATAAAATCAATATTTTATTTATTTATCTTATCACCACCTCTATAAATTAAATAAATTTCAATTTATTTAATTTATTTCCTCTCTCATTTAAAACCATCCCTTATCTTATCACTTTCTTCTATATGTACAAGTTGGCCTTGTTCATTAGAATGATCTAGATTGAAATTTTTAATTGGTTCTAAAAATGACTATCCTCATCATCAAATCCTTAAAATAGGACATCTCTCTATTTTAAGTAAACTTATCTTATCATCACTAACAACTCAACTACAATCATTTAAAATAGGTCTTACCTATGGACACATTGTTGCAAATATGTGCCTAAGTGGTGTTGTCATTGATGTCATCATATCTTTGTTATCATTAGTGTCAACTATATCTTACTTCTATCTATACAAAAGTTTGGATTGTTGAGGATATTGAGAAAATTATAGACTATCAACATGTGCAGACCTTACAGCTATGTAGAGGATTGTCAGAGGTTGATCCAGTTGAGATCTGAGAAGTTCGCATGAAGATTTGGAGAAGTTATGGACTTCTAAGTAGAACAAGCTTTTGTAATTATTCAGTGTTGACAGAGTGGCAAGAAGCAAGTTTAGATTGGTCTAATATTAGCACTCTATGATCTATGGATCTAGAGGCATGATGGGATATTGGCATGTTCCCTCAACTTGAGTGGTTCATGGTTTAGAGGTCCACAAGCAATTTTTCTAGTTTGACAGTCATGACAGATAGTGTTCTTAAGGTTTCAGATGAAGGTATAAGAGATTCTAGTGATGTGAAGGAGTGCAGATGTTTCTGTTGAATTCATTGTACTTGTGGAGGTCTTTGGATCATGTAGCTACTGCATTAGAGGTCTGCATTGAAGTTTGAGCTTGTTGGTAAAGATTTCCTTCTTGGTGTCGTTGTTCTTCCCAATCCTAGTTGACCGGATGATTAAAACGTGTTGCGAATGTTCTAAAAGCAATTCTCTGGAGTGTGGCATGTTGATTCAAGTCTCAATTGTTTTTGGCCAACAATGTGAAGATCTGCGTTGAGCCTAGCTGACCTTATTGATCATTCCAAGGTTGTTGAAGGGTATATATACTTGTTGAAGAGTGGTGGAAAATTATCCTTGCAAAAATGAGTTAAATCAAATGAAAGGATCAAAAGTAGAGTAGAGCGGAAGAGGAGCGAAGGAAGAATGGAGTGGAGAATCAGTGAAGATGAATTTGAAGATAGGAGCAGAAGTTTTGAACCTTCAAAGGGATTGATTCAGGCATGAGCATAGATGTTATTTCTTAGTTCATTATCTCAGTGTAAATCATAATTTCTTATAGGCAGTGAGCCTTTTCTTGAGTAGTGAGCTCTGGGCAGTGTGCTCGAAGGCATGTGCCTTCTATTTTCTTAAGTTCTTTTAACAAGGTATACATTTTTTGTGGGTTAACCCCCACAGTGGTTTTTCCCTTAACTAGGTTTTCCATGTCAAAATTCTTGTGTTATGTGTTCTTATTGTTTTTGCTCATGTGTTGATTAATTTTTTAATGTTATAATCATTAATCTAGAAATAAAAGAGATCTTAAAAGTTAAAGTTTAGGGACAACTGATTCACCCCCCCTCTTAGTTGTCCAACAATTGGTATCATAGCCAAGTTCCTCTAAAGGGAGTTTAACCACTCGAGGAGAGCCAGGATGTTGACTTACAAAAAGGATAGTACAAGATTTGATGGAACAAATTACTCTGTTTGGAAGAGTCGCATGGAATGCCACTTGAAATGCATGGGTGATGCTTACTAGTTAATAACCAAAGATTAGTATGAACCTCCAGAGAAAGGCCTTGTAACTCTAGATGAACTCAAGGATGCTGAAAACAACCTTCGAGCCAAGGAAGCCTTGTTGAGTGCTCTAACTGATTCAGAAATGACAAATGTTTTTGGACTGAAAATGACTCATGAAACCTAGAAGAAGTTGGAGAATCTGTATGAAGGAGATAAATATTTCAAATGTGCCAAACTACAAAGTCTAAGAGGAAGATTTGAAAATATAAGGATGAGTGAAGATGAAAACATCACAACCTACATGCAAAAGATAAATGAACTTGTGTGTGGGTTCAAGAGTGCTAGTGGAGTTTTGGAAGAATCAGATATTGTGTGAAAAGTGTTTAGATCTCTGCCAAGTTCATACAAACAAAAGGTTGCTGCTATAGAGGAGATTAGGACTGTCTCAGATGTTACAAGAGATCACCTAGTTGGAAAAATTTCATCTTTTGAATTAAGTGAATTTGGTGATTCTCTTCCTAAGTCTGAATCAACATTCAAGGCCAGTGTGCATGGAAAGCAAAGATATGATTTAGGTGAAGGTTCTTCAAGAAAATCAAGTAGATTTATCAAAACAAGGAAGGATCTTGAAAATGATGAAAATGAGACTACAGATCTTGAAGCTTTCACTGCCAAACGAATTCTAAGAGGATCCAATAATTATGAAGGAAAGTTGCCACTCAAATGTTTTGCTTGTAATAAGATTGGTCATTTTTCTTCAAGGTGTCCACAGAGGTTTTCAAAACCAAACCCTAATAGATATAGAAATCAAAAGAAATGCTATTATGTCCAAGAAGCTAGAGAAGGAGTCACTGATGATGAATCTGATCATGGTGAAAGTGATTGGGTGTTCATTGCTATTAAAGAAGAAGATCCAATATCTACTAAATCTGCTAGCTGTGCAAATGTGGAAAGTGCCTTGGTTGTTCAGGTTGTTGAAAAGGATGAATAGGTGATTGATAGTGGATGCTCTCATCATATGATTGGTGACAAGAGTAAGTTTGTAAGTTTTGAAAATTATGAAGGAGGACTTGTAAAATTTGGAGACAACTCAGCTGGTAGAATTTGTGGTAGGGGATCCATCTCTTTTGATGGAAAGAACAACACCAATGATGTTCTATATGTTGAAGGACTAAAACAAAATCTTCTCAGTGTTAGACAGTTGGTTGACAAGGGTTATGATCTCTAGTTTAAGGATGGAAAATGTAGAATATTGGAAAGTTCCAGAACTAAAATTGCATCCGGTAATCAAACTAGAGGTAACATATTTCACTTAAGAAATTCAAGCAAAAGTTGTTTGATTGCTAAAACAAATCAAAGATGGTTATGGCATAGTAGGATGTGTCATATGAATTTTGATAACATTGTCAAAATCAATTCCACTCAAGCTATAAGAGATCTTCCAAGACTTGTAAAATTGGATAGCATGTGTAGAGAATGTCAATTGGGTAAACAAAACAAAATCTCATTCAAAAGAAAGGAACAAAGTTCAATTGAGAGATTGGAATTCCTACATATTGATCTTTGTGGTCCTACTAGAATTAGGAGTGTACAAGGAGATATATAGTTCATGTTGTTGATTGATGACTACTCTAAGATAATGTGGGTAACCTTCCTGAAAGAGAAATTAGAAGCTCTTGATAAGTTTAAGGTGTTCAAGATGATGGTTGAGACTGAGATTGGTGGGAAATTGAAGTGTTTGAGATTTGATAGAGGTGGAGAATTCACTTCCGGAGAGTTTGATGCTTTTTGTGAAAAGTATGGAATAAAAAGACAGTTATATGTGCCTAGAACTCCTCAGTAAAATGGAGTTGTGGAAAGGAAGAATCAGACCATTCAAGAAGCTGCCAGGACCATGATGATGGAATCAAATGTTGCTCAAGTTTATTAGAGGGAAGTTGTGAGTACTGTTGTCTACACTCTTAACAGGGTACAAATCAAAGGAAATACTGGTAAGACTCCCTATGAACTATGGTTTGGTCATCCTCCTACTGTGAGATATTTTAGAGTTTTTGGTAGTAAATGCTATATCAAAAGAGATGAAGACTTTAGTAAGTTTGAAGCAAGAAGTGATGAAGGAATATTTTTGGGATACTCAACTCAAAGTAATGCTTACTGGTGCTTCAACAAAAGGTTGAAAAAGATTGTTGAAAGTGCTAATGTTAAAGTTGATGAAAGAAAAGGACATGTTAGGTACTGTGGATATGATTCAGATCATCAAAATGAAAGTCAAGATCAAGGAAGACAAGCTCAAATCTAGTCCCAGATTCAGATTGATCTGGTAACTCCAATAACTCAGGAGATTTAATGTAGAAGATGAGGAATAAGCTCAGGAAAGAGAAGTTCAACCAGTTCTAAAAACCCCAAGGTATGTAAGAATGAATCATCCTAAAGATCAAATCATAAGAGATAAAAATAGAGGTGTTAAACTAGGAGAAGAGTTGTTGAAGATCAAGAAGAGATTTGTTTGATTTCAAAGATTGAACCCAAATCAGTAACTGAAGCCTGCAATGATGAAAACTAGGTCAAGGCAATGAAAGAAGAACTAATGCAAATTGAAAAGAACCACACTTGGGATCTTGTTCCTAGACCTGAGGACAAAAATGTGATTAAAACTAAATGGGTCTTCCAGAATAAGCTGAATGAAGAGGATGAGGTCACAAGAAACAAGGTAAGGTTGGTATGTAAAGGCTAGTCTCAAATGGAAGGAATTATTTTTGAAGAAACTTTTGCTCCAGTGGCAAGGATAGAGGCAGTTAGATTATTTCTTTCTTTTGCTGCTTTCAAAGATTTTAAAGTTTATCAGATGGATGTCAAATCAACATTTCTAAATGGAGATTTGGAGGAAGAAGTCTACATTGAACAAATGGAAGGGTATTAGTTGTTTGATCAGGGAGATATGGTTTGTAGATTGAGGAAAGCATTGTATGGACTCAAGTAAGCTCTAAGAGCCTGGAATGCCAGATTGGATAAGCATTTTCTTAAGCTAGGATTTAGCAAAGGAATAGCTGATAGTAATCTGTACTTTAAGATTCATCATGAGGATATTATGATTGTTGAGGCCTTTGTTGATGATATCATTTTTGATGGAAATGATTGCATGTGCAAAACATTTGTTGATTAGATGAAAAGTGAGTTTGAGATGTCAATGTTTGGTGAGATGATTTTTTTTCCTAGGTTTGCAAATTGTTCAAATAGATAAAGGTATCTTAATATCTCAGTCCAAGAATGTGAAAGAATTGTTGTAAAAGTTTGGAATGGAAGACTCAAAACCAGTAAGTACTCCTATGGTAACTATATGTAAGTTAAGCAAAGATGATGACTCCCCCAAGGCAAATAAGAAAAGGTACAGATTAATGATTGGAGGATTACTTTATCTGACTCAGACCAGACCTAACATCATAAATGCAGTTGGACTTGTTGCCAAATTTCACATTGATCCAAAAGAATCCCATGTTGTGGCAGTCAAAAGAATTTTTAGATATCTCAAGGGGACAATTGATTATGGATTGTGGTATCCAAAGGATAATGACTTCACTCTTCATGCATATATAGATGCTAATTGGATAGGAGATGTTGATGATAGGAAAAGTACAAGTGGTGGTGCATTCTTCTTAGGAAGAAGATTGGTATCTTGGATGAGTAAAAAGCAAGAAGAAATTTCTCTATCCACTGCAGAAGCAGAGTACATAGTAGCAACAAATAATTGTTTACAAGTTCTATGGATGAAGCAAATGTTGAAGGACATTAGAGTTGTGTTTAAAGAGCTAGTCACAATCTTTATGACAATTCAAGTGCTATAAGTATCTCAAAGAATCATGTGTTGCATTCAAAGACAAAGCATATATCCATCAAGTTTCATTTCTTGAGAGAGAAGGTAAATGAAAATGAATTCAAGTTGGAGTTTGTGTCTTCAAAGGATTAGATTGTGGATATTTTTATTAAGCCTCTTCCCAAGGATACTTTTGAGTATCTCAGAGAGAAGTTAGGGGTTATTACCCCTCTTGATCAGAACTAAGATGCACTAAAGTGTAACAGTCTGGTGGAATTCACATTCATATCTTGTGATCCAGATTGATGTTAAGGAGGTACTCCTTAAAGGGGGAGTAATCAGTATGCAAATTTTAGGATAACTATGAAACAAAAAAAAAAGAAACGATAGAAAATATATGCCCTTTGCCATTGATGTCAAAGGGGGAGACAAGTCATGTGAAAAACTTAGAAGTGAACAGTTGTTGGTGAAACGGGGAGTAGTAAAGAAAATGGTTGTAGGTGTGATAAGAGAAAGGAGCAGAAGTTTTTGTCTTGATGGTTGAACTTAGTTTTTCACATCATATGTTGCCATCAATGACAAAGGAGGAGATTGTTGCAAATATGTGCCTAAGTGGTATTGTCATTGATGTCAACATATCTTTGTTGTCATTAGTGTCAACTATATCTTACTGTTGTCTATATAGAAGTTTGGATTGTTGAGGATATTGAGAAAATTATAGACAATCAACACGTGTGGACCCTACAGCTATGTAGAGGGTTCTTAAAGGTTGCTCCAATTGAGATCTGAGAAGTTCGCATGAAGATTTGGATAAGTTATGGACCTCTAAGTAGAACAAGCTTTTGTAGTTATTTAGTGTTGACAAAGTGGCAAGAATCAGGTCCAGATTGGTTTGATATTAGCACTCTATGATCTGTAGATCTAGAGGCATGATTGGGATATTGGTGTGTTCCCTCAACTCAAGTGATTTGTGGTTTGGAGGTCCATAAGCAATTTTTCTAGTTTGACAGTCATGACAGATAGTGTTCTTGAGGTTTGAGATGAAGGTATAAGAGATTCTGATGATGTGAAGGAGTGCAGATGTTTCTGTTGAATTCATTGTGCTTGTGAAGGTCTATGGATCATGTAGTTACTGCGTTAGAGGTCCACATTGAATTTTGAGCTTGTTGGTAAAGATTTCCTTCTTGGTGTCACTATTCTTGCCAGTCTTGGTCAACCAGATGATTCAAGCATGTTGCGGATGTTCTAAAAGCAATTCTCTAGAGTGTGGAGTGTTTATTCAAGTCTCAATTGTATTTGTCTGGCAATGTGAAGATCCACATTGAGCCTAGTCAACCTTGTTGATCATTCCAAGGTTGTTGAAGGGTATATATACTTGTTGAAGAGTGGAGGAAAATTATCCTTGCAAAAATGAGTTAAATCAAATGAAAGGATCAAAAGCATAGTAGAGTAGAAGAGGAGTGAAGGAAGAATAGAGTGGAGAATCAATGAAGAAGAATTTGAAGATAGGAGTAGAAGTTTTGAACCTTCAAAGGGACTGATTTGGGCTTGAGCATAGATGCTATTTCTCAGTTCATTATCTTAGTGTAAATCATAATTTCTTATAGGTAGTGAGCATTTTCTTGAGCAGTGAGCTCTGGGCAGTGTGCTCGAAGGTATGTGCCTTCTATTTTCTTAAGTACTTTTAATAGGGTATGCATTTTTTGTGGGTTAACCCCCATAGTGGTTTTTCCCTTAACCAGGTTTTCCACGTCAAAATTATGGTGTTATGTGGTCTTATTATTTCTGCTCATGTGTTGATTAATGCTTTAAGGTTATCATCGTTAATATGGAAATAAAAGAGATCTTAAAAGTTAAAGTTTAGGGACAACTAATTCACCCCCCCTCTCAGTTGTCCAACACACATGGCTTGTACCCATTCACCTATCTTCTTGATTAATCTCATCCCTTCATTCTATCTTGTCATCTCTACCATTGATTGATTTTGGTTGAGGTCTATATATACACTCTCTCATTCCATACTTCTCATCTATTATCAATCTACAATTTATCATAGTGTCTACATTATGATCCTGAGCGTAGTGAGCACTTGAGATTCCATTACATCCATTGAGCATATTATTATTATCATCTATCCATCATGGCAACTTTGATCTTCATAATTGTTCATCACAAACAAGGAATCATATAATCTAGGTGATCGTGTTCTTGAATTGCATGCCTTTTGGTTTCACTTGGATTTGATTCTTTGATGGTGGTAGGATTAGGTTTTGATTTATGTGCTTGATCTTATTGACCTAATTTTTTACCTATCCACATTCTTGCACACCCGGTGGGACCCGCATCTTTGATTAACTTTGTTTTTTTGAAGTTGTTTTTTATGAAGTTCAGGTTTTTTGAAGGGCTTACGGCAACTTGCAGTTGCATCTAAGAGGAAACGTATCACTTTTTGCATTTCTACATTGCTTATGATAAAAATAAGTCACTTTTGGTTGACAGTGCATCGCTTTTGATCAAAAACCACTTGCATTTGGTTGTTCCAGTCGCTTTCGGCAATCGAGGGTTTTCTATTAACATTTGATCTTGCAGGTTATTTTGTTGGATTTTTATTGCTCAATCAAGGGTCTTAATTTTCTTTTTTACATGATCCTGATCATCATATTATCATTTTCCAATCAATTTGATTAGGGTTTTTTATTTTATCAATTGAGCTAACATCCTTGATTTTGCAAGATCTCATCAATTTATCATTCTAGGGTTTTCAATTCATCAATATGTGGTTGCAGGGTATCCATCAGATCATATTTCATCTACCAGACCTCATATTTTAGGGTTTTGCAATCTTTTATAATCATTTATTTCATGATCCTAACCCTAATTGTGCAGGAACATGGATTTTTATGCATCCCACTGATTTAGATCACTTTTGAGCAGTAACAGGTCACTTTCAATTTTTTTGCATCACCTTTAACTGACAACTAGTCACATCTGACATAAACCACATCACTTATGATCAATAGTTAATCACTTCTAGTAACTATGTGTCACTTCCAGTTTTGTCATTTACAATTTGATCTTTCTTGGCTACTAATCATCTATTTGTGCAACATCTTATCATTTCTCTAAGAAAAGAAGGTTGTGAAACTACTAACATATCTGTTGTAGCTTCGATCGGTCAAAGACATATAATTTTATCACTAATCTAGAACATATGGATTTGATGCTTAAAAAGAACCATTGTTTGCTTCATGCTTGTTTTATCTTTCTTGAATGCTTGTTGTGTATGTGTGTTGTAGACACTCAAAATTGACCTAATTATCATTAGTATCAAATATTACATTATCTATCATCTTCATTTGTCTAACACACTTGAGCAATTTCCCTATCTATCTAAAACCCTTATTTCTTCTATTAATTAAATAAATCTTATTTATTTAATTAAAATTCCCATCATAAACCTACTTTCCAATTAATTAAATAAATTTTAATTTATTTAATTAATTTCTCTTATCATTTATCTTCATGAGCTGACATGTATGCCTCTTTTATTTAAAAAACATGTGTGGTACTACATTTTTTATTTAATATCTTTCACATGTAGTACTTTTTATGTACACAGTCACACATAAGCCCTATCTTCCCTCCACTCATCATCTTACATTCACGTATGACTATCATTTCACCTTAGCCATTCATATAGCCACCAAATCTCCACTGTTGATTGATTTTGGTTGGGTTCTATATAAACACCCTCTCATTCCATACTACATAATATCCAACATTCTCATAGCATCGATATTATCATCTTGAGCACTTGAGCATTTTAGCATCCATTGAGCATATTATCATTATCATCCATCCATCATGGTAGCTTTGATCTTCATGATTGTTCACTATTGAAGAAGCAATCCACATCACAAACAAGGAATCATATAATCTAGGTGATATTGTTATTAAATTGAATGCTTTTGATTTCATTTAGATTCGATTCTTTGATGATGGTAGGATTAGCTTTTCATTTGCAATGCTTGATCTTATTAGCCTAATTTTTACCTATCACATTTTGGCACGTCCGGTGGGACTCACGTCCTTGATTAACATTGTTGTTTGAAGTTGTTTTTGTGAAGATCAGAGTTTCTGAGCAGTTATGGCAAGTTTCAGTCGATTCTAAGAAAAAATTGTTTGCTTCCCAAATATACGCATCACTTTTAAGCTAAAATCTGCCACTTCTAGTGCCTTAAGGATTGCTTTTGAGTTAACAGTAGTCACTTTCAGCCTTTTCTGCGTCACTTTGAACAAACAATCATCACCTCTATTATAATTTGCATTACTTTTAAGTTGAAACTAATCACTTCTAGCTGTCTAGATTACTTTCTACAAATTAGGGTTTCTGGTTTACATTTGGCCTTTTTTGCAAATCTAAGTCGCTTATGAACCATAATCATTCACCTGTTGATTTTTTGCATCACTTTTGAGCCTTATCATTTTGCATCTGGATCTATTTGCATCACATCTAAGCTATAACATTTCACTTTGAGCTGAATTTAGATCACTTCGGATCAACAGTTGACCGCCTCTGGTAACTGTGTTGCTTTTAGTGTTATCATTTTTAGTCCAATTTTCTTGGATACTAATCAGTTATTTGTGCAGCATCTTATCTATTTTCCAAGAAAGGGAGGTTGTTAAACTACTAACATATTTGTTGCAGCTCCGATCGGTCCAAGACTTTTGATTTTATCCTGAAATTTAGAACATTTGGGCTTGTTGCTTAAAAAGAATCATTGTTTGCTCTGTGCTTGATTTATCTTTTTTTGATTACTTATTGTGCATGTTTGTAACCCAAATTTAATAGAAAAAGTATCCTCTCCCCTTGTTTATCAAATGGATCTTGGTTGTATGAGAACTTGTTATTATCTTTAGAGAGCCTTCCTTCCTGGTGTGAGAAGGGGTATAACCCAAGTGGTAACAGGCTAAAGCTAAGTCCTTTTGAACTTCTATATAAGAAAAGTGTTTTTATTGAAAGCCACAAACAATGGGTATTGTTATGTTATACCAATAGCCAACCTCCCCCAAAACCCTCTAAGGCATAACCCTTGAAGGCTGGGAGACTCCATAATGAAGAGTAGTGCTACTGCACGTATAACCACCTGAATAGATACCATTACTAGCAACCTTGTGTAGTAGCCAAAATCCTTCTATTTGTTGAAGTGAAAGGTGGGACCTTTGAAGCTACCCTGACTCTCATGGTTCTTAGTAGAGATAGCAGAGACAATCCTAAGGTTCGGTGGGGGACGAGTCTTGGGAAACCTAGATCTTGGTATGTGTGAGAAGTGAGTACACTATAAGCGGGAGCTAGTGCAACCAAGATCCTAAAGCTATCCACTTAAAATAAGCATGACAAGGGCACTCAACGAATACAATCCTTTCCTAGCCTAGGTTGTACAAGTTTGTGATTGTTGTGAGTGTGAGTGACTGAAATCACTATTTTCTTGTCAAAAACATCATTCAAACCTATCCTCTGACAGACACAAACTACCTTTGAGCCATAACTACCTTCTTACAAACACCCAGATCACTTTTAAACAATAGTTAGTCACCTTTTGCATAACCTGAATTGCCTCTAAACAATAGCCACTCACCTTTGGACTGAACTGAGTCACTTTTAACCAACAGTAAATCACTTTTGAACCAAAACTGATCACCTCTGCAAAATTGGCTTGCCTCTAGTTAACACTATAACTTGTCATCTGAACCAAACCTAGATCACTTCTGATCTATTGTTAGTCACTTTAGTCGTACCTAACTCGCATTTGAGCTATTACTTATCACCTCTAGCTAAATATCAACAAATCTTAGCAACCCAGCCAAATTAGCTACATTTCTAGATTGCTTAGCTTTAGCATCAGCTTTCAGACCAGCCTCTGATCATTTGCCAACACCTAAACTTTGTCTCCTACCTTGAACATCCCAAACAAGTGGACTTTGTGAAATTTTTATCCTCTTGAGACACCAAACCAACAAATTAAACATCAAACAATCAACCCAACCATAGCAAAACATCACCTTTTGGCTTTATCTAGCCCTAGGAACACTAGCAAAACAACAACATCAACTAGCTTTTCCCTTGAGTTTGTGAGCTATCCTCTAGCGAAGTTATTCAGTGAACCAACAACAATAACCAAGCAACCTCAACAACCAACTAGGAAACAAAGAAAAACAAGCCAACAACCAACCAAATAGCAAATCATTCAAAACTTTTGGGTCTCAACCTTGATACACTAGTCCAAACTTCAACATCAACCATCATGACTCAAACTAGGAGCCAATATAGAGCTGAAATGGAAGAAAAATTGCAAGCTGAGATGGAAGCCAGAATGTAACAAGCATGATCCATGCCCCTTAGAGATGTGACTCAATTTACAACTGGTATGCCTTCTTACATGTTTGTCCATGAAGGATACACTATTGGACAATCATCCTCACAAGTGTAACCCCAACCATTCTCTGAGAACTATGAAGAATCATCCCAAGAGGACCCTTCCAAATTTACAGACACACACCTATGGGACCAAGGCGAAAAACTTGTTTTATCTAATCCTAACTGCCACTTCTTGCAACTAGCCCTCATGGGAGCCAAGTTACTAAGTGATTTTGACATATCCACTATTTGAGAACATGATCCAAATGCTTCTACTATTGTTACACAAGGACCATCCACTATAGGCACACCATCCCATACCGTGTCCATGTAATCTAATCCACCTTCCAACCCATCTCCCTCATTTCCTTTTTCTACACCATCAAGCCCACTGTGTAGGGAGTACACTCTAGAACTTTTGTTAACTCCAACTGAAGTACTTCCTTACCATTCACAACATTTGAGCTTTCCACCCTTCCATGTTTCACAACACACCCCCACTCCTACCATGACCATATCCATGCCTCAAGTCTCACAAATTTCCCAAACATCGCAAGCTATCCACATTTCATAAGCGCAAACTCCTCAAACATCACAAGCTTTTCCAACACCCCAAGCTTCACAAGACATCCCAATGTCACAAGCCATGCCAATATCACAAATCTGACAACCATTGCAAGTTCCTACTCCTATTGTACCACATGTCGATACCACACCCCAAACCAATATTCCTATCACTTCTAATATGGTCTCCATGATTTCCACCAATCCATCCAACACACCATATAATCCCAATCTTAGCCTCATTGACATGAGTGAGCCACTTACCATATCACAAGCATATCCAAGCACTAATGTCTCCCATGTTGATCAATTGACATCCTTCACTTCACCTCCATATAATCCTTCCTCAAATGTCACTCCATCTTATGCAACCCAAGGATTATCCATTATCGCTCAATACATGACTAATACCAATCCATCTCAAGCCACTCATGTTGTCCACAATACCAACCCTTCCATTCTCTACCATCATGTTAATCCAATCGCCAACACACAATCATTGACATATACCAATTCCTCTCAAGGCAATACCAACCCTCATGTTCATTCTTTGTCATCCACCAATCCTTCCATTATATACCATAATCCAACCCTGAATCCACAACCAATGACCAATGTCAATCCATCTACTACCTCCCATGTGATGCAAACCCTTGGAGATAATCTATCGCAATATACCCAACTGCTACTTGTGTCTCAAGGTCAGCCATCTTCCAACACCTATGTGTCACATACCAATCCTTCAACATATAATGTGAGCACACAACCTCAACAAATGATCATACCCACATACATTCCGCAACAACAACCACAACATACCCAATATTACACTTCACTTCCAAACCATCAACCCCCTTTGCAACAATAGCAATTATCTCAAGCGGATGTTCAACAAATGATTAACCAAGTGGTAGCACCAAACAAGAAGACATTTTCCTTGGAAGACATATGCACTTATCCATTTGATAGGTCACTTCATATGACACCTTTTCTACCACATTTTGAAATTTCACAATTTGACAAATACAAAGGGAAAGGAAATCTAGATGACCATCTTAGAGAATTCTATGTTGCATGTCTTGATGTCACTCAAGATGATACATATCTCTTGAGACTATTCCCTTGAAGCTTAGGAGGGCAAGCTCTTGAATGGTTCTCTCACTTACCCCTAGGAATTAAGACTTTTGTGGAACTAGAAAACAAATTTTGATCCTATTTTTCTTTCAACATTGAACACAAAGTGACCATAAATGATCTTGTCAACAATAAGCAATGCAATGGTGCAGCTTTTTCCTCATTCACCCAACGATGGTGTAACATGGCTAGAAAACTATCATGGCAAAACCTAAAAAATAATAGCTTGATATATTTGTCCAAAATCTCCATCTCGAGCTATCATTCCAACTACAATTGCAAAGTTCTAGCACCTTTGATGAGCTTATATCCAAAGGAACCACCATTGAATGCACTTGAATTGCTAAGGGAACTATCAAGATTTTTAGAGATAACAAAAAAAATCCTCAATTGTCAAATGATAAATCCTTCTTTTGGAATAAAAACAAGAATGTTGTTAATGACGGTGCGGTAGACGCAAAGAACATCGAAGCTGCATCTATAGCAAATCAACCTTTTCAATGAACTTGACAAAGACAAACTTCAAATCCTCAATGACAATTTACTCCCTTAGGGGAAACCATGGAAGTTGTCTTTCGTAAGCTTCTCCAAGTCGGAGATGTCATATTGCCTAAAGCACCACCCAACAGCAAACTAGTCTTCAAAGCTCCTTGGTACAAAGAGAATGAATATTTCAAATATCACAGGGTAAAAGGACACAAAACCATTGGTTGCATGTGCTTAAAACATGTCATTCAAGACTATATTGATCAAGTTCTAATTAAAATCACACTGCTAACCTCACAAATGGCTCATCAACCAACATTGAACTATGACCTAGATGCTTTCAAGAATCTGCTTCCATCTCATGATAAGACAAGTAACCCCCATACTAGGAATGCTATCCATTATAACTATGAGTCATCCATGATTGGCCGCATTGACCATGCTCGCATTTCTACCATTTCAATCCAAGGCAAAGCACCCAACTACGCTATAACTACTTGAAGAGGCCACGTTACCATTTAGAGAGCACCTGTCAATCCTCCCCAACTGTCCTCTAGCTATAATATCCTTGATCACCTTGGAAAAACACCTACACATATTTCTATCCTAGAGTTGCTTTGCATATCCCCCGCTGACAAAGCTATCCTTGATAAAGCATTGCAAGAATCTTCGATATCCAATGATATCAATACCACACAATTCTAATCTATGGTCGCTAGCATTGCAGCCCCTTGCCATCTCACTTTCTTTGACAAAGATCTTTGACCATTCTTCAACCCATTGCATAACAAAGCCCTCCACATAGAAGTGTTTGTAAATCAACACTGTATCAAACAAATCTTAGTGGATGGTGGAGTTGGTCTTAATATGTGTTCTTTAAAACTAATAAAACAATTGGGATACTCTGAGAAAGACATTGACACTACCAAAGTCATTACTATCAAAGCATATAATGATGCTGAGAGAGATACTGAAGGAACTATCCATTTGCCTATCCAAGTTGGTCCTATCACTACTGACACTTGTTGTCAAGTCCTTGATATCAACCTTCCATATAACATCATCCTTGGCCATCCATGGATCCATGCCCTCAAAGTAGTTCCACATACCATCAATGTATCAAATTTCCTCATAATGGTGTTGAAGTCATTATCTATGTTGATCCTAATCTATTTGAGTTTTGTCGTGCTTTTCAAGTTAAATATCAAAGCCCTAACCATATTCCTATCAACACCAAAGCATATCCATCTTCATCCTATGTGGATCCCTCCAATCTACTCAAGCCATCATCTAGCCAATCCACTTCAAATCTCCATATCAAGTACACTAAACATGGTCTAGGTGAGTACACATTGCAAGACTCTTGTTGTGTTGGAAGTCTTCCTCTGTCTCCCAAATCTCATGGTAAACCTTCTACATCCAAGCCATCTTCATCCGTAGCTGTCATAAAAGCACCACCATCAGTATTCATTAAAGGTGGATTCCTCAATCATGAAGACATTGATGACATAAACTCTTGGATATTCTTTGATGAGAATGACCAAGTACAACTGGAAGTGGAGAGATATAACAATGGGTTCCATATCATTAAGAACATGGGTTACAAAGGACATGGCAGATTGGGACCATAGGAACAAGGACCTATTGAACCCATTATTGTGTCTAAGAAGCTTAATAAACAATGCCTTGGCTATCAACCAGAGGTACCGCATTCCAAAGACATTAAGTGTATTTCCAACATGGGAGCCAGACCTTCTTCAGTAGGAGAGACCTCTAATTTGGATACCATCAATGAATCCTCCCTTCATATAACAAACCTTTTTCAAGAAACCTCTATCTTCGTGATCTTAGCCACCTCATCTAGCTGAAACCTCTCGACCATTACCCTTTCACTTGTATATCCTGACCTCGTCGATTGGGAGCAACAGGGGGTACCTATATTGGACACATTTGAAAAATGATGAAGCTATTGTCAAATTCATGGGCTTACGACAAGCATTCCATTGGGTGATCGCAAAGTAGGCTTCATGATGGATCTCTCTAAACTAGCATATTTTGGCAGGAGTATCAAGTCCTTCAGTCACAAATGTGAAATAAATAGAATAACAAAAGATGGCTCACTAGGTGAAAATAGAAAGGTGCCTTTTGAGCATGAAAAAGTAAAAATAAAGGACATATCCAAGGGTGAAAACCTCCTTGATGGGGGATTTGATCTTCCTATCACCACTAACTATCATGAAAAATCAACAGTGCTAGTTGAAAAATCTCAAGACATGAACTTAGGCATAGAACAGAATCTGAAGATCACTTTTTTGGCAGCATCACTATTAGAGAAAGAAAGAAGAAACTTCACAACATTTTTCCTAAAAAGAGCTATCAATTTTGTATGGACTTATGCTGACATGCCAGGTTTAGATCCATCACTTGTGGTACATCATCTAGCAGTATCTCCTAATGCAAAACCTGTCAAGAAAAAATTGCACAAAATGCATCCACAAATAGCTCTTTTGGTCAAGGCAGAGATTCATAAGCTATTAGAAGCAAAGTTCATAAAACCTATTGATTATCCATAATGGGTTTCAAACTTGGTACCTGTAGCAAACCTGATGGATGAGTTCATTGTTGCCCTAAAGATGACTTTCCACTACCAAGCATAGACAACATTGTAGATCTCACTGTTGGACATGAAATGCTATCCTTGATGCATGGATTCTTAGGATATAACCAAATTAGAATAGCAGAAGAAGATCAATACAAGACATCATTCATTTACCCATGGGGTACATACTGTTGGGTGGTATTGCCTTTTGGTCTCAAGAATGCGGGAGCTACTTATCAACAAGCCATGATAGTTATTTTCCATGACCTTTTCCACACTATCATGGAAGACTATGTTGATGATATTCTAGGAAGAGAAGGACATCTATAGGTACAAGCACAAATCTTTGATCGACTAGAGAAATATCAAGTCAGGCTAAACCCTAAGAAATGTGCATTTGGTGTAACATCGAGTAAACTCTTGGGATATATTATATCTTGACAAGGAATTGAAGTAGATCCTAACAATGTAAGAGCCATGATGGAAATGCCTCCACCATCAAATATGAAGCAGCTTTGTAGTCTACAAGGAAGGTTACAATCCATTCATAGGTTTAGCTCACAACTAGTAGACAAATGTCATCCTTTTCAACATCTCCTCCACAAGGGTGAACCTTTTAGGTGGGATGAAAAAATTAATAGGCCTTTGACAAAATAAAGAAATATATAGCAACACCTCTTGTGTTAGTACCTCCTGTACTTGATCGTCCATTATTACTATACATCTCTTCAACAATAGTAGCATTGGGTGCCCTCTTAGCTCAGCATGAGGATTCAAGAAAAGAGCAAGCCATTTACTACATCAGTAGAACTCTTGTAGGATATGAGCTTAAATATTCACCTATGAAAAAGCATGTTTAGCATTGGTGTTTGCTTCCCAAAAGTTGCAACACTATATGTTGAACCAAACAACAAAGCTCATATCTAACATTGATCCACTCAAGTATCTTCTCTCCAAAGAAATCCTCTAGCAAAATGTGTTATGATCTTAAGTGAATTTGACATATAATATGTAGATCAAAAGGCCATAAAAGGACAAGTCATTGCTGATCAGTTAGCCACATCACCTATCACAGATATTCATCCAATACGTCCAGAGTTCCCTGATGAAGAATTGTTCAATCTAACTTCACCAACATTGTGGTAACTATACTTTGATGGATCTTACACACAACATAGATCAAGAGAAGGGATATTATTTGTCACCCCTTACAGAGATTGTATTCCAAAGTCATACAGAATTGCATTTCCATGTACCAATAACATAGCTGAATATGAAGCTCTAATCACATGATTATGCATGGCAGTACAATGGGCTATCAAATAGCTACAGATCTTTGGTGACTCTTAACTGGTTATCAGACAAGTCTTAGATGAGTACCAAACAAAATATGAGAAGCTCCCTCCATACAAGGTAATGGTTGATGATTTCAAGAAATACTTTGACACTATTTCCTTTGAACAGATTCCCAAGCTACAAAACAAAGTAGCAGATGCCATGGCTATGATTGGATCTCTTCTAGACATGCCTTCCAATGCACATAAGTGTGAGTTTTTAGTTGAATAGCTCCTGATCCCAGCATTTGAAGTACCGCAGTCTAAGCTTATATGTGAAATTGTTGGTCCCAATTCACCTTGGTACGAGGACATATACGAGTATCTCTGCAATCAAACCTTACCATTTCAACTATCTAATACCTAATGAAAAACCTTTATCTATTGAGCCTCTCGCTATACTATCCTAGGAGACACCCTATATCACCAGAGTCTTGATGGTATCCTTCTTAGATGTTTTAATTCTAAGGAAGGAAAGGTTGCCTTACGTGAAGTACACGAAGGTGTCTGTAGATTGCATTCCACTGGCCCTAGTCTTGTTAAGAAACTTCTACGAGCTAGATACTATTGGCCAACTATGGAGAAAGATGCACAACAATTTGCAAAGAGATGTCTACAATGTTAGAAACATGGGGATCTAATACATGCATCAGCACATGAACTTCAGCATATCACCACTCCTTGGCCCTTCTTGCAGTGGGGACTTGATCTCATAGGTAAAATCCATCCTACCTCATCAAATGGCCATATGTTTATTATCATCACCATTGAATACTTCACAAAGTGGGTGGAAGCAATACAAATGACCTATATTACTGGCAAGAAAATATCTAAGTTTATTCTACACTATATCATTTGTTGTTATGGAGTTCCTCAAGCCATTGTCACCAATAATGGTCGTACCTTCAAGAATCAAGAGATTAGAGATCTTTGCAACAAGTTCCATATCCAACATAGATTCTCTACACCTTACTATGCCCAAAGTAATGGTCAACCTGAGGCTTCTAACAAAACAATCATCAATATCCTTAAAAAGATAGTTAATGAAGCTGGTCGTGATTGGCATTTACAACTTAATCCTGCATTGTGGGCTTATAGAACAAGTATCAGAACTCCCACTGGTGCTACACCATATGCACTGGTGTATGGTACTGAAGCTATTTTACCTATTGAGGTTGAGATCCCCTCACTGCGAGTATCTCTATAGCATACTATCTTAGATGAAGAATATTGAGTATCTAACTCCATGATCTTAAGTTGTTAGATGAACCACATCTTATAGTACTCAACCATCTTCAAGTCTATCAAAACTACTTACGCCGCAGCTACAACAAGAAGATCAGAGAATGAAGGTTTCAAGTTAGAGATCTTGTCCTTAAAGAGAATCAAAGAAATCAGAAACACTGTGAGAAACATGGCAAGTTTGAACCTAATTGGCTTGGTCCTTTTGTCATCACATTAGTCTATGGATCAAGTACATACACTCTCTCAACACTCGAAGGCATTTTGTTGGATGAACCAGTCAACAACATTCATCTCAAGAAGTACTACCCATGAACCTTAGCGTATTCTAAGAAAAAAATCCATCCAATAATGAAAACCACCTTGTGACACATTGGATGACAAAAAAAATAGTACAAGATAAATAATTCATCCTCTAGTGAAAACCTGGTAAACAAGTGCCTTGGATAAGTACTATAGTGAAAACCTAGAAAACAGGTGCTATGTGTAGAGACCAGCTTCCACCATTTATCTAGTTGTTTGATCATAGCTTTTCATAGCATCATCCACTATCTTACCTACATAATCCACATCATAATCCACTAATCCTTATCCTTCCATAATAAAAGCCTTTTTGCCTTGCCTCTGTCATGCTAGCTTTCCTAGTTTGGACTTCGTTGGGGTTAAGATACCATTTGGCACCTTAGCATACTATTATGCATGAATATATCCATCACAGCCTTTCCATAATAATAACCTTCATCCCACACTAGGGGCACTTGTTGGGCCTTATTTGGAAGTGGATATTCATAGCTTTAGCTCATAACACAACAAACACCCAACTTTAAACACAACAAACACTCAATTTCATAACACAACAAACATCCAACTTCAAACATGGCAAACATCTAAAACCAAAACTAAATCATGGTGATCATCCAAAGCAACCAAAATAGAAAAAATGCAAAGAAAATCAAATATTTCAAAAAATACAAAAAAAATCAAATATTCCACAAATTCAAAAAAAATCAAAACATCACAAAAACAATCCAAGTAATAAAGTTAACCATTAGCACAATAAGAAAGAACTACATCACAGCTTTATCGTTAAATCCTTGATCCTGTGGATATAGGGTATGTAGGCAATCTGAGATGCAAAGAAAACACTTTGATTTAGGCATAGACAATAGCCCTTCTTCCATCTTCCATCTTTCATCTTTCTTCTAACTATTCCTCAATCTTTCATCTCCCTTTTTTCTTTCATCACTTACATCATCAATAAACCCAGAACTACATATTCATCATGTCTCATCACCATCGTAGCATGCTTTGATCTTGTGGACACAGGGTATGTAGGTAGTCTAGAATACAAATGAAGTATCCAGTATGTAAGCACAAATGATACACCCCATATTCATCTTCTTTTATCTTCCATCTTCTTTTCTTTGACTAGCTCAAGCAAGAAGCAGACTGTGTGTTAGAGAAAGCTCAAGCACTTTAATCAATCAGAACAATAAGCCAAAATCTATTTGTCCACATGCCTTAAGCCAACATTTTCTATAGCATTTTATCAAACAACTTTCAGCCTTCAAGAGGATGCAACTTTCCTCTCAACAAGGTGCCAGCTTAACCCATCTAAGAGCACTATAATTTGACAAGAGAACATGATGACAATATCTTTTGATTTATCTTTTGTCCCTTTTCTATGCCTAATCAAGACTGCCTTGATTTATGATATCTTGGTATGTTGTGATGAAACATAGAATGGGGCATGGTCATATTGCTTTCGTATGCCGTGTTTGTGGGTTGATCTTATTCTCCTTCTATGTGTATTGGTATCTTGTACATGTTGGGATTGGCATCTTACATATCAATATCTCTAGCATCTAAGAAGCTAAATAGTCTCTTATGCATTTGACACTATTCTATATTAAGACTAGCTCCGTACATATAACCAGCAAGGTGTCATTATGTGTAGTGGAGATAAGCTGAAACCATTTCTTGTAGCGTCAAAGTCCATCTCGGAACACTAGTTGCTATTCATATCTTATATATGTTGGTTCAACATCTTGACCTCATTCGTTTAGACAAGATTGTAGTATGCTAGTTTGGCATTGGATATCTTGACACCTTGGTCTTCTATACCCTGGTGTATAACATCCATATCATATATCAAACATAAGGATTGCATTTCTTTACTTTTGAGCAATTACTTTAAAAAGCTATCATATCCTCTATCCATTCCATATGACACCTATATAGTCCTCAACCAAGATTAATCTTTTCCTCCATATTTTTTTTTCCACATTCCTTGTCCTGCAAAACAATTGTGTTAGACATGCATATGCCCATATCATTATCATTTCCATCTAATCACCACATTACCATTAGCATGACACATTTCCATTATTACCATTTGCATAGTCATCCACATAGAACATGAAAAGAAAATACACAAAAAAATGCATGACATCATATCATAAGTGCATCCATAATCATTAGACCATCACATAGAACCAAAGCCATAATATATATATATATATATCACATGGGTCAATATACAAGTGTCTACAAATACAACATGGGACATCCATAAGCCATCAAAGAATGTATGTACAACTAGCTCATGGGTCTCATCATGACACAATAAACTACAAAAAAATAAGGTAGCCCTAGTGACTACTGGTAGCTCCCTCTACCTGTCCACCACCACTGGATCCTGCACTTGGCCCCTATCTCTAGGAGGTCCCATAACTGAAGCCATAGATCATGATCCTCCTATCCTCCATGAAGCTAAAGCCTCTGACCTATTCCTATAGCTAGGTTGTCTCTACTCAATAGGCACTGCTCCATGATATAAGCCTCTGTAATACTCAGCCTCACCCTGTGCCCTCCTTAGCTCACCCTGTGATTGAGTCAGTTGTGTATCTAGGTACATCATGGCTCCATCTGTACCCAATACAGTTACTACTCTATCTCACTCTACTGTCATAGCCTATAACTGTTGTATAGTTGTATCCCTCTCAACTCTCACCATCTACACCTATTGTATGGCCGCATCTCTCTCAACTCTAATAGCCTACATCTATTGTAACGCTATATCTCTCTCAGCTATAACTAGTTGTACCTTCTGTACAACTGTATCTCTCTCTCCAGTCACCCAAACAAGACTACCATCATCCTGCCCATCACCTCCCTGTACTTTAGCCTGCAGCTGTGCTTGGTATGTTTGAGCCTATGCTGTAACATTCTATTGTTAAGGAAAAATTGGAGTAAACGTGAATAATATATATAATCAATATCAAAATACCCAAATCTCAATGAAATCTAGAAACAAAGAGATCAATCAAACAAAAGAACTTCAAAAAACCTTTGCATACCTCAAAGCTTCATAGCTTCTATTGGTTGCCTATCTCAATCGATATTACATGTATGAATAAGGCCCTTAGAGAGTGCACTTCCTTGCTATTCTAAGATTGTCAATGGAGAATAGCTATGATAATTCTTTATAATGAAGAGAAGCTTCACAACAATGGTAGTAGTATGGTAATGAGTGTGATCACAAACAATGAAGGAATTGGTGCGAAAGACATGTTGTAATTCCTACAGAGTAACAATACTTAAAGCTTGGATGAATGAAATGGAAGGACAAGGTTCAATTTATAGACTTGAGAGAGAAAATATCAATGGTTGAGAAACCTTGAGGAACATGCACGAATAAGAAGAAGACAAGTGTCACACAAAATTTGTTTTATTTGAGTTAACTACTTTCTTTTCTAAAGATAAGAATTATTTTTTATAAATTAGAAAGTTTTTTTTCTAATTTAAGAGATATTGATAAAAACAAGGTTGATTGAGTAGATAACTCAACTTGAGATTTGCTTTTGCATGATTTGAGAGAAATTAAATAATAAATTATTTAATTTTGTGTGCATGGAGAAGAAGATTTATTTTTAGAAGATTTGGAAGATATTTGAAGATAGGAAAGCAAATTAAATAAATAAGTTTATTTAATTGTTTGTGCATGCTTTAGAAGAATAAATAAAATATTTGATTGTATTTTATTTTTAGAGATTGAGAGGATTTAAATAAATTTGATTGATTTATTTAAATTTGGAGGAAGAATTGACTTAATTAAATAATTAAGAATTATTTAATTGTTTGGAAGAATTTAATTAAATAAAGGATTTTATTTAATTTTGATTTTAGAAGAGGTAATCAAATATTTTGATATTTAATTAACTTAGAGGAATATGAATCAAATAAATAAATTTGTTTATTTATTTATTAATAGAAGAATTAGAATGAAATAAATATTAAGAATATTTATTTAGAATGAGTCATGTCATTTTTAGGCGTATACATTTTGCCCCTCTTTGATGCAATGCAGTTTATGGTGTTGTTTCAAAGAATAAATAGTCTAATAATGATACATGCCCCAGTTTGCCCCTGGTACAGGTTTAATGATAGGATGCCCCCTCAGGAGATTGGACTGGAAGAAGGCAAAAGGCGTGAGATGAACAATCTTACAAAGATAAAGGTGAGTCCCTTAGGGTTCATCTTACCAGGCAAGCATGCAAGCACAAGCAAAGCCCGCTTTCAAGGTAAAAATTCTGACGCAAGGCATCAACCTATCCAATGCAAAGCAAAAAACTACCTAAAACACTTAGACTAATTCTGTCTAAATTATGGCAAGAAACAAACACATCTAAATGTAGAAATGTTTTGTGGTCATGATCAGGTTGGGTTACAATGTTTTTTTTTTTTTTTTTTTTTTTTTTGAATATTTGGATAGGATAGGTGGAATGGACGAGAGGGCCGCAATGGCCAGGTTCCATGAAAGGTGATAGTCCCACTAGAAAGATGCCGTCATATGGACCATGTTGAGTGCTCTCATAGATGTTGGTAGGAGATTACATGAGAGGAAGACGGAGTAGGTAGATAGCAGATTGTGGAAGGTGCGATAGTGGATGATGATGCAGATTATGTAAGGAAGATGGAAGGCTTATGCAAAAGCATGGACCATAGGGATAGGATGGGGAAGATACGTAGGAGGTATATAGTGGAAGGAAATGGAGATGGAGGTATGTGGAAATGTCGTGGGACGGAAGGGAATCATGACCAACAGTTGCACATACCTTGATAAACATTGAAGCTGGTGATGGGAAAGTAGTGTAGGAAGCAACATAGACTTTTTCTTATGGATGAATGATTTAGGCATGTAGGGATCCACATAGACTGAGTATTTTGATGATTTTTTCTTGTCATGTGGGATGGAAGAATTTGAGACTTTTGGATGGAATGGGAGAATGTGGATGGTTGAGATTCTTGAGAGGTGGATGCCTCATGTAGCTTGAGGGCTTTTTGCTTAGGTACCCAAGACATTTTGTTTTTAGATAGTACCTACAAAGGTATGGGCTTGGGTGTATGCATTTTTTGTGTAGTTTTAGAGGTAATTATTTGTTGGATGTGGACCCACACCTTTTTTAGCTTGGCATATAGGTGTGCGGGTGTATGCAGCTCTAGAGAAGGATGTTTCTTTGATTCTTGGCTTTTGTATCCTAGGTCATGAGGACTCTTAGGATTTTTGTTTTGATAGGTAGAGGAATCCAAATTTTTATTGTTGAATTCCCATGGGATGGTGGAAGTGGGGTTGGAGGAAGATTTATAGATGGATGAATAAGGTGTTTGAAGAAGTGGTAGTAAAATGCATGGAGGGATGTTAGGAGTTGGAAGTAGAGGAGGTAGGTTGGATGGTGGAAGGTGTATGTTCACATGCTTTTGACATCTATAGGATAATGGAGGTGGAATGGCAACATATGTTTCAGAGATATGATAGTGTTTGTGATGGAAAGTAGAGGATTTTGAAGGAGCGGAAGAAGTACCAACATCTTGAGATTGTTCACCTTGGGGTATGTATCCAAGGCCATACGAATGAGGAGGAACATTGACATGGACGAGCTCCAAAATACCTTATTCATGAAGGCCTAAGCCTTTACCTTGATAGTTCATATGTTGGAGTATGCGGTGGACAATGGGATCATGTGTAGGTGGAACACTAGACATGAATTTCTTATTGGATGAAGAAGGTGAGATAGAGGATAATGGTTGTTGGTGTTCTAAGGAGGAACACTCATGAATGAAGGTAGTAAGACCAAGGATATATGGTGGGGGATTTGCAACATGTTCAATAATGGATGGCGAAGGATTATTACCAGTTTGATCTTCTATACTTGCTTGGGAGGCAAGTGTATCATCAAGGGAAGTGGAAGTTGCTAGATCTTGGATGGGATTAGATGGGGTTATAGGCTCAGGACCATGGAACACATAAAGTGGACTAAGAGGATCCTCATGGTCTGCTTGATCATAGATAGGCTCGTGATCGTAGATGGGATCTTGATCATAGATAGGATTTAGCATGATGGAATTAAGGTGCTCTTGTATATGTTCTTCATTAACAATAATATTTTGATCATGGAAAGGATATAGGCCATGGAGAGGTTGGAATTTGATCTCTTGTTCATGTATAGGATCAAGTTGCTCATGGATAGCTTCTTCATCAAAGGTAGTATCTTTATCATAAAAGAGATATAAGTTATGAATGGTTTGAAATTGGATTTCTTTCTCATCTATAGGTATAGGATCATCAAAAAGATAAAGGTTATGTAAGGGTCGGATGGGAGTTCTTTGATCTTGATTTAAACAAGGGGTTGATGTTTCACATGTTCTAAAGTGTGCTCTTGACATAACTCTTGATGTGCTTGAATTGAAGTGGAGGTAGAGGTTTGTTGGATAGGATCTTGGTCAACAACATGAAAGTATGACAAAGCTTGACTTTGGTTCATGGTAGGAGGTTTTTCAATATGCTTAAGGGGGTATCAATTACATGATGAGGTTGGTACAAAGGTACAAAGGACATGTTTGAAGACTCTTTGGTAAGGTCAAGGACCATAATTTGGTGGCATGGTTGACTCTCTACTAGTAGCCTTTGGAACACATCATTGGTAGGTGTATGGGTAGAGGAATGAGGTAATGGATGAGTGGATTTGGGGTTCTCCATGGTAGGATTAGTATGCTTTAGGCCATGTGTTCTAGGAGATGGTGAAGGAGGACTTGTAGATGGATTGGTATATGATTTCCAACTTGAGGTGGTGCTTCCCCTATCAAGAGTATCAGGAAGACAGGAAAAGGATGTATGCTTTTGGTATGAGGTGTAGCTAGTACTGACACGTTCAGCTTGTAAGATTGCTATTTCTTGTTGTATGACTTGGAGTTCTTGAGCAATTGCTATAGGATCTTGAGGTGAGATATCAAAGTTTAGTTACACTTACAGGTATTGGAGTTCTTGAGAAATTACTTCTAATTGGTTTGTCATTTCAACATAAACTAACACAAGACTGAAATGGGTACCTAGAAAACTTGAAATTTTTCTCAGAAAAGATGTGGAAGTACTCACTGTCATGGATGTGCAGAACCAGATGTGCAGAACTAGATGTGCAGTAGTAGAGGATATAAGTGTAGAAAGTTGACACAAATGCGTAGTACTAGTAAAAAGTAGATGCACAGTAATAGGTGATATAAGCGCAACAAGTCGGTATAAATACACATCAAGTTAGGACAGATGCCCAGCTTCAGATAACAAATGCACAGTTCTATTTTTTTCAATGTTTTTATAAATTTTTGGTAATTTTTCTGATATTTTTGGTTTCTTTTGTTGCAAGATGGTCTCTTTGATTTGATTTTCTATAACTATGGCAAGAAGACATAGCAAACACAGAATATTTTTATGGTTTTTTTTTTTTGTGATTTTTTGACTCTTTTTAGACTAAAAGAAAGCAAGTACAATCCTAGGTTTCAAAGGACAGTATAAACTAATTTCTCACTATCTCTAGTGAAGCATCTTTGGGAGGTGATAATCACACTTTCTTTCACTAGATTATAGGGGTTTTGGCCACTAAGACAAAGGTGTTTAATAAAGGCAACCACTTGAGTGGTTATACATGCAGTAGCACTACTCTCTGTTATGGAGTCTCTCAGCCTACAAGGGTTGTGCCTTGGAGGGTTTTGGGGGAGGTTAGTCGTCAGTATAACACAACTTCTCTCATTGTTTGAAGCTTTCGCTCCAAACACAATTTATTTATAGTGGCTTGATAGAGCTTGGCTTTAGTTTGTTACCACTTAAGGTCATTCCCCAAGGACAGACAGGTATCCAAGGGCAGGCCTCTCTAAAGGAAAAATACATGCAAAAATGATATGTCTGGCATTTTGGTCACCCAAGATAGGGGAAAGCATAGGCCTGGTATCATTCCCAAAAACATGAAAGACAATGGTTCTTTTCCCCTAGTTAAAAAGAAAAAGACTATATGAGCTATGTACTTGGGCACACACATGATTGTAGTTGTCAATTGTCCCTTATGAAATTGAAGTGTTTAGTATTTATGTCCATTGTCCCTTAAGAAAGCAATATGTTTCTAAGACTTAGATTGCAAAAAGATGTTTTTTCCTTAAGAAAGCAATATATTCCAAAGACTTAGAATGCAAATATGATTTGTTCAATTGTCCCTTAAGAAAGCAAGTTGTTCTTAAGACTTAGTGTGATAGGTTTTTAATTCTTCAATGCTCATCCTACATAAACATGTTAGGAAAACCCATTTGCTCTATTTGAGTAATAAGAGGCTATAAAAAGTTGGTTAGTTCCACCAAAAACTCAATAGTTAGCATAAAATCAATTGAACCAAAAGCGCTTATCTTGTTAGGTGAAAAATAAGCAATTTCAGAAAAATCTGATACTAATTATTAGGTACACCAGATTAGATATTATGATTAGATTCTACATGAAATTCTATGCAATTTTTTTAAAAAAAAATTATGAAAATTAAGTAAATTTTGCACAAGTTATGACAGTTTGAAGTTTTGTAAAAGGAGGGTTGACTTTGACTGAGTGTACCTAACAAATCTGATAAATTTACCTTAAAAATATTTCACCATAGAAAAGTTGGGAGAACTAGCTTTCCAACGCTGCTAATTTCATGAAAATCTAACTCCTGATACAAAAGATATGTCTGATTTCGTGAAATTGCTAAAAATAGGCCCAAAAAAAAGCAAGCATGGGCTAAAAATAGGGATAGATATTGGGATCTATTTTTCTCAAAATCCATGCACTTTCTGCAAAAAAAAGAGATACCTAGATAGGTTTTTGATGTTTTCGATAAAACCCAGAAATATTTTGAGCTAAAGTTACACAAATATGCTTGATTTCATGAAATTTCTAAAAATAGGCAAAAGAAAAAGCAAAAAAAAAAACATAGACTAAAAATAGGGACACGAATTTGTGATCTAATTTTTTTAAAATTTGTACACTTTCTGCAAAAAGTAAGAGATACCCAGATAGGATTTCAATGTTTTCGTGAAAACCCAGAAACCTTTTGAGCTAAGGTTACATCATATGAATGTTCAAATCCTATTCTCTGAATCCTCCTGTGTAAAGAACCTAAACTCACAAAAACTTAGTTTTTTGGATTAGATTGGGGCAAGGCCCCATGGTGGGCACCAAAAATGTTAAGGGAAAACTAGAGTAAACATAAATAACCAATATAATCAATATCAAAATACCCAAAACTCAACGAAATACAGAAACAAAGAGATCAATCAAATAAAAGAACAAAAAAACTTTGCAAACCTCATAGCTTCCATTGGTTGCCTATCTCAATCCATCTTACATGTATGAATAAGGCCATCAGAGAGTGCACTTCCTTGCTATTCCAAGATTGTCAATAGAGAATGGCTATGATAATACTTTGTAATGAAGAGGAGCTTCACAACAATGGTAGTAGTATGGTGATGAGTGTGATCACAAGCAATGAAGGAATTAGTGCTAAAGACATGTAATTCCTGTAGAGTAACAATACTTAAAGTTTGGATGAATGAAATGGAAGAATAGAGTTCAATTTATAGACTTGAGAGAGAAAAGATCAACAGTATAGAAAGAATGAGAAGATCAATGGTTGAGAAACCTTGAGGAACGTGCATGAATAAGAAGAAGACAAGTGTCACATAAAAGCTATTTTATTTGAGTTAACTACTTTCTTTTCTAAAGATAAGAATTATTTTTCATAAATTAGAAAGTTTTTTTCTAATTTAAGAGATATTGATAAAAATAAGGTTGATTGAGTAGATAACTCAACTTGAGATTTGTTTTTGCATGATTTGAGAGAAATTAAATAATAAATTATTTAATTTTGTGTGCATGGAGAAGAAGACTTATTTTTAGAAGATTTGGAAGATATTTGAAGATAGGAAAGCAAATTAAATAAATAAATTTATTTACTTGTTTGTGTATGCTTTGGAAGAATAAATAAAATATTTGATTGTATTTTATTTTTGGAGATTTAAAGGATTTAAATAAATTTGATTGATTTATTTAAATTTGGAGGAAGAATTGACTTAATTAAATAATTAAGAATTATTTAATTGTTTGAAAAGAAATTAATTAAATAAAGGATTTTATTTAATTTTGACTTTAGAAGAGGTAATTAAATATTTTGATATTTAATTCACGTAGAGGAATATGAATCAAATAAATAAATTTGTTTATTTATTTATTGATAGAAGAATTAGAATGAAATAAATATTAAGAATATTTATTTAGAATGAGTCGTGTCATTTTTGGGCATATATAGCTGCAATCCTATCACCACCTGGTGACAATCCATCTCCACCCTCCTCAGCCTCCATCTCCTCTCCTCTCTAATCCTTCACCTCAGCTGCTGAATACCCACATCATCATCCTCTAATATCTGTGTTGCTATCTATGCCAATACCTGTGGCTGAGATTGAACCTATCCCTGCACTTGAATCCCCAAAGCTGCTAGCACAACTGTCTGTTCTGGTGGAGCTCGTCGTGGTCTCCGCCTCATTGGTCTCTCCATACCAATCTCTCCTATCTCTCCCACCCTCATCAGCTGAGTCAGTCTAGTTGTCACCTAATATGTATCATAATCTGGTAACGTCCCAAGATCTGTAGGACCCTATCTCCACTACCACATAACTGGCTATAATCCACCCCTCTCTGCCAAAGCTGTGTCCACAACAATCTCTGGTCCCTAATCAAAAACCTCCTACCGTGTCCTCCCAAAAATGGCATCACCAACTGGTACTGCCTATGGTAAGACAAACTGTCTCAACATCCTCTCAAACAAGTAACACTCTGTAATGTATATGCTGTGACCAAAAAAATATCTAGCCTACCTAACATAGACAAGCTCCACATCCTCCTCATGCCATCTCTCACATCCCATCCATGGCCTCTAGAAAAACATATCCACCTCATCTAGTGTCTATCGCTAATACACTATCCCTCGCTGTTGTCAATAGGTAAGAGCTCCCCTATACATCCTAGCATATGGCTCTCCTGCTACCCTAGGCACCCATCCATCTAGTCTAGTCATGGGGATATGCTCATATGCCCATACATGCATAATTGTGACCCCAGCTGACATACTCACTCCAAACATATACGCACAATAATGCAAATAATGATACAGCTATCCAAGTACACACTCAACCCATGCATATCTCATCCCATATGAAAACATCCCCTCCACAACTATCCCCCATCCAAATGGAAAACCTCTAGCTCGCATGTCTCCAACCAGCCATCTAATAATAACCACCACTACCCACTATAGCTTATCACATAACTCCTCCATCTGAGCCATGGGAATCTCTGAGCCTTTTGCCCCAATATTTGGAGTCCCAAATAACTATCTAAATGCAGTTGGACCCATGTTAGGATCATAATCTACTTGGTCTCCATTGATAGGCACTCATAGAATCTGGAATACATCCTCTAAGGTAATAGTCGTCTCTCCTGTTGGCAACAAAAATGAACTATGCTCGCTCCTCCATCGCTCAACCATCATTGTCATTAGTCCTTGGTGTGCCTACACTGGCTTCAATCTAGATACATGCTCTAATCCAAGGATCTCTAGCACTAGCCACTCCTCTGCATCTAACAAACTGACCAACCGCAAATCTCTAGGATGTGGCTGTCATGACAACAATGGTGATAGTATATCCTGCATTAGTCCACTCACTATATTAGTCTTTCATGCTAAACAAACTAGTCTTTTGCCTGCTATAACTTAATATCTCTACCATGCAAGCGACCCACTTTTCTATATGTGCTATACTTTTGATCATAAGCGAACCATTTAACTATATGCGCATGCTTTTAGCCTAAAAATGACCTCTTTACCCTATGCGCGTGACTGTTGATTGCAAATGACCTTAGACTCTATATGCGCACACTTTTAGCCTAAAAGTGACCTATCTGCTATATGCAAGCACCTGTTTATTACATGAAAGCTATATTTATATAAGCATTCACTTTTCACTCATAAGTGAGGTGATCTAGCCATATGCGCATTTTGCCTATCTATTTGCCTCAGCTGACCATAAGTGACTTGTTTTTTCCATAAGCACCTACTCTGAGCCTATATGCGACCTAAACTACCATATGTGACCGCTTTTCCTACATAAGTGACCTAAACATCCTATCCTAACACCTAGTAGCTTCTGGTGATGTGTGTGCATTTATGATGCTTCTAGCCTACAAAAATCATGCATTTAGTAAAGGTTTTGATACATACCGGTACACCTGCTCCTGATGGTTGCCCATGTGTCCTCACTTGCTCGACATGATGATCTCTATGCGGAATCACCATCCTGCAAGTTTTCGAACACTCTAAGCACTCCAACACTTTAAAAGCTCTAGATTTCTATAGAAAATGAACACAGATGAGCCTATTTTCCCTTTTAGGACCTACTTATAGCCCATTTCCAAACCCTAATTCTTCTATATCATCCCCATTTCTCCCACCCAACCCCCATTTTCTTCGTGTCAACCTTATTTTTTAGCCTTTCATCTTATCATGATCCAACCCAGCCCTTCCTGGTTAGCATAGCTTACCTCTAAAGGGGGTATCACCGGCCAGTTACACTGGGGCATAACCTTGCTTATCGAGTGAATATCATATCTTGTTTGACACAATGGTCTAACAAACATTGTATCAAAGAGGGGCAAAATGTAGACACCCAAAATTGACCTAATTATCATTAGTATCAAATATTGCATTGTCTATCATCTTCATTTGTCTAACACACTTGAGCAATTTCCCTCTCTCTAAAACCCTTATTTCTTCTATTAATTAAATAAATTTTAATTTATTTAATTAATTAATTATCTATTTCTTCTAAGGTATAATTAAATAGTCTTTAATTATTTAATTACCTCTATTCTATCTATTTTAATTAAATAAATCTTATTTATTTAATTTAAATTCCCTTCATAAACCCACTTTCCAATTGATTAAATAAATTTTATTTATTTAATTAATTTCTCTTATCATTTAACTTCATGAGCTAACATGTGTGCCTCTTTTATTTAAAAAACATGTGTGGTACTACATCTTTTATTTAATATCTTTCACATGTAGTACTTTTTATGTACATGGTCACACATAAGCCCTATCTTCCCTCTACTTGTCATCTTCACATTCACCTATGACTATCATTTCATCTTAGCCATTCACACAGCCACCAAATCTCCACCATTGATTGATTTTGGTTGGGTTCTATATAAACACCCTCTCATTCCATACTACATCAAATCTAGCATTCTCATAGTGTCTACATTATCATCTTGAACACTTGAGCATTTTAGCATCCATTGAGCATATCATCATTATCATCCATCCATCATAGAAGCTTTGATCTTCATGATTGTTCATTATTGAAGAAGCAATCCACATTACAAACAAGGAATCATACAATCTAGGTGATATTGTTCTTGAATTGCATGCTTTTGATTTCATTTAGATTCGATTCTTTGATGATGGTAGGGTTAGGTTTTCATTTGCAATGCTTGATCTTATTAGCTTGATTTTTACCTATCACATGTGTAACCTAAATTTAATAACAAAAGTATCATCTCCCCTTGCCTATCAAATAGATCTTGGGTGCATGAGAACTTGTTTCTATATTTAGAGGGCCTGCCTTCCCAATGTGAGGAGTATGACCCAAGTGGTAAGAGGCTAAATCCAAGCTCTTCCATGCTGCTATATAAAAAAAGTGTTTGTGTTGAAATCCACAAATAATGGGTGCAGTTGTGTTACACTGACAAAGGTTTCCCCCAAAACCCCATCAAGTGTAACCTCTTTGGGCTGGGAAGCCTCCATTAATAGAGCAAATCACAGCATGTGTAGCCACCTGAATGGATGCCCATACTAACAACCTTTGTGTAGTGGCCCAAATCCCTCTATTTGTTAACACAGAAGGCCAAGCCTTTGAAGCCACCCTGACTCCTGTGGTTCTTAGTAGAGATAGCAGAGACAATCCTAAGGTTTGTGAGCCTTGCAAAACTTAGAACTTAGTATGTGTGAGAAGTGAGTGTCATGGAGGGGAGTCGGTGCTACCAGGATCCTAAAGCTATTCACTTTGAATAAGCATGGCAAGGGGATTCAATAAATACAGTCCTTTTTCAGCCTAGGATTGTACATGTTTGTGAATGTTGTGAATGTGAGTGAATGAAATCATTGTTTTCTTGTCAAAATTCACCAAAACACACCATCTATTAGACCTAAATCACTTCGAAACTAAAATTGCTCACTTATAGCTAAACTACATTGCTTTTAAACAATAGAAAATCACTTTTGCACTAAAACTACTTACATCTAGTAAACCTAGCCACTTCTAGTTAGCACTACACTCTATCACCTAAAATTGTCCAGATCACTTTTGAGCTATTAGTCCCCGCTTTTGGCTTTTTCTTGAGTTGCATGTGAGCTATTACTTGTCATTTCTAGTCAAACATCACCAATCCACATCAACCCAGCCCAATCTATTGCGCTTTCACATTGCTTAGCTCTGTCATCAGCTTCCAAACATTCCTCTGATCATCTACAACTATTTGAACATCATCTCCTATTTTGAGCATACAAAATCATTGGACTTTTTGATCTTTCCATCCTCTTGAGACCTCAACCAGCAATCAATCATCAAAACAATCAACCTAGCAACAACAAACATCATCTCTTTGGCTCTATCTAGCCTTAGTAACATCAACAAACAACATCATCAATCAGATTTTCCCTTGAGTTTGTGAACTATTCTTTAGGGAAGTTTATCCAATCAATCAACCAACAAAGCAATTCTATCAAACAACAAACTAAGCAATCTAAGCAACCCAACCAACAACCCAAAAGCTATCAAGTAGGAACCCATTAGCAAACCAATCAATTAGCAAACCATCAACAAGTAATCAAAAAACAATTAGTGAACCATCAACTTTTGGGCCTCAACCTTGACAAATTAGTCCAATCTCCATCATCAACCATCATGCCTCAAACTAGTAGCTAATATAGAGCTGAAATGGAAGATAAATTGCGAGCTAAAATAGAAGCCAAATTGTGATAATCATAATCAACTCCCCTCAAAGATGTAACTAAATTCACAACTGGTATGCCTCCTCACATGTTTGTACCTAAAGGATACACTGTTGGACCATCATCTTCGCAACAAGTGCCACATCAACCATCTATAGGAACCTATCATGAGTCATTCCAAGATGATTTATCTAAATTTCAAGAGACACAAATATGGGACCAAGTTGATAAGCTTATTTTATCTAATCTGGATCACTATTTCTTGCAATTAGCTCATATGGGAGCCAAGTTACCAAGCAACTTTGACATATCTGCCATTCATAAACAAGATCCAAACACTTCCATTGTTGTTGCAAAGGGACCATCCACCATAGCCACACCATCTCATAACATATTCATGCCATCTCATCCACCTTCCAATCCATCCCTTTAGTTGCCTATTGCTGCACCATCAAGCCCACCATGTACAGAGTATACTCTAGAACCTTTGATAACTCCAACCGAGGCACTTCCTTACCTTTCACAAAATTTGAGCTTTCTGCCTTTCCATGTCTCACAACATACCCCTACTCCTACCATGACCATATCCATGCCTCAAGTATCAAAAACTCTCCAAGTATCACAAGTTGTCCATGTTTCACAAGTACAAACTCCGCAAGTTTCACAAGCTATCCTAATATCAACTCCACAAGTTTCACAAGCTCTCCAAACATCACAAGCTACACAAGCCTTGTAGCCATTACAAGTTTCTACTTGTATTACATCACATGTGGAATCCACACCCCAAACTAATATCCCTATCACTTCTAATATGGTCTCCATGATTTCCATGAATGCACTGTATAATCCCAATGCCAATTTCATTGACATGAGTGACCAACCTATTGTATCACAAGCCAATTATAATACCACGGTCCCTTATGTTGATCAACTTGCATCACTTACTCCACCTCCATATAATCCTTCACAAAATGTCAAACTCTCTTATGCAACCCAAGCATTACCCATTGTTACCCAACATATGACATATACTAATCCATCTCAAGGTACTCATGTGGCTCGAAATATAAACCCAAATGTCCATATTTTTTCATCTGCTAATCTTGACATTGGTTATCATAATGTTGCCACTTCAAATCTTAATGCAAATCCAACCTCCAATCCATATCCATTGATCAACATCAATCCATCCTCTAGTTCCCATGTGGTGCAAAATCTTGGAGTCAATCCATCACAATATGCCCAACCACCACTTCTGTCTCAAGGACATCAATCATCAAGCACACACATTTCGTATACCAATCCTTCGGCATATAATGTGAGCACTCAACCTCAACAAATGGTCATACCCTCATATACTCCACTGTAGAAACAATATACATCATACTACATTCCACCTTCAGGCCATTAACACCCTTTACAACAACAACTATCTCAAGCGGATATTGAACAATTGGTTCACAAGGTAGTGGGACAAAATAAGAAGACATTTTCCTTGGGTGAAATATGTCCTTATCCACTTGACAAGTCACTTTGCATGACACCTTTTCCACCACATTTTGAAATCCCACAATTTGACAAATACAAAGGGAAAGTTAATCTAGATGACCATCTTAGAGCATTCTATGTTGCATGTCTCAATGTTGCATATGATGATACATATCTCTTGAGACTATTCCCTCAAAGCTTAGCGGGACAAGCTCTTGAATGGTTCTCTCACCTACCTCCAGGAATCAAGACTTTTGAGGAATTAGCAGACAAATTTTGATCCCATTTCTCTTTCAACATTGAACAAGAGGTGAATATGAATGATCTTGTCAATAACAAACATTGAAATGGTGAAACTTTCTCATCATTTACCCAATGGTGGCGTAACATGGCTAGCAAATTATCATGGCAAATACCCAAGAAACAACAACTTGACATCTTTGTCCAAAATCTTCTTCTTGAGCTCTCATTCCAATTACAATTTCAAAATGCTAGCACCTTTAATGAACTTATCTCGAAAGGAACCACCATTGAGCAAGCTTTAATTTCTAAGGGTACCATCAAAATTTTCAAAGACAGCAAGGACAATCATCAATCTTCAAATGACAAATCCTGATTTTGGAACAAAAACAAAAATGTCATTAATGATGGCATTGTAGATGAAAAGAACATACAAACAGTGAAAGCTCTTGTCAATATTCAAGCTACATCTATAGCTAATTCACCTTTTCAATGAAATTGACAAAGAGCAAATCCAACACCTAGATGACAATTCACTCCTTTGGGAAAACCTATTGAGGTAATTCTTTGAAAGGTAATTCAAGTGAGAGACATCACATTACCTGAGGCTAGACCAAATGCAGAACCTATCTTCAAAGCTCCTTGGTACAAAGAGAATGAATATTGTGCATACCATAGAGTCAAAGGACATAGTATGAATGGTTAAATGCATTTAAAACATGTCATTCAAGATTGTATTGATCAAGGTATTGCTAAAATCACAACACCAACATCACAAATGACACATCAACCAACCTCGAACTATGATCTAGATGCTTTCAAAAATACACTTCCACTTCATGACAAGGCAAGTAACCCTCATACTAGGAATGCTATCCATTTAAACTATGAGTCATCTACGATTGGCCACATTGAGCATGCTTGCATTTCTACCATCACTATCCAAGGTAAAGCACCTGATTGCACCATAACTACTAGAAGAGGCTATGTTACCATTCAAGGAGCACCTAGAAATCCTCCTCGACCGCCTTCTAGTTATAATATCCTTGATAACCTTGGTAAAACTCCTGCACACATCTCCATCCTAGAACTGCTACGCATATCCCCTGCTCATAAAGCTATCCTTGATAAAACATTGCAAGAGTCTTCGGTGCCTAATGATATCGATACCACACAATTTCAATCTATGATATCTAGCATTGCAGCCCCTTGCCATCTCACCTTCTCTGATAAAGATCTTCAACCATCCATTAACCCATCACATAATGAAGCCCTCCACATAGAAGTATTTGTAAACCAATGCCATATCAAATGAATACTAGTGGATGGTGGAGCTGGTCTCAATATATGCTCTCTAAAACTAATAAAACAATTGGGATATTCTGAGAAGAACATTGATACTTCCAAGGTCATTACCATCAAAGAATATGATGATGTTGATAGAGATACTAAAGGAATCATCCATTTGCCTATCCAAGTTGGTCATGTCACTACTGACACCTACTGTCAAGTTCTTGATATTGAACTTCTCTATAACATCAACCTTGGCCATCCATGGATCCATGCCCTTAAAGTTGTTCCTTCCACATATCATCAATGTCTCAAGTTTCCATATAACGGTGTTAAAGTCACCATCCATGCCTATCCCAATCCATTTGAGTTTTGTTGCACCTTTGAAGCCAAATATCAAAATCCTAACCATATCCCCATCAACACCGAAGCTTATCCATCTTCATCCTATGTTGACCCATCCGCCTTACTCAAGCCATCATCTAGCAAAACCACTCCAAATCTCTATATCAAGTACACTGAACAAGGCCCAAGTGAATACACATTGCAAGAATCTTGTTGTGTTGGAACTCTCCCCTTATCTACCAAATCCCATGGCAAACCTTTTACATCCAAGGCATCTTCATCCACAACTGTCATTCAAGTTCCACCAATAGTATTCATCAAAGGATGATTCCTTGATGATGAAGACATCGACGACATTAACTCTTGGATATTCTATGATGAGAATGACCAAGTGCAACTTGACGTGGAAAGATATAACAATGGGTTCCGTATCATTAAGAAAATGGGTTACAAAGGACCTGGCGGATTGGGATTGTAGGAACAAGGACCTCTTGAACCCATTATTATGTCTAAGAAGTTTAATAAGCAAGGCGTTGGCTATTAGCTAGAGATATTGCCTTATAGAGACATCAAGTGTATTTTTGATATGGAAGCTGGACCTTCTTCGGTAGGAGAGACTTCTAATTCAGATACCATTGATGACTCCCCCTTCATATCACTGACCATTTCTAGGAAACCTCCATCTTTATGATTTCTACCACCTCATCTACCCGTAACCCTTCATCCATCACCCTTTCACTCATATATCCCAACCTCATTGATTGGGACCAACATGGGGGCACTGATATTGGACACATTTGAAAATGATGAAGCTATTGCCAAATTCATCAGTTTATGACAAGTCATTCCATTGGGTGATTACAAAGCAGGCTTCATGATGGACCTCCCTAAACTAGAATATTTTGGCGGAAGCATCAAATCCTTCAGTCGCAAAAGTGAAATAAATAAAATCAAAAAAGATAGGTCACTAGGTGAAAACTGAAAGGTGCCTCTTGACCATGCAAAAGTAAAAATAAAGGACATATCCGAGGGTGAAAACCTCTCTGAGGCATCCAAGGATGGGGGATTTGATCTTCCTATGACCACTGATTATTATGAAAAATCAACAGTGCTAGTTGAAAGATCTCAAGAAATGAACCTAGGCACAGAGCAAAATCTGAAAATCACATTTTTGGCAGCATCACTATAAGAGCAAGAAAGAAGAGATTTCACAACATTCTTCATGAAAAGAGCTATTAATTTTGCATGGACTTATGCTAACATACTGGGTCTAGATCCATCACTTGTGGTACATCACCTAGCTGTATCTCCTAATGCAAAACTAGTCAAACAAAAGCTATGCAAAATACACCCACAAATAGCTCTTTTGGTCAAGGCAGAGATTTAGAAATTGTTCGAAGCAAAGTTCATAAAGCCTATTGATTATCTGGAATGGGTTTCAAACTTGGTACCCGTGTCAAAACTTGATGGACAAGTTCCCTGCTACACTGATTTCAGAGATCTCAACAAAGCATGCCCTAAAGATGACTTCCCACTACCAAGCACAAACAACATTGTAGATCTTACAGTTGGACATGAAATGCTCTCCCTAATGGATAGATTCTTAGGGTCTAACCAAATCAGAATAGCAGAGGAAGACCAAGATAAAACATCGTTCATTTATCCATGGGGTACATACTACTGGGTTGTAATGCCATTTGGTCTTAAGAACACATGAGCCACTTATCAATTAGCCATAACAGTTATTTTCCATGACCTTTTCCACATTATCATGGAAGACTATGTTGACAATATTCTATTAAATTCAAAAACAAGAGGACACCTACAGGTACTAGCACAAATCTTTGATCAACTAGAGAAGTATCAAGTTAGGCTAAATCCAAAGAAATGCATATTCAATGTAACATCTAGAAAATTGTTGGGATACATTATGTCTCGACAAGGAATAGAAGTGGATCTAGATAAAATAAGATCCATCATGGAAATGCCTCTACCATCAAATTTGAAGCAGCTTCGTAGTCTACAAGGAAGGTTACAATCCATTCACAGGTTTATCTCACAGCTAGCAGATAAGTGTCATTCTTTTCAACATCTCCTTCGCAAGGGTGAACATTTCAAGTGGAATGAAAAATGTCAATAGGCCTTTGACAAAATAAAGGAATATCTAGCAACACCTCCTATGTTGGTACCTCATGTACCTGATCGACCACTATTATTCTACATATCTTCAATAGCAACAGAAATGGGTGGCCTCTTATCTCAGCATGATGATTTGTGAAAGGAAAAATCCATTTACCACATCAACAGAACTCTTGTTGGCTATGAACTTAACTATTCATCTATGTAAAAAAGCATGTTTAGTAGTAGTGTTTGCTTCCCAAAAGTTATGACATTACATGCTGAACTAAACAACAAAGCTCATATCTAATTTTGATCCACTCAAGTATCTTCTCTCCAAAGCAATCCTTATAGGAGGACTATCAAAATGGGTTATGATCTTAAGTAAATTCAACATACAATATGTGGATCAAAACCCTATAAAGGGACAAGTTATCGCTAATCAATTAGCTACAACACCCATCACTGATATTCATCCAATACGTCTGGAGTTCCCTAATGAAGAATTGTTCAATCTAACTTCTCCAACATTGTGCCAACTATACTTTGATGGATCTTATGTACACAGCATAGATCAAGAGTAGGGATATTATTTGTCACACCTCAAGGAGATTGTATACCAAAGTCATACATGATTGCATTTCCTTGTACCAACAACATAGTAGAATATGAAGCTTTAATCATAGGATTACGCATGGTAGTGTAGTGGGCTATTAAATAGCTACAAGTCTTTGGTGATTCTCAATTATTTATCAAACAAGTCTTAGACAAGTATCAAACAAAAGATGAGAAGCTCCTTCCATACAAGGTAATGGTTGACGATTTCAAGAAATACTTTGACAATATCACCTTTGAGCAAATTCAAAGGATTCAAAGCAAAGTAGTAGATGCTATGGCTATGATTGGTTCAATTTTAGACATGCCTTCCAATGCACATAAGTGTGAATTTCTTGTTGAATAACTTCTAATCCTAGCATTTGAAGTTCTAGAGTCTGAACTTATATGTGAAGTTGTTGGTCCCAATTCGCTATGGTACAAGTGTTGGAATTAGTCAGACAACTGGGGGGTGAATCAGTTGTCACACAATTTTAAACTATTCTTTCTTTAATCTCCTTAAACAACTTTCAATCAGATAAACATTGAAGCATGCAACAATAACACATGAGAAAAAATAAGAAATAACATACTTGACACCAAGATTTTTGACGTGGAAACCTGGTTAAGGGAAAAACCATAGTGTGGGTTAACCCAAAAAGATTATACTCTATTAAAAGTATTACAATGGGGAATACACATTCATTGAGGCTCACTACCCAAAGGTCATTGCTCAAGAGAAGGCTCACTGCCTTTTTAGAAAAGGATTACAATGAGTTAGAACTGAGAATAGAATCTACCAATGCAAGGATTCAGTTCCGGTTAAGCACATAATACTGACTTGATACACTTCATCTTCACTTTACCTTATTTACTGCTCTATCAACATCTGAACCTTAGATCTATTCTCCTTTCACTCTTCTTTTATATTCGCATTTGACACACACTTCAAATCATTCAAATCCATTAGCTATATATATCTGCATTCAGATCTTCAGCCACTTTTCAGTCAGCTTTCAAGAATACTTAGAACTCTATTAAAAGTTCTACTCTGTTAGCTAGATCCATGCATAATTTAGGATGCAGAACAAAACTTGTACTCACAAATCATCAAATAGGTTGGCCACTATCATTACTTGCCTAGTCAATAACTTCCATATATCTAGAACCAAGATCATTTACAAGGTCGACATGTTCTTCTTCTTACTACTCTATCAAACTGGTAACCTGATACTCATAAGCTAATATCTTTTGGGTCCTCCATCACTGGAGAAAAAAACTCTAGATTTAGAGTATCTTGACAATGCTTACAACTACATTAGATTTGCAGCAAACCATACCTTTCCACCAGAGAGATCCAGACCAAAATACCGGACTCTGTCGCCTGTTCTATTTCTGACTACCCAGACTTAGATAATTTTTGATTTTGACTTCTGGCATGAACAATTTGAATTATGCAGATGAGAGTAATGATCTTAGTTGCCATCAATGACAACACATGTTACACAAAGTAGTGTCTCTTGCCAAAAATCTTCCCCTTTGGCATTGATGGTAACACTTAGTGAAAAATGACTAAGTTTTACTCTCCCTTACTTTATACTCTTATCCTCTCAATGATTCCAAAGCTCCCCCTTTGATGGATTATTCATTTTTCACTGCTCTTCACTCCCCCTTTGACATCAATGGCAAAGGGTTGGGTTCGCAAGCCAAAATTCTCCAAAAATTCAGTGTATAATGCCACATATGTACAAGTAATTATTAAGTTATATTCACATGAATTTAAGAATGTCTGCAAAACTATTTTTCAATTGTACAAGTTCAGAGGCCCAAGTACTCTTCATTCCATCCAAAATTAAGATATGTCCACTCAACACAAATGCATATGCTTTTGCCTTTGTCAGATCAAGAGGATTGCTTGTCTAAAGTGCAATCTGAGCTTCTGATAGGGTATTAAACATGGCTTCTAACTTGGGGGCAATCAATCCCTGGAGCTCACACATTCTCTTCATAATGTTACCTTTTTCTTTAACAAGACTCTTGATCTCATCTGCCAGGCTGATTACTTGACATTCTTGACTTATAGGCAAAACTATTAGAGGATCAAAATTTTGAGAAAGAATTGATAATTTTTGTTCTTGCTCCTTTATCTTTTTCTCAATATCCTCATTAACTTTGGGCCATGATAGACATAATTTGTACATATCACTTCCATCATTTAGAGCATTCTAAATACTCTTTATGCTAATACTAAGTATTCTTCTATCATTTCCTATTAGGTTCTTTATTTCACAAAATTTCTTATCCAAGAATTCTTTCTAAACTTTTGCCTCCACAAACTTCTCGAGGGACTCAAAATGAGTGTTTACAAAATTTATAAGATTTTTCAGATGTCCAGAAGGTGAATTAGATGGATTCTTCTAGTGGGAAGGCATTAACTTTTCCAAAATTCTAGTTGCAAGCCTTAATAACTCATTTTCCTCTATGTGGAACTTTAACATCTTTTCTCTAGACTTTACTTGGGTGAATGATGCTATTTTCATCAATTGAATTGGAGAGAGAGCATCTGGATTAGCTAGACTTTGGAGTAGTTTAGGATCATCAAGCTCAATCATCTCTTTTTCAAGATGACTTTTTACTGCATCTATAGTGTCTCTTGTAATGATTTCTGAACCATCCTTTTGTTCATCAGGTTTCTCAATATCTTCTTTAGGTGCTTCAACATTTGCACCATCTTCTTCTACTTTATCTTCCTTTCCTTTTTCTTCCTCTTTCTCTTCTTTAATTTTCTCTGAGTTTTCTATAGATGGACTCTTTCCTATTTGTTCACCACTTGCTACCTGATCTATAGGGCTTTGTGGAGTGACAATATCCTCTTCTTTATCAGGTGGAGAAGTTAGTCTTTGATCAACTATTTGTCTATCATGTCTATGTCCTCCTGATTGACTTGTTCCTCTTTTTGAGCATCTCCAACATTCAGATTTGATGAATCAAATTCAACATTAGTCTCCTCATAGATTAACTCCGGAGGATCTAAATTAACACTTTGGTCATCAATTCTTTTATTAATCTATTCTTCTGGAACTTCATGTTCCAGAACTGGAGGATTCTCTTCTTCAACTTGTTAAGGGAAAATTGGATTCAAATGAATGATCAATAATATCAAATATCAAGATACCCAAAACTCAATGAAATGGTGAACAAAGAAGATTCGAATAAACAATGATCAAACAACAAAGCAAACCTCCTTAATTCGTACCTTCCATTGATCACCTATCACAATCAATCTTGCATGTATGAAATAGGGCCCTCAGAGAGTGCACTTCCTTGCTATGCTTCAAGAATGTCAATTGGGAATGGATATGATAATTTATTGCAATGAAGAGGAGCTTCACAACAATGATAGTAGTGTGTAGTAATGAGTTTGATCACAAGCAATGAAGGAATTGGTGCCAAAGGCGCGCTGTAATTCCTACAAAGTAATGATACTTAAAGCTTTGATGAATGAAATGGAAGAAGAATGTTCAATTTATAGACTTGAGAGAATGAAGATCAACGGTATAGAAAGATTGAGAAGATCAACGATATAGAATGGATGAGGAACGTGCAATGAATAAGAAGAGGACATGTGTCTTGCTTTCTTTTGCATGAGAGGAGTTATCAAGAATAGAAGAATGAGTTAAAGCATTTAAAAGAATATAATAATCAGTTAAGTGATTTAAAACAAGAAGGGATTTGCATGAGGATAAGAAGATATTTTGCTTTATTAAATACTAGGAATATTCAATTGCATGTGCACAAGGATTGAATTATATTTAGAGATAACTCAATTTAGAAGAAAAAGCAACTTAAATAAATATTTGATTTATTTAAATTTAGAGAAGATATTATTGGAAGAAACAAATTAAATAATTGGTATTTATTTAATTTAGAAGATAAGAAAGCAAATTAAATAAATTTATTTATTTAATTGTTGTGCATGATTTGGAAGAATAAATAAAATATTTGATTGTATTTTATTTTTAGGGATTTGAGAGAATTTAAATAAATTTGATTTAATTTATTCAAATTTGGAGGAATGATTTGATTTAATTAAATAATTTAAGAATTATTTAATTGTTTGGAAGAATTTAATTAAATAAAAGGATTTTATTTAATTTTGTCTTTAGAAGAGATAATTAAATATTTTGATATTTAATTAATTTAGAGGAATGTGAATCAAATAAATAAATTTGTTTATTTATTTATTGATAGAAGAATTAGATGAATAAATATTAAGAATATTTATTTAAACTGAATCGTGTCATTTTTAGGCATATACATGTTTCCCCTCTTTGATGCAATGCAGTTTACGACATTGCTTCAAAGAATAAATAATCTGATAATGATACATGCCTTAGTTTGCCCCTGCTACATTTTTAACAATGGTAGGATGCCCCCTCGGGAGATTGGACAAGAAGATGGAAAAAGGCATGAGATGGACAATCTCATGAAGAAGGGAAAAATAGGTTAGGTTTGAAGAAAGAGTCGAATGATATACGATGAAAGATAGAATGATAACACACAAGCAAGTAAGCAAGTATGCACAAATTATACACGAACAAACAAGGTATTGCCCCTCTCGAGCAGTAAACCAATGATATGTTGATAATGATATACAATAGTGTTGTCATGGTGGGGAACGATTTATCCCTAGACCAACACGACAGGCGTGTTCTCATGGTAGGGAATGATGGATCCCTAGAGCAACACAAAGGATAGTATTTGTTTTCAAGAAATGAAGCATGTCATGTAAGATGCCTGTGTTGGTCTGATTTTGACAATGCTACATCCTTTATAAGACAATTTGATTGATTAATTGATCGAGTTGGTTTACAACCAGACAAGGATCAAGACCACTGATTGTGATTGGATCATTTGTACAAGATTGGCTTGACTTGATTGGTATGGACTAAGGATGGACTTGCATTTGGATCATTACTTAGATTGACTAGACAAGGATGAAAGATATGATGATAGATAGAATTTTGATCGATAGAAGAAATGTGAATGAAGGAATCACAAGCTTTTGTTATCTTTTATTGCATGGGATACAAATGTATGGATGTATAATGGATGTGAATGGTATGGACACTTTGTGGATGCAAGTGGATGTGAATGGGTTTTTTGACATCTTGATAGTGCAAGTATTTTTGAAGTGCTTATTTCATCATTGGGCAAATTTTTTTTGGTACTTTTTCTGAATGTTGTAAGTTAATACAAGCATCTAGGTGTAATTGAACTGAGATGACCCTAAGTCTTGCTTACATGGATTTTGATTTAGCAAGTTAATACAAGCATTGAGGTATAATTAAATGGAGATGACCTGAGTATTTCTTGCATATCAATAGATAAGGATTGCCCCCTTTCATGTTAGACCTCTGATGTTCTTGATGATCTTTTGCCAATCATGTCTTTAGACAGGGCATCACATTACTAAAGTTTAATCTCCAAACAACAAAAAAAGAAAATAATCATGCCCCCATCATAGCATCTCTAGCTTTTCTCATCCTTGAGTAGCATAGAAAGATATGATAGCAGAAATCAAGACTTTGTATTTTGACCATGATTCCATCTACAAAACATATTTGCATTTAGATGTGTTTGTTTCTTACCATAATTTGGGTAAAATCATTTAGAAGGCCTTAGGAGTTTGTTTGCTTTTCCTTGGATAGGTTAATGTTCTATGTTAGGATTTCTGCTTGAAAAGTGTGGGTTTCGCTTGTGCTTTCTTGCTTGGTGAGAAGATTCCACAATCTTTATTGGTGAGATAGACCCTAAGGGTCTGACCTAGTGCCTCAGGGGCTCATTGCTAAATGGCCTTGCCTACGTGATGACACAAAGGCAACATAGTTTGGGGTAAACCCTAATGGACCTAAGACCTAGGCAGTAGAAACTGGTGTAGACTCAGATAGATAGAAGGACTAGACACAGGATAGATGGGACAGTGGAGCCTTGGGAGCACATAAAAATATGGCCTTGCCTATGTGACAACGCAGAGGCAACGTAGTTCATCGACTTGAACCATGGATGGACTAGAGGATAGATGACAAGATATGGGATGGACAAGGAAGCCTTGAGGGTGCATTGAAAATGACCTTGCCTACATGATGATGTAGAGGTAACGTAGTTCACAGTTGACTTTGATGGACCTAAGATATGGACTAGATGAGACATGATATGGAACAGATATGTATCAGACATGGAACAGATATGGATCAGATAAAACATGATGTGGAACAGATATGGATCAGACAAGAAATGATATGGAATAGATATGGATCAGATAAGACACAATATGGAATAGATATGGATCATACAAGACACGATATGGAACATATATGGATCAGATAAGACACGATATGGATTAGACAAGACACGATATGGAATAGATATGGATCAAACAAGACATGATATGGAATAGATATGGACCAGATGATACTGATGACAAGGAAACACCATGGATAGGTAGTTGTATGGGTGACAGTAGATACAGATGGTCAGGTAGAAGGAACCAAGGATGTGATCTCCAAGGATGACATTGCATAAGAATAACGTGCCCCAATGTAGGTAGAATATTTAGGATTTTGCATGGCAATGCTTATGACGATAGGAGGATAGTGAAGGATTTGCTTGGTTTGGGAGGGATAAGGTATGTCAAGAGACACCTAAAACATTTGTCAACGTTGTGCCCCCAATCTTTATCGAGATCAAAGAAATAGAGGAATGGAAGGTTAGGATGGATGGATCGATAGGATAGGAAATGGTACGGAAGGAAACTAATAGGAGAAGAGTGATATGCTAATGAGACGAGGTGCCCCCAAGTGTAGGTGACATAGAAGATCAACTTACACATGATGCCTGTTTGCCAGGTTTTCATCATGGTACTTATCCAAGGCGCCTGTTTGTTAGATTTTCACCATTGGACAAAGGGATTTTTCTTTACTTTTTTCTTCTTTTTTTTTTTAATAGGAGAAGGTGGAATATGGAAGAGAGGGACCCAAGTGCCTGATTCCATGAAAGGTGGTAGTCCCACTAGAAAGATGTCATCGCATGGACCATGTCAAGTGTTCTGATAGATGTTGGTAGGAGATTGCATGATCGTGAGATGGAGAAGGTAGATAGCGGATTGTGGAAGGTAGGATAGTGGAGGATGATGTAGAATATGGATGGAAAGCTTATGCAAGAGCATGGACCATGGGAGTAGGATGAGGAAGATATGTAGGATAAAAGTGGAAGGAAGGGGAGATGGAGGTATATGAAAATGTTGTGGAATGGAAGGGAATCATGACCAACAGTTTCATATACCATGATAAACATTGAAGTTGGTGATGGGAAAGTAGTGTAGGAAGCAACGAAGACTTTTGCTTATGGATTAATGACTTAGGTATGTAGGGATCCACATAGATTGAGTATTTTTATGATTTTTGCTTGTCATGTAGGATGGAAGAATTTGAGACTTTTGGATGGAATGGGAGAAAGTGGATGGTTCAAATTCTTGAGAGGTAGATGTCTCATGTAACTTGAGGGCTTTTTGCTTAGGTACCTAAGACATTTTGTTTTTAGATAGTACTTGTGAAGGTATGGGCTTGGGTGTATGCAGTTTTTGTGCAGCTTCAGAGGTAATCATTTGTTGGATGCAGACCCACATCTTTTTCATCTTGGCATATAGGTGTGTGGGTGTATGCCCCTCTTGAGAAAGAAATTTCTTTGATTCTTGGATTTTGTATCCTAGGCCATGAGGACTCTTAGGATTTTTGACTTCACAGGTAGAGGCATCTAGATTTTTGTTGTGAAATTCCTTTGGGATAGTGGAAGTGAGGTTTGTGGAAACCCTTTGTTTAGACAACATGTGCATTTGTTGGCCATGATTGGGATTGTTAGAAGATTCATAGATGGATGAATAAGGTGATGGGAGAAGTGGTGGTAAAATGCATGGAGGGATATTAGGAGTTGGAAGTAGCGGAGGTAGATTGGATGGTGGAAGGTGTATGGTCACATGCTTTTGACAAATGTAGGATGATGGAGGTGGAATGGCGACATATGTTTTGGGGATATGATAGGGTTTGTGATGGAAAGTGGTGGATTTTTAAGGAGTGGAAGAAGTACCAACATCTTGAGATTATTCACCTTGGGGTATCTATCCAAGGCCATATGAAGGAGGAGGAACATTGACATGGACGGGCTCCAAAATACCTTGTTCACGGAGGCCTAAGCCTTTACCTTGATAGTCCATATGTTGGAGTATGCGGTGGATAGCGAGATTATGTGTAGGTGGAACACTAGACACAAGTTCCTTATTGGATGGAGATGATGAGATAGAGGATAATGGTTGCTGGTGTTCTAAGGAGGAACACTCATGAATGAAGGTGGTAAAACCAATGATATACAGTGGGGGATTTGCAGCATGGTTGATAATGGATGATAGAGGAGTATTTTTGGTTTGATCTTCTATGCTTTCTTGGGAGACAAGTGTCTCATCAGTGGAAGAGGAAGTTGTCAAATCTTGGATAGGACTAGATGGGGCTATAAGCTCAAGACCATGGAATGCATAAAGTGGGCTAAGAGGATCATCATGGTTTGCTTGATCATAGATAGGCTCTTGATTGTAGATGGGATCTTGATCATAGATAGGATTTAGCGTGATGGAATTAAGGTGCTCTTGTATAGGTTCATCATCAACGATAATATCTTGATCATAGAAAGGATAGAGGTTATGGAGGGGCCAAAATTAGATCTCTAGCTCATGTCTAGGATCAAGTTGCTCATGGATAGCTTCTTCATCAAAGGTAGCATCTTGATCATAAAAGAGATATAGGTTATGAATGGTTTGAAATTGGATTTTTTTCTCATGTATAGGTATAGGATCATCAAAAAGATAAAGGTTATGTAAGGGTCAGATGGGAGTGCTTTGATCTTGATTTAGACAAGGGGTTGATGTTTCCACATGTTCTAAAGTGTGTTCTTGACATAACTCTTGATGTGCTTGAATTGAAGTTGAGGTAGAAGACTCTTGGATAGGCTCTTAGTCAACAACATGAAGGTGTGATAGACCTTGACTTTGGTGCATGGTAGGAGGTTCTTCAATATATTCAAGGGGTTGTAGGTTACATGAAGGGGTTGTAGGATTTGACATGTTTGGAGACTCTTTGATAAGGTTAAGGACTAGAATTTGGGATCATGGTTGACTCTCTATTGGTAGTCCTTGGATCACATCCTTTGTAGGCATTTGGGTAGATGAATGAGGTAATGGATGAGTGGATTTGGAGTTCTCTCTAGCTTTTCTTTTGCTATGTAAATCTAGAAAACATCTTTCCCAAAAATCATCTGAAGCTTTTTTGGTTGTCCATTTAGAGCTCAGGGAACTTGATGGCAGTCTTGGTGTAGGATTAGTATGCTTTGGGATAGGTGTCTTAGAAGACAGTCAAGGAGGACTAGTAGACAGAGTGGTGTATGATTTTGAACTTGAGGTGGTGCTTGCCTTGTCATGAGCATCATTAAAACAAGAAATGGATGTATGAGTTTGGGGCAAGGCGTAGCTAGTACTGACACATTCATCTTGTAAGATTGCCATTTCTTATTGTATGACTTGGAGTTCTTGAGCAATTGCTATATGATCTTGGGATGAGGTGTCAAAGTCTAACTGCTCTCATAGGTATTGGAGTTCTTGAGCAATTGCTTCTAATTGGTTTGTCATTTCAACAGAAACTGACACAAGATTGAAATGGGTACCTAGAAAACTTGAAATTTTTCTCTCAAAGATTATGCAAGTGCTCACTATCATGCCTACGTCAGAACAGATGCACTGTAGAAACTGGTAAATGTGCAGGAAGTCAGCATAGAAGCACTACACTGGTAAAAATTAAATGCACTATAACAGGTGGTAAAAGTGTCACAAGTCACTATAGATGCACTGTAGGTTGCCACAAATGTGCAACAATAGAGGACGGATGTGCTGCTCTAGTTTTTCTCAGTATTTTTTGCAATTTTTTGGAATTTTTCTAATGTTTTTGGTACTTTGGTTGTAAGGTCTTTTTGATCTAATTTTCTAAAATTATGGTAAGAAGACACAACAAACACAAAGAATGTTTTTATGGTTTTTTTTTTGTGATTTTTTTGACTCTTTTTGGACTAAAGAAAAGCAAGTACAATCCTAGGCTTCAAATGGATTACAGGGGTTTTTGGCCACTAGAACAAAGGATGAGTAATAAAGGAAACCGTTTGAGTGGTTATTGGTGTAGGAGCACCTACCTAACAGCTGGCCTCCATGAGGCAATTAGTTAGTCTTAAGTCTTGTTGATGTTTCCAAGAAGGTCTTATAAGACCAATGCATGTAATAAGGTCTGAGTTGACCATGCTTTACTATTTTTAGATAGTTTGTTTGGACAGCTATTTAGTTTGTTAGTTCAGTTGGGTCTCCCAGCCACCTGAAGAGATTTCCTAGCTGCTTGGAGAGATTTCCCAGCCGCTTGGAAGCAAAATAGTACTACTATGAGTAGTTAAATACCCCCCAGATCGGGTCATTTCAAGAGTGAGACAGAGTGAGACAGAGAGGGAGACATACTGTGAAGTTAGATTATAAAGCAAAGTATTGTAATCTCATCCTTTGAAATCAATAAAGAGATCCTGTTTGTGTCAATTCTCTGTTTGGATTCCATTGTGTAATCGAGTTGCTGTTCTGGTGGTTGCATAAATTCACTGATCCATTCCACTGGTTGATTCATAGAATCGGTGGAATGGCTATGTACAATAGTTTAGGATTTAGTTTGCATTTTCTATTTGTTCACATGCATGTTTGTAGGATCGTAGTCGAGAGGTGTTGAGAACCCTAGCATGGGTTGTGCTAGGTCATGCAGGTTGTTTAAAGTCTGGAAGATCATCCAAGAGGCAGATTGGGCCACCCCAGGAGGTTTGGTGGATCAGAACGGTGAACATCCATTAAGTTTGGTATATTTGTCACAGCTGCATCATCAGGATATTTCTGTGTATATCCTGCAGTTACATCAGGCATCGTCTTAGTACATGGAGGTGAACATGGTGCAGTAGATCGCATAAGGTGAATGTGCATTGGGGTGATGATTGCAAAGTGTTGCCAACGAAGAGCATATCAGCATAAGTTAGTAGATCAGGTGAACATTTCCATCGTAGGCTGACAATGTTATGTTTGGCCGATAAGTAGGATATTGGAGGGAATGCATGTGACATCATCATCATTAGGATAATCGTCATCAGGACATTCCAAAATATTACTTGATAAAGGTTTATCTTGCCGACAAGTGTTTTGACATAGGCGTAAGGCATTAGGGAGATAAGTGGATCATGGAAGGAATATTCGGTGGAATATTCGTTGTGTGCATGAAGTTGAACATCATCATCAGGATGTTTCAAATATGACCCGATAAGTCATATCATGATGGTGGTAGTGAAGTAGGTCAGATATCAAGGTGACATAAGCATCTGAAGGAAGGGTGCATGAGGTTGTCATCATTAGGATATATGGGAAGAACCTGATATTTTATATCCTACTGATGAAGATGATGTCAAACATCATGATGCTGCAGATAGAGGTTGATGGTAAGTTGAAGAGTGATCGTCAGGAGGATGATTGCGCTTGTTGAATATGATGATGCTACTAGCAGGCGAAAGGTCGAAGGTTTATCTGTAGGAGGATATCAGTCAGCAGATAAAATGTGATGATGCTGACAATGTTAATAGAAAATATGATGATGATGACAGGTTTTAGACATACATGTTGTATGTCAGGATTTTAGTGTGGAGGCCTCTGCATCAGTTATACATGCAGCAACACTACTCTCTATTATGGAGTCTCCCAGCCTGCAAGGGTTGCGCCTTGGAGGGTTTTGGAGGAGGTTAGCTGTCGGTATAACACAACTACACTTGTTGTTTGAAGCTTTCACTCTAAACACAATTTATTTATAATGGCTTGGAAGGGCTTGGCATCTAGCCTGTTACCACTTAGGGCCGTTCCTACTTGGATGAATGGTATCCAAGAGTAGGCCCCTCTAAAGTAAAAACACATGTGAAAATGATATGTCTGTCATTTTGGTCACCCAAGATAGGGGAGAGCATAGGCCTAGTATCATTCCCAAAACACAGAATATAGTGGTTCTTTTCCCCTAGTAAAAATGAGAAAAACTAGATGAGCTATCTACTTGGGCAAGCATAGAATTTTGTTAACTTTAAAGTGATAACAAGATAGCAATGGTCCAATTTTACCAAGATAGCAATAATGAGTTCAATTTTATCCCAGATAGCACAAATTGATCAAGATAGAAATGGTTGAGTTTTACCCAGATAGTAATGATGAGTTCAATTTTATCCAAATAGCAATGAGTTGTTAACTTTGATGTGAAGATCAAAATAGCAATGGTTCAGTTTTACCCAGATAGCAATGATGAGCTCAATTTTATCCATGTAGCATGGATTGTTAACTTTGAAGTGATGGTCAAGAAAGTAATGGTTCAGTTTTACCAAGATAGCAATGATGAGTTCAATTTTCTCCTGCTAGCAATGAGTTGTTAACTTTGAAAAGATAGCAATGATTCAATGATATGCAAGATAGAAATGATTCAATTACCACTTTCCTAGTTAAAACTATGTGAGATTTGCATGAGCATCCATTTTACTTTCCCATTTAGAAATTGAAATGTGAGCTAACAAGTGCAACTATATGAATCTAAACCAGTATGTAGCTTGCAAACTAGATCAAGAGAGTTCCTACAAAGATGTCAGCGTTAGCAAAAACCTTCAAGAAAACCCTAAAATCACTACCTAAAATAGATGCACTGCTTCAGAGACTAAATGCACAGAAATAGTGAACAGAAGCGCCATAGTACATATGCACAAAAATAGAGGTTAAAAGCACAGGAAAATAATGTAAATGCACTGATCTGATGTACGTGTTGTCTCAGATGGTAGATGCACTATAACAGAGTATGTATCCACTACAAGAACGAATGTGCCATGATAGGTAACAGATGTGTGAGAATAGAGACTGTATGCACTATAGAAACGTATGTGCTATGACAGGTAATAGATGCATGTTTAGATGTATCAGATGCATTGTTTCCTCCTATGTACGACTTTCTTAAAACACAAAAATTTAGTTTTTGGGTTAAATTTGGGGCTAGGACCTACGGTGGGTGCCAAAAATGTTAAGGGAAAATTGGATTCAAATGAATAATCAATAATATCAAATATCAAGATACCCAAAACTCAATGAAATGGTGAACAAAGAAGATTCGAATAAATAATGAACAAACAACAAAGCAAACCTCCTTAATTCGTAGCTTCCATTGATCGCCCATAACAATTGATCTTGCATGTATGAAATAGGGCCCTCAGAGAGTTCACTTCCTTGCTATGCTTCAAGAATGTCAAATGGGAATAGCTATGATAATTTATTACAATGAAGAGGAGCTTCACAACAATGATAGTAGTGTGTAGTAATGAGTTTGATCACAAGCAATGAAGGAATTGGTGCCAAAGGTGCTCTGTAATTCCTACAAAGTAACAATACTTAAAGCTTGGATGAATGAAATGGAAGAACAGGGTTCAATTTATAGACTTGAGAGAATGAAGATCAATGGTATAGAAATAATGAGAAGATCAACGATATAGAATGGATAAGGAACGTGCAACGAATAAGAAGAGGACATGTGTCTTTCTTTCTTTTGCATGAGAGGAGTTATAAAGAATAGAAGAATGAGTTAAAGCATTTAAAATAATATAATAATTAGTTAAGTGATTTAAAATAAGAAGGGATTTGCATGAGGATAAGAATATATTTTGCTTTATTAAATATTAGGAATATTCAATTACATGTGCACAAGGATTAAATTATATTTAGAGATAACTCAATTTAGAAGAAAAAGAAACATAAATAAATATTTGATTTATTTAAATTTAGAGAAGATATTATTGGAAGAAACAAATTAAATAATTGGTATTTATTTAATTTAGAAGATAAGAAAGCAAATTAAATAAATAAATTTATTTAATTGTTGTGCATGATTTGGAAGAATAAATAAAATATTTGATTGTATTTTATTTTTAGGGATTTGAGAGAATTTAAATAAATTTCATTTAATTTATTCAAATTTAGAGGAATGATTTGATTTAATTAAATATTTTAAGAATTATTTAATTGTTTGGAAGAATTTAAATAAATAAAAGGATTTTATTTAATTTTGACTTTAGAAGAGATAATTAAATACTTTGATATTTAATTAATTTAGTGGAATGTGAATCAAATAAATAAATTTGTTTATTTATTTATTGATAGAAGAATTAGATGAATAAACATTAAGAATATTTATTTAGACTGAATCATGTCATTTTTAGGCGTATACACAACTTGATTCTCTGAAACAATATAGTATTTATCTTTCTCTATAGCCCTTCTTAGAATTTCCTCTATTTTCTTTGCAATTTCCTCAATTTCACCAAGCATTAGCTTGTTCATCCGTACTTTTCTTCTAAATTTTTCTTTGACTTTCTTTAGAATTTTATCTGCTTCTCTATTGGTCATTACAAGACATAGTGTGGAGAGGACATATTCTCTAAGTTCTAGATCTTTAGCCTTAGCTACTTCTTTTCTTATTTCTAGTACTTTCCTTAAACTTTTAGGAAGATCTTGTAAAATTTCTAATAGGGCTCTATTGAATTTATTCAAGTACATGATGGTGGCATCTTCCAAAATTTTCTTATTTGCTTGATCAAAATTGTCATAGTAAACTCTTATGGGCTTTAAGTTTCCATGAATGGTGATTGTTTTTACAATTTCATCAATAGACATAGTGACCTTACCAGTTGCTTGCTTTTTACTAGCTTTATTGCTTCCAAAAGGCTAGTCTTCAAAAGCCCTTGAATTTCTAGCCTTCTTGGATCTTATTTCTTTCACTTCTTCATCTATCTCTATTTCCTCATCAACTTTTGTGCTCTTGTGGGTTCTTGTGGCCTTGGTTTTCTTTCTTTTCCCTCCTTCACTGGATTGGGTGACTTCTGGTTTCTTGGTGGAAGAGGGCTTGGCTGGCTCAACAAGAGCTGCAGAACTCCTTGTCTTCCTTGAGGAGCTTGGTGGGACTTCCAAAGCAACTGTCGGCTCACTTTCTACCTTTTCTTTTGTAATTTTCTCAGTGATTTTCTTCATCTTTTCAATCCTTTCTCTATTCTTCTTTACTAACTCCTTTGTTAGGCCAATTCTCTCACTATACATTTCAACTTGTCTATGTACTTTCCTCTTAGTCTCCAGTTGTCTGAGCTCCACATGCAATTTTAGACTTAGTTCCTTGTAGGTTCTAAACCTTTCCACAGAGGTATCTTTAGGTGTGCTTAGAAGATGCTGAGCATACATGTCCAGGACTCTTCCATCCACTTCATAACCCATAGGCATTATCCAAACTTTGCTTGGTTTTACAGCTTCCATCAAGCACTGATCTGTGTCAACCATGAAACAAAAGTTATTTTTGTACTTCTCCACAATTGATGTAGGGATTCTCTCCCTTGCTTGTAATACACTCAGGAAGTTTTTGAAGCAGCCCCAAATGGTAGTCTTTTTAGCTTGGGAGTTACCAAGGTTGAGAAGGTGATCTTTTATTTCCCATGCTACTAGTCTATCAGTTGTTCAATGTGCACCTTGAATTCTAGGTACTTCATTCATAAAATAGAAGAACAAACATATAATCAAAGAACCATATTTGAAGGTATTTTCCTTATCTTTCTTTATTTTACTCAGGTTCTCAAACAACTAATTTTGAATTAGTTCACAAAGATCATAATCAACATTTTCTTTTAACATCTGATAGGCTACATATATTGCAGTTCCAAAGACATAATTTTCTTTGCTGGAGTGGTAAATTTTATACCTGATCACCCACGGAGGCAAATTTGACATCTGACTCTATGATATCATTGATGGTCATTGCCCTTTTGTCAAACTTGGCATTGGTAGCATCAGTTACTATCTAGTTTTTCATGGCTTTTAACATGGGTAACCCACTGGAGGAGTTTAACCCAGTTACAATCTTGATAACATACTTTGTAATTTTAAATGGTTTCAATAGCCATATGAATTTATCATGTATTTAGTTTAAGATGTATTGAACCCATTCATTTTCATCAAACATCGAAAACCTAATGACTTGTAGAAAATTTTTGCTTTCTAGGGTTTTGTATTGTAGTTTCAATTTGTAGCTATAATCCATTAAGAATTTGTTAATCAAATCTAAGAGTTTCAGATTTCCAAATTCATCCAAGTTACAGTGGATGTATACCCTAATATCCTCAACATCTAGTATGCCATGGGGAACCCCAGAGAATGCACCTAATGGTTCAAATTCAACTTATTTGTATGGATGCTTCTTGAATATTGGTCGAGGCCTTTCAGTTACATCAACAACTAGGGGTGTGGCCATTTGCAGATATTGAGAACTGAAGAGATTTCATAGAAAATAGAAAATACCATGTTATGCAGATTAGGGTTTTTTCTTGGAAATCCTTTTCTCACTTCCAAATCTTGAGAAATATTTATCTCTAAGCACATCCACTTCTTTCTTCTTGTTTTCTCTTGAGCAAGGCATTCCAAATGAGGAATGAATGACCTTTTTAAACTCTGCAGCACCTAATTTTCCTTTGTAATAAATGCTCTATCCTAGTACATTTGGTTGCTCTATTTTGAATGAATCATTATGTGATTTGCCATAATCACTTCCTTTCTTCTAGAAATCCTTTCAAATGTTCTAAATCAATTCAAGGTACCTTTTCCTATTGTACCAAATCCAGGCACTCAATTACTAGCTAGGGGAATTTGATTTACAATGCTACTCCCCCTGAGCCAAAGTTCCTAATTCAATTCCTAGAGGAATTATCAGTATCGGATTCTGATGCGGACCCACTGCTGTTGTTCACAATTGTCTTCTTGACCCATGTCTTTCTTGTCTCATTCTAAGTCTCATTCACATCAATTTTTTCTTTGCCTTTGTCTTGTCTCTATTCATCTAGTTTTCTATTTATCAGACCTCTTCTTCCATTGTTCCTACTCCTATAGAATCTTACAATATGACCATATTTATTACAATTAAAGAACCCAACATTTCCTTTTGTATAATCTTGATTTCCTCTTGATCTACAGTGATTATCCATGTGTCCAAACCCATTACAAGAAAAATAGTAACCATTGAAGGAATTGACATTACCTCTATAGTTAGAGTTGTTCTTCATCATACTTCTACATTCATTGGATTTGTGACCATGCCTTTTACAATTGAAGCATTGATTAGAGCAGGATGAACCATTTTGATTTACTCAGCTTCTACACTGAGTAGCTCTATGACCAAATTTATTGCATTTAAAGCAATTTCCATTAAAGGATGGATATCTTTGAGCATTAGGCTATCTTATTGGAGGTCTTCTATGTCTATTTCTCTTATTCCCTAGTTGAGAAATACTATGTTTAGATCCAGAGCTTTCACCTTTCTCATATCCAAGACCATGCTCGACATCAGCCTTTTTCTATCCTTCGAGTAGAGATTCAAATTTTGTAGAGCTTGTTTTGAACTTCTCCTTGTATTCATTAGCAATTTCAAGGTCATGACTTAGAATGACAATTTTTCTTTCAAGATCTCTTTCATTATCTTTGCTTTCTTGTAGATCAGACTCTAGATGGCTAGCTAATCTATCCAATTTGCAACATTCTTCTTATCTTTATTTTAGTTTTTGATTTAAGTCATCTTCAATCTTCTTCCTATCTTCAATTTGTTTGGTTTGCCTCATTACCATAGATTCCATTTCAATTTTCAAAACAACAACTTCTTTGGACAACTTCTCACATTCCTTTGTCTTTTCTTCCAAAGATTCATTCGTGCCATTTCCTTTAGTTAAACTAGATAATTGCAGAAGTAGCTCCTTTTTCCTTTCCATATATTTCTTTAATTTATCTTTCAAAAAATCAATGGTATCATTAGCATCTTTAAGTTCACCTTTCAGATTGCTAATTTCTGCTTTGGACCGAACAAGATATTCTATGGTTGACTGAAGTTGATCTTTGAGTGAACCCATTGAAATTCCTTCCAAGCTCTTTCCTTAAGCTATTAGGCTTATCAAAGGAATATTGCTCTAATACCAATTATTGGAATTAGTCCGAACAACTAAGAGGGGGGGTGAATTAGTTGTCACACAATTTTAAACTATTCTTTCTTGAATCTCCTTAAACAACTTTCAATCAAATAAACATTTAACCATGCAACAATAACACATGAGCAGAAACAAGAAATAACACACCTGACATGAAGATTTTTGATGTGGAAACCTAGTTAAGGGAAAAACCATGGTGGGGGTTAACCCACAAAGATTATACTCTGTTAAAAGAATTACAATGGGGAATGCACATGCATTCGGGCTCACTGCCTAGAGCTCATTGTTCAAGAGAAGGCTCACTGCCTTTTCATAAAAGGATTACAATGAGTTAGAACTGAGAATAGCATCTACCAATGCAAGGATTCAGTTCTGGTTGAGCACAAAATACTGACTTGATACACTTCATCTTCACTCTACCTTATTTACTACTCTGTCAACATCTGAAGCTTAGATCTCTACTCCTTTCACTCTTCTTTTATATTCACATTCAACACACACTTCAAACCATTCAAATTCATCATCTATATATATCTACATTCAGATCTTTAGCCACTCTTCAATCAACTTTCAAGAATACTTAAAACTTTGTTAAAAGTTCTACTGTGTTAGCTAGATTGATGCATAATTTAGGATGTGGACCAAAACTTATACTCACAAATCATCAAATAGGTTAGCCACTATCATTACTTGCCCAGTCAACAACTTCCATACATCTAGAACCAAGATCATTTACAAGGTTGGCCTGTTCTTCTTTTGACTGCTCTGTCAAACTGGTAACTCAATACTCAGAAGCTAATATCTTTTGGGTCCTTCATCACCGAAGGAGAAAACTCTAGATTTAGAGTATCTTGACAATGCTTACAACTACCTTAGATCTACAGAAAACCATGCCTTTCCACTAGAGAGATTCAGACCAATATACTGGACCCTATCACCTATTCTATTTCTAACTACCTAGACTTAGATAACTTTTGATTCTGACTTCCAGTATGAATAATTTGAGATATACATATGAGAGGAATGATCTTAGTTGCCATCAATGACAACACATGTTACAGGAAGCAATGTCCCTTGCCAACAACAAGGACATATATGACTATCTCCGCAATCAAACCTTACTATTCCAACTATCTAATACCCAACATAAAACCTTTATCCATTGAGCTTCTCACTACACCATCCTAGGAGAAACCCTATATCATTGGAGTCTTGATGGTATCCTTCTTAGATATCTTGATTCTAAGGAAGCAAAGGTTACCTTATGTGAGGTACATGAAGGTGTTAGTGGATCGCATTGTGTTGGCCTTGGTCTTGTTAAGAAACTTCTATGACCTAGATACTATTGGGAAACTATGGAGAAAGATGGACAATAGTTTACAAAGAGATGTCTACAATGTCAGAAACATGGGGATCTGATACATGCACCAGCACATGAACTTCAACCTATCACTACTCCTTGACCATTCTCATAGTGAGGACTTGACCTCATAGGTAAAATTCATCCTCCCTTGTGAAATGGTCATAAGTTTATCATTACTTCCACTGAGTATTTCATAAAATGGGTGGAAGCAAATACCAATGACTTACATCACAGGCAAGAAAATATCCTAGTTCATCTTACACTTTATCATTTATCGATATGGAGTCCCTCATACCATTGTCACTGATAGTGGTCATCCCTTCAAGAACCAAGAGGTTAGAGATCTTTGTAATAAGTTCCATATCCAATACAGGTTCTCTACAGCTTATTACCCCCAAAGTAACAGCCAAGTTGAGGCTTCTAACAAAACAATCATCAAAATCCTTAAAAAGACTGTTAATGAAGTTGGTCATGATTGGCATTTACAACTCAATCCTGCACTATGGGCCTATAGAACAAGTGTCTAAAATCCCACTAGTGCTACACCTTATTCCCTTGTGTATGGCATCGAAGCTATTTTACCTATTGAGGTTGAGATTCCCTCACTGCGAGTATCCCTACAACATACTATTTCAAATGAAGAATATAGATTATCTAGACTCAATAACCTTGAGCTATTGGATGAACAGTGTCTTACAACACTCAATTATCTCCAAGTTTATCATAATTGTCTATGCCATAGCTACAACAAGAAGATTAGACAATGAAGGTTTCAAATTGGAGATCTTGTCCTTAAACAGAATCAAAGGAATCAACAACATCTTGAGAAATAGGGTAAGTTTGAACCTAATTGGCTTAGTTCTTTTGTCATCACAACACTCTATGGATTAGGTGCATATACTCTCTCAACACATGAAGGCATTCCTTTGGATGAACCTATCAACAACATTCATCTAAAGAAGTTATATCCATGATTCTTAGCATATTCCTAAAAAAAACACATCTAATAGTGAAAACCACTTTGTGGCACTTTGGATGACAAAAAAAGTAGTAAAGGATAAATAATTCATCCTCTAGTGAAAACCTAGTAAACATGCACCTTAGATAAGTACCATAGTACAAACCTATCAAACATGTACTATGTGTAGAGATCAACCTCCATCATTTACCTAGTTTGTTTGATCACTGCTTGCCACAACATCATCCACTATCTTGCCTCCATAATCCACATCATAATCCACTATTGTTCATATTTAACATTGCAATCCATTATCCTTTCTCCATCCATAATAAAGCCTTTTCACCCTTACCTTTGTCATTCTAGTTGTCATAGTTTTGACTTTGTTGGGGTTAAGATATCATTTGGCACCTTAGCATACGATCGGCATAAACACATCCATCACAGTATCTCCCTAATAAGCTCCATCCCATATTGGGGACACTTGTCAAGACTTATTTGGAAGTGGATATCTAAAGCTCTAGCTCATATCATCTCATCCATCAAAACATCACAAAAATCCAAGCAATAAAGTTGATCTTTTGTTATCAACCACCAACACAATAAACAAGAACTACATCTCATCTCTATCATTCGAAGCCTTGATCTCGTGGATACAGGGTATGTAGGCAATCTGAGATGCAAAGGAAGCACTTTGATTTAGGCATAGTCAATAGTCCTTTCTCATCATCTATCTTTCATTTTTCCTCTAATCATTCTCTCATCATTCATCTCACTTTCTTCTAGCTTTCATCACTTATACCATCAATAATCCTAGAACTACATATAATCATGTCTCCTCACCATCATAATGTGCTTTGATCCCATGGATACAGGGTATGTAGGTAGTCTAGAATATGAAGGAAGTATCTAGTATGTAAGCACAGACGATCCACCTCATTCCATCTTATTTCAGCTTCCATCTTTTTCTCTTTGACTATCTCAAACAAGAAGCAAACTATGTGTATCAGAGAAAGCTCAAGCACTCAACAAATCATGGATAATCTGAAAGCTATTTGTTTGCATGCCTCAAGCCAACATTCACTATACCATTTTGTCATTTTTAGCCTTCAACAGGATATATCTTTCCTCACAACAAGGCGTTATCCAATCCATCTAAGAGCACTTAAATTTGGCAAGAGAACATGATGACAGTATCTTTTATTTTATCATTTGATTTATCTTTTGTCCCTTTCCTATGCTTAATCAAGACTGCCTTGATTTATTTATATCTTGGTATGTTGCAATGAAGTACAGAATGGGGCATGGTCATATTGCTTTCGTATGCTGTGCTTGTGGGATGATCTTATTCTCTTCCTATGTGTCTTGGTATCTTGTACATGTTGGTATTAGCATCTTACATATCAATATCCTTTTGCACCTAAGAATCTAAGCAATCTCTTATGCATCGAGACTATTCTATGCTAAGACTAGTTCCATACATATAACCAACAAGGTGTCATTATGTGTAGTGGAGATAAGCTCAAACCTTTGCTTGAAGAGTCAAAGTCCGTCTCAGGAACACTAGCTACTATTCATACCTTGTGTATGTTGGTTCAACATTTTGACCTCATACGTCTAGACAAGATTGTAGTATGCTAGTTATACATTGGATACCTTGACACCTTAGTCTTTTATACTCTGGTGCATAATATCCATATGCTATATCAAACATAAGGATTGCATTTCTCTGCTTTTTGAGAAATTATTTCAAAGCTTGTCTTATCATCTATCTATTCCATCATAATCCTATGTAGTACTCAACTGGATCAATCATTTCTTTCATCTTCATTTTTTCATATTCACCATCGTCAACATTTCCCTCATCTTCACCATGTAAAACAAGTGTTTTAGGCATACGTAGGTACATATCATCATTATGCATTCACTTACATTATATACCATTAATATCATCTATATATTTGCATTATCATAACATCATCATCATGCATTTCTATTATATACATTTCTATCATCACAATATCATTAGCATAATACATTTGCATTATTACCATTTTCATATTCATATCATCCTCATAGCCTCATTATCATAAACATCTGCATTACATACGTGTATATTTATCATAAACATCCATATAAACCATGAAAATACAAAAATAAATAACATCATAACATAAGTGCATCCATCATCATTACAACATCAAATAAATAATCAAAATCATCATCATATATATCATCAAATGAGTCAATATACAAGTGTCTATATCTACAAATTGGCTATCCATGAGCCATAAAAAATGTATGTACAATTAGCTCATCAGGCTCATCATGATACAAAATATACAAAAACAAGGTAGCCCTAGTGAATATTGGCATCTCCCTCACCCTGACCTCCACCACTGGATCCTGCATCTAGTTCCCTATCTCTAGGAGACCCCATCACTAAAGCTATCGATCGTGACCCTCCTATCCTCTATGAGACAGAAGCTCCTAATCTATTCCTATAACTCAGCTACCTCTGCTCTACAGGTAGTGCCCCAAAATACAAGCCCCTATAATAATCTATCTCACCCTGTGCTTGCCTCAGATCTTTCTGTGCCTGTGTTAGCTGGGTAGCAAGGTACATGGTGGCTTGATTGGTACCTAGTGTAGCTACTACCAAATCTCTCTCTAACCTTAGAGCTTGCACTTGCTGCAATATTGTATCCCTCTCTACCATAACAGCTTGAACCCTTTGCAATGCAGCATCTCTCTCAAACCTCATGGCTTGCTCACCCTATCTAGCTGCATCTCTCTCTCCTACCATCCTGTAAAGTGTACCATCATCATGAGTTGTACCCCCTACCTAAGCTCTATCCTACAGTTGTGCATGATAAGATTGAGCTTGTACTCTAGTGTGATGCATCGCTAAGACTATCTGATAATGATCTATCACCACCCTTCGTAGCCTAAATTGAGCTCTCTAACTCCATTGCCTCTCCTCCCTAATCCTCCTCCTCAGTTGTTGAATACCCACATCCTCATCCACCTACATGGGAACCTATACCTATATGGGAACCTATGGTTGAGCCTTCCCCTATCCCTGATCACTCAGAGCCTATCTCTATCTCCTAGCACCTGGTCTCTCCATCCCAACCTCTCTAATCTCTCTAGGCCTTGTCAATCGAGTCAACCTAACCTGCTGTGTATCATAATCTAGAAGAGTCCCTAGATCTGTATGACCCTATCCCCACTGCCATACAATTGGTTGTATCTCCTCTCTCTCTACCTATGCCACCTCAACCATAATATCTGGCCCCCAGTAAAAAACCTCCTACCTCGTCCTACCAAAAATGGCATCCCCTACTGGTGCTACTTGTGGAATCCTGAACTATCTCAAAACCCTCTCAGGCAAATAGTACTCTATGATGTATATGCCTCGACCAAAAATATATCTAGCTTGCCTAGCATAGACAAGCTCTCTGTCATCCTCCTCCCATTGCTCACAATCCTGCCATGGCCTCCACACAAACATGTCCACCTCATCCAGCATCCACCTCCAGTAGACTACACCTCTATTTTGTCGATAGGTAATGGCTCCCCTATACATCCTAGCATAAGGCTCTCCTGCTACTTGAGCTACCCATCCATCTGGCCTTGTTGCTAGAATCTTCTCATAAGCCCACACATGTAAAATTGTGACTCCTATAGACATATTCGCTCTGAACAGATATGCACAATCATGTAGATAATGATATAGCTATCCTAGCATGCACTCAGCCCATGCATATCTAGTCCCATATGTGAACATCCCATCCATGACTATGCCCCATCCGACTAGAAATCCTCTCGCCCGTTTGTCTCCAAGTAGCCATTTGACAATAGCCACAACCACTCACTGCAATCTATCACAGAGCTCCTCCATCCTCGCCATCAGTATCTTAGAGCCCTCAACCCCAATGTTTGGAGTCCCTAAAAGGTTGAATGTAGCTGGACCTAAGTCAAGATCATAGTCCACCCTCTCTCCATTGATAGGGATGTGTAAAATCTATTACACATCCTCTAGTGTAATAGTCGCCTCTCCTGTCAACAACAAGAATGAACTATGCTCAATGTACCATCACTCTACCATCACTGTCATCAGTCCTAGATGTGCATGCACTAGCTCCAATCTAGATACATGCTTGTAACAAGCTACCCTAATTTACAAACTAGCATAACAGAGTTAGCACAATAATGCAACCAAATAGAATACCTCCACACTTCTAATCACCAAGATCCCAAGATGAGAGAGGTGAGAGCATACAATGCTTTGGTTTACAATTCAAAACCATGCAAAGGAAACTAAATACATTCATCCACTATATAGTAGGCATCCACTTATGTAGTGGGAATACTCCACTTGTTCAGTGGGTGAAATAAAGAAGATTAATATTGTACTTTCCTCCACACTAGCGGTAAACCATCTAGGGGTTATGGTGTTTGCAACATTAATTACAATGAGTTATGCATTAAGTGCCAATATTACAATGATAAATCTTGTGCAATGTTAGTACACTTACTTTGATGTTTATATGCCTCTGCTATAGCAATAGAGCAAATGAACTATAATAAGGAAAGATTCAAGTATTCCAATATGTGCAACAAGTCACTACTGTAACAAGAGCATAGAGAATACTCTATCTAATGAAAGTATCAAATACACATAGTATATCAAGAAGTTACCAAGAATATACCAAATGCAACGTGTTATGTATGTTAACTGTGTGTTGGTCTGCTGAAATCATAGTGCTGACATAGCTCTGAAACTTTCATTATCAACCCCTACAAGTTACTCCAAACTACTCCTCCAAGTCTCATTTCCTTCTCAACTTCCTAACCACAAATGCTCTTATGTTAGGCACCACCCAAGGAAGGATCTGCAACATCAAAAAGATAGCTAATGGAAGAGCAGATTACATGCTCAAGAAAGTACAAACACAACTCAGTAAGAAGTATGATAGGCTTATGGTAACCTTAAACTCCATCAGTCCCATGAAAACTATCTAGAACTAATGTACATCATTCAACACAGAGAATACAATGTGCATACAAGATATTACTCATAAGGATCTTTGCACAATAGACAGACCCATGACATTGTATGGATTGAGATAGAATGGTCTAAACAATATTATAAATCTGCACTCCAGATGTTCTTAAAATGCTCATAATTGATCACCCTCACTCAGTAAATAATATGCAAACTTCATACAATTGATATCCCTTGAATATATGCACAAAAAAACAAGTCATTCATGTAATGGTATGACTCTCTGGTGTATGTCACAACAAGATCATGCATAAAACTCATAATGAATCTACCCAATAGGCTCTACAAAACAGTCCAAAGATAAACATTTGTATACAACAAATAGAGTTCAATCATCTTCCACAAATGTGGCACATAAGATCATCCACATAAATCACAAAACCTCCATGAGGTATCGTGCTCTGGGGTGTATGACCAAGCATGTATCCATAATAATCAACATATAATCTACTCAAGGTTGCTCAAATCAGAATTCCATTATCAACATGCATTTTGTTAATCATCAAGAGAGAAAACAAGGCATAAAATTTAGGAACTCTATAGCCCATGTCCAGATACAACTGATGTTGTACAACTGGCAAAGGGCAATACACAATCTTCACCAAAACTCCAAAGATTCATAGAAATACCCAATACAATCAAAACTAGAATACCAACAAAACTCAATTCATCATTACCAAATCAAAATACCACAAAATCATGAATGCTCCATGGAAAACTCTGTATGAGCTTGCTCCCAATCCACCTCTAGCACAATGGTGATTCTTGTATGAAATCACACCAACCCTCAAGAGGGTTTTCATCCTCAAGAGCATTCTACAAGATGGTTTTTGTCCTCAAGAGAATATGGAAGAACTCTTTGGTTCAATCCCAACAACATTCCATTACAAAATCCAAGCATGTCCAAACAATAAGCCCATCTCCTCCTTTTATAACTTTTGAGAGAAATAAAATATTATTTCCTTTATCCCTTCATATTTCTCCTCAAAAATATAAAAAGAATTCATTATGTGTGAACAACTTAAAGTCGCCTTTTTAATTTAAAGCTTCTTTTAGCTCCAAAGACCCCTTTATCAAAATAAAGGAAATATTTGATTCACTAGGTCCCAATATGATGCATCCATGATTTAAAGCTTTTCATCCCCTTTCCAACGAGCTATAACACTTAAGTGTTAAATGAACATTTCCCAAGCTTTTTAACTTAAGTGGAATAATTAATTGTTTAGCTCAATAAATCAATTGATTTTACAAAAAATCCCAAATATCATCAAACTACAAAATTAACCATACCAACATACTCCATGATGTTTGGGAAGATGAATGATGCATTTTGGGTGACTTTCTAAAAATAGATGGCTTCTCCAATAATCTTGGAGAGCAATCTGTGAACCTGATCAAACATCGGAAAACATCACTGCGATCTTGAAAACCATCTGAGCTCAATGCCATAACCAATTGCTCTATAAAACTAATCTGTGGCCACTCTAGGAACATTGGAGTTCTTCCAACATGCCAAATAGCCTTCACAAGACTATGAACAAGCAATAATGCACATAATAATCAATGTGCAAAAAATGGAACATTACAATGCTCTAAGCCAATGATCTCCAAGAATAGCCACTCCTCCACATCTAATAATCTGACCAATCATAAATCCCTAAGGTGTGGCTCTCGGGACAATATCAGTGATAGTATATCCTGCATCATTCAACTCATTGCATCAGTTTCTTGTGCTAAAATTGACTTTTGACTGATAACACTACCTATTTTTACTAGAAGTGATTCATTTTTCTACATGCACTAACTCTTTCATCATATGTGAGCCATTTCACTATAAGTGAAGGGTTTTCACCCAAAAGTGACTTATTGACCCATAAGCGAGCTAGTGTCACTTAAAATCGAGCATAATCACTATACATGATGAGTTTTTGACCATAAGCGACTACCATATGAGCATTTTGCCTATCTATCTGCCCTAGCTGACTAAAAGTGACCTGATTTTACCATAAGTAATCAATTCAACCCTATAAGCAAGTTAAATTACCATAAGTGCTTAGTTTCTATCTGTAAGCGACTCAAATTTCCTACCCTAATATCATGCACTTTTGATGACATGTGTGCATTTATAACACTTTTAACCTAAATAAACAGTTTCTTGTGCTAAAATTGACTTTTGACTGATAACACTACCTATTTTTACTAGAAGTGATTCATTTTTCTACATGCACTGATCTTTCATCATATGTGAGCCATTTCATTATAAGTGAAGGGTTTTCACCCAAAAGTGACTTATTGACCCATAAGCGAGCTAGTGTCACTTAAAATCGAGCATAATCACTATACATGATGAGTTTTTGACCATAAGTGACTACCATATGAGCATTTCGCCTATCTATCTGCCCTAGCTGACTAAAAGTGACCTAATTTTACCATAAGTAATCAATTCAACCCTATAAGCAAGTTAAATTACCATAAGTGCTTAGTTTCTATCTGTAAGCGACTCAAATTTCCTACCCTAATGTCATGCACTTTTGATGACATGTGTGCATTTATAACACTTTTAACCTAAATAAACACACAACTAGAAAAAGTTTTTGATACATACTGGTGTGTGTGCTCTTGCTGGTGTCCCATGTGTCCTCACTCACTCAGCACGATGATCATTGCATGGAATCACCATCCTGAAAGCTCTCACACTCTAAGCACTACAACACTAAAGAGATTTGGATTTCTAAAGGCAACAAGCACAAATGAGCCTATTTGCCCTTGAAGGACCTACTTATATCCCCTTTCCAAACCCTAATTCTTCTATACCAAAGTCTATTTTCTTCTAAAATATCCCAATTTCTCCCATCCAACCCCTGTTTTCTTCATGTCAACCTTGTTTCTTGCCTTTCATCTTATCGCAAGCCAACCTAGCCCTTCCTGGTTAGCCTAGCTTACCTCTCAAGGGGGCATCACCTGCTAGTAATATTGGGGAATAACCTTGCTTATCAAGTGAATCATCATATCTTCTTTGACACAACGTTCTAATGAACATTGTATCAAAGAGGGGCAAAATGTAGACACCCAAAATTGACTCATTTCATTATTTATTGATTTATTGCATTTTCACTATTTGCATTAGCATTTATGTAACTTTGTCCTAGATCTTGAAAACATCTAATCACCCATCTTTCTAATTAATTCAATAAATCATATTTATTTAGTTAATTTCCCTCTAAATTTTCATCTAATTTCTTCTATTTCTCATAATTAAATAATTTTTATTATTTAATTATTTCTTATATTTTCTTCCAAACAATTAAATAAATTTCTTAATTTATTTAATTGGTTTCTTTCATAGTAAATAAATAAAATTGATATTTTATTTATTTATCTTATCATCACCTCTATAAATTAAATAAATTTCAATTTATTTAATTTATTTCCTCTCTCATTTAAAACCATCCCTTATCTTATCACTTTCTTCTATGTGTACAAGTTGGCCTTATTCATTGGAATGATCTAGATTGAAATTTTTAATTGGTTCTAAAAATGACTATCCTCATCATCAAATCCTTAAATAGGATATCCCTCTATTTTAAGTAAACTTATCTTATCATCAATAACAACTTGACTACAATCATTTAAAATAGGTCTTACCTATGGACACATGGCTTGTACCCATTCACCTATCTTCTTGATTAATCTCATCCCTTCATTCTATCTTATCATCTCTACCGTTGATTGATTTTGGTTGAGGTCTATATATACACTCTCTCATTCCATACGTCTCATCTATTATCAATCTACCATTTATCATAGTGTCTACATTATCATCCTGAGCATAGTGAGCACTTGAACTTCCATTGCATCCATTGAGCATATTATTACTGGCATCTATCCATCATGGAAGCTTTGATCTTCATAATTGTTCATTGTTGAGAATAAATCCACATCATAAACAAGGAATCATACAATCTAGGTGATCTTTTTATTGAATTGCATGCTTTTTAGTTTCACTTGGATTTGATTCTTTGATGGTGGTAGGATTAGGTTTTTATTTACATGCTTGATCTTATTGACCTAATTTTTTTACCTATCCACCTATTGTTATGGCAAGAAATTGGTTTTTGTCCACTAGCAAAGATGGTTGGTCAAAACAACATATTTATAAGCCACTATTAATGGCTAGAAGGTCCTCAATGGAGATTGTTGCTAATTGTCAAGTTATCCTAGTCATCAATGACTGAGGATTGACTACCTATTCTAGTTGGTACTATGAAATGTACCTAGGTATGGAAAGTACTAGGGAAATTTTGGAGTACCTTTCTAGTCAACAAGTGTGAGGCCATACCTCCTACATGGACTTTATTAATCTAATAAATAGAAAAAATTGTCAAATATATATTTTCACCTATGCCACAAGTATGACCATAAATATGATGAGCCAATGAGGTACCATATGTATAAAGTGTGCTACACATGGTATAAACCATATGGACTATAGAGATGCCAAAAGAAGGAAAATGTTTTACAAGAGCCCTAGGAAAAGTTGTCCAAATCAAATGATTTGATAGGTGATCCTATGGTTTTGGGGTGCTCTAAACATCATAACAAGGTTAGGTTTGAACCAGAGTACCATGAAATGACTATCACCTCTAGAAATTCTATAAATGATACCTAGAACTTTAAACCCTTGTTGATTTGGCTCTCAGTATCCAATTTAGATGAGACAAAAGTTGAAATCAACTATTCAAAACCTTTTTGAAGTGATGGTGAGTTCCAATCTAGTCATCAATTGTCAAAATGATCCTATAAGACAATTCCATGAAAATATAACCTTGATTCTTAATAGAAAGGGGAAAGATTCATATCACTAAAAAACTTTGATACCGTGTACAAGAATTTCCAAGAAGGAGACAAACCCAAAATCTTGATATTGAAGAAAATTACACAATATCAAGTTCACAAAGACACTCAATAGCAAGGAAATGAAGCTAATGTTTTGGTGATGAAGAAAGATAAACAAATTCCAAAATAAATATTCAATATAATGAGATTTAATGTATTTGATCCCTAGATGCTCAAGTGAGGGAAAAATATGAGCATATATAAGATCCACCACCAAGTGAGAATTACTATTGGTGTGATTAGGTATATTCACTAATTGGTTTCCCTTTTGGGTTGTATTCAAACCTAGTTGGTTAAGTTTACTTAGGGAATTTGTACTTTCCTAGTTTGGTAGAGATGTGCACACATGTGACTCCATCTCCTATTATCTGACATTGGTTGTACATTTACTTTTCTTAGTGGTGTATTGTATATATAACCACCTCTTGCTCTCATATGAACACTCTAAACTCTCTCTTGAATGCACATTGCATCATTTGTATTGAATATTGTTCTTCTATTATGTTGATCCTCTTCTCTTTTATGATTAGTTCTTAGGAATCTTGAGCTTGGGATACATATCTCCATATAGCTAATACTAATACAATATTAGAGAAAGGGATTATCTAGAGTTAGTCTATTTTTGGAATATCTAGGATTGTAATTTTATGCTTTCTTGAAACTAAGTATGATCTTCTTGTGGATCCTAGGATGATCTAAAGAATTAGAATGATTGTGAGAGAGTAGATTCTAGGGGATCCTATTTGGATTTTTATTTTGCAGGTTTATTCTGGTGATTTGTGGAGTAGATCAAATCTCACCATTAAATGAAGAGCATCTAAAAAATTCAATTTCACCTTTTATTTCATCCAAATCAGACATTGGAGGCTACCTATGTAGAATTTCTCATTTTGGGAGGTGTATATGATATTCTACAAGTCACTTTTTTGGAGGGTTTGTATCAAATACGGCCCCACAATTGCATTCAAAAGGCCTAAAAAATATAAATCAACATAAAATTTATTGATTTTGGAGAAGATAGAAGAAAAACAATTTTCTTTTGTTCAGGGGAAGTTATATGTTGCACAACATCATATCTCAAGTTAATAGTATATATATTCAACATTTTGATTTAAAATTAAACAATATTTTTTCTATTTATAAAGTGCTACTAAGTTCTAGCACATTAAGCACTATATAAGTTTTTAAAGGCTATGGGTTGGGAGGGTACCCTCATACCTCTGCCATGGTAGTGGTACCACAATACTCCTAACATGACAAGGGGTGAGGCTTTAGACATCCTTGCCACCCTTTTTTAAAAGGATGATGAGTGGGGGAACCCTTGGCCCCATGTTGGAGTTGCATGGGGGTTCCACCCCCATTAGCCCTAATACTTTAAACACACATCCTACTTCCTATTACTAACTCCCATGCTAAAATACCACCTTGCTTAGTTTATTGGTGGTTTCATGTCCTTGGAGTTCTATATTCAAATTTCCATAGGGTGGGTTTTATATCTAAAGGTAGTTTTTGGCAACAATATGAAATTTTTTAGAATTTGTGGAAGCTTTTTAAAAGTGATTTTTTGTACAGTGGTTTTTTTAATCGTGCTAAATGGTTTTCTAGTAGGCTTGGTAATTTCATAGCAAGGATGGGTGGTTTCCAATAAATGACATAATGATCACATCAGAAAGTGTTATGCCCCACCCTACCCTTCCACCAATGGACTTTTCCATTTTGTTTCTCAACTTTGGAGGCCCCATTATTTCTCATACAATTCCCATTTCTAGAGAATTTTTTTTAATGGGCTAGTTTCTCATGACCTACTACATGTAAGTATGGTTGAACTATATTGTGTTTTGTCACAATTGTGAATTTCTTAGGAAGTGCTTGTTGACAATCTGCTACTATGATAAGATCGACACATATAGTAATGGAAATAATATAATGTAGAAGATATATCTCACACAACACAAGAGATGCTCATGGGCCAAGATACCCTAATATCCAATATTTACAAAAATATAATAAACCCTTGAGGTAGGGTAACATTTTACAATACTCCTTAAGGAAGAAGACACTCCATGCTATATCTCAAAGAGATCTCATATACAATCTCATCCTCCTCACATATCCTTACAATGATATTTGGATTCTTTATATAGACCACCTCCGAATAAAATAATCAAGGGGTAATCCTAATGAAGGCCTGCTCAAAACGTAATATAATTAATTGCACAAATTATCCACAAGACCCAATATAACTAACTTAAGGGATGTGTGCCACATGTTGGCACCTCCATCCATGTAAAAACATTATAATATCATATTCCTAGGTACATAACATGCCATCTCTCTTTGTCGTGTTTATCCCTAAAACATAAGAAGAAGATAAATAGTATAACTATTGCAAGTCATTACAAATATGACACCATGACCAATCATCTAACCATACATAGTTGGTCCCTGTTGCAGTGGAATTAGCTTGATAGTACCTAGATCCCATCCTTTGATCCATATTTTGTTGCACCCATTTGATCCCATTCCTTATCATAGTAAGTTATTATTTGCTATCATGAATAACCATTACTTCTATTATACTATTGACTATTGTAGTTATTCTTTTGATTCCATGTACGTTCATAGTGATTGACTTGTTTATTCCCTATATTATCATGTCTCCATGATGGTGTCCTCCATGATTATTTCCTCTCATAATGATGTGGATGCCTATATATTGCACACTTTGGTATCATTGGAACATTCTTTAATTCTTCCTTATTTTTTGTCACTTGTTTTATTTGATCCTAAAGAGAATTACTTATCTCATATTTTCTCTTTACATCTTTCTCCTCTTGTTTGTCCTTTGATTCATAGGTACAATCTTTAGTAGATTCCCAAACTTTCTCTTCCTTAACTTTCCTTTGGAGTTACTTATGTGTAATATCCTATAATGTAACTTTTTTCCTCCTGTACCAAAGCTTCATGATCTTATTTTGCACATTGACATTTATAGTTCCCAAAGATTCTAACCAAGGATAACCAAGAATAATATATAACCCATCCATATCCAAAGCATGGAATTTTGAATGTAAAACATATTTATCCATAAAGATCTCTAAATAATAAAAAATTATAATACCCTTACCTTCTATTTTACTATCCTTGATGTTATTTTATTGTACCAATAGGTTCTTGGCTAATTTCATGCTGATGAAGTTATACTTGCTACTAGAGTTTATAGAAAAAATAACTTTTCCTTTTGAATTCATCCATGAAATTAAAGGATTAAATATTCTTTCCTTGAAGCTAAAGTGCATGTACTTGTATCCTTCATCTTCTCTTCATCATCCTCTTTTCCTTCTCCTACTTCTACTACTAATTCTTATTCTCCTTCTTCCCCTCCCATTTCTTCTTCAACTTTCTCTTCATCTTCTTGTTCTTGTTCTTGTTTATTTTTTTTTGACTCCATCTATCTAAGAAATCCTGTTCTAGATCATCCAAAGAAGAAATATCCTCACATAATGCTGCATACTATTTTTTAGCTTCACATTTTAAGGATAACCTAAAAAGTATGTTTCATGCAATTCCTTTTACCATGAGCTCTTTTACATTTGTGCCACTATTCTAATGCATCACCACTGCCATCAAAATTGGAATCATCATTGAAACTAGGGTTTCTAAATTTTTACAAAATCCCTAACTTTGATTGAATTATTTCATAATATTTGTGTCCTAAAAAATAAAAATCAAAAATAATAGTCCCCTGATAAATTTTGGTGAGATTTCTAGAAAAGTGAAATATATAAAAAAAATTATTAATTTGTGGCCTAGAAAGTGAATATATGAAAATCATAAAATTGCAATAAATCACTCAATATTGATGATATAAACCTAATTATTGGATTGTATCTTTAATAGAGGATCCTCTAGCTTCAATAAAAATTATAAAAAAAATTGTACTAGTTTGAAAGATATAGATGAATCTTTAAAAAATAGGGTTTTGTTTGCCTTTGCCCAAATTGTAGCTCTAATACCACTTGATAAGATCCACATATATAATAATAAAAACAATATAATGTAGAAGATAGATCTGGCACACAATGCAAGAGATGTTTGTGGGCCATGATCCCTAATATCCAATATGAGTAGAAATAGAATAAACCCTTGAGGTAGGGTAAAACTATACAATACTCCTTAAGGAAGAAAACACTCCAATTATATATCTCCAAGAGATCCTAAATACAATAACATACTCCTCACATATCCTTACAATGATATTAACCTTCTTTATATAGACCTCATCCTAATAATATAATGGAGGGGTAATCCCAATGACTTGGCCTTCTCAACACCTAATATGATTAATTACACAAGTTACCGACAAGACCCAATATAACTAACTTAAGGGATGTGTGCCACATGTTGTCACCTCCATCCACCTAAATACACTATAATACCATATCCATAGGTACATTAACTAAACTCTGATGGTTGTTATAAAGGGAACCTTGAGCCTTCTACTGTGGAAGGTGTTATAAGGGGTAATAAAGGATGTATGATCAAAATCTATGCTAAGGATATTGGGTGGGCTATGAATAATATTTTTGAAGTGTATTCCTTATGGTGGGGTATTAAGAGGATCCAACATTATAAATTTTAGCATGTTGAAATTGAGGGGGACTCTAAGCTAATAATAGACCTTGTTAAGAATACTTTTATCCCCCTTGGAAGATCAAGGATTATGTTGAAGACATAAGGAGTTCTTTAAGGAATATTATTTGTCTAAATACTCAACATATTTTTAGGAAGGCAATATGGTTGTTGATAATATTGCAAATCATGGGTGGTATTGTGTGGATGTAAAAAATATCCCTAGGAAAGTCAGCATCATCATTTATAATGAACAAAAGAAAGCATAAGCCTCATTGTTTAAATATTAATAATTTGATCATATTTAATATCTTTGGCAATATGGATCTTTGGGTTTATCGCTGTAATGACAGATGCTTTAATAAGGTAAGTAGTAATGAGTACCTTCCTTACATCGCTTGTGTAATCTGGTTGCCTCAAATGTGTTGTATTAATGATTCTCATAATGTTAGAGGTGGTAAGGATTTTATTATTCTACACATTAATATTTGTAATGGAAAAATTTAGGGCTGAAGGTTTGCTTTTGTGATTTTCTCTGCATTTTGTTAAGCTTTTCTTCTTCTATGAAAATGGGGGGTCAGCTTCTAAGAGTCAAACTTGTGTCCTATGTTTCCCTAAAGAATAATGATTAGCTATGGAGTATATTTAAAATAGGTGGAATTGCCTCTTTCATTCAAACAATGAGAGGGCATGATGTCTTTGTGACCAATCAATTTGTCAATTCTTGGAAGAATAGAGAAGTTACAGTAGAGGGTCTTAATTTTACTGTTACTGAGGAATTGATTATAGAGGATACTTGGTTAAGTATGAATGGGAGGAAAGTTCATATAAAAGGTAAGCATGATTACAAAAATTTCATTCAGAGTTTCCTAGAGGGTAAAGAGACTCTCGTCAGTTATCAAAATGGTTACAACATAATGGATTTGTTGCCACCGTGGGGTCTGGTGAGTTACCATCTGATGAAGTATTTCATGCTAGAAGGTAGGTATGAGACTATCCATGGGTATCATCCCCCCCTTCTTGATCATCTCCACCATGTGAATCTTATTATTTTTCCTTTTTTCTTACTCTAGTTTTCGATTGAAAACTATATTAAAAAGGTTCCAATCCTCCTTTGCACCAAGGTTTGATATTTGTTCTTTATCATCTTAATGTCCTTCTCAACCCTAGGATTATTTTTAATGTTGGTTCTCAACCTTTTACTTTGACTAATGATGATAGTTGTAACCCTAGCTCCTCTACTAAAAAGGGTAAGGGTAGGGTTCGCAAAAATAAGCTTGTTGCTAGTGAGTCTTCTCATTCTACGGCTAAAAGGGATACTCCCCCTAGTTCCACTATCAATCCTAAGGGTTCCCCTACTTCTACTAGGAAGAAAAAAGTTTCTTTTGTGGAGGATGCTAGCAACCCTACTGCTGATAAGGGTAATTCTAAGAAATATGTTAACACTTATAAGGGTAAGGATGTGAATGTCTGTGTTGAGAAAGATTCTAGGTCTATTGACAAGAACCCTCTCCCTTCTATGCCTAATGTTAAGGTTAGGGATTTTGTTGATAATAGAGAGGCTATGGATTCCCTAGAGAATATTCTTCTATCTCTAAGAGACAAAATTGTTGGTGGTGGTTCTTCTGTGAAGAAGGGTATAAACAATGTTAGGATTAAATCTACTTCTTCTAGGGCCAACCTTGATGCTTCTTTTGATGAATTTAATCCTAAGGAAACTATGGATGATGTTTAATCCCATATTATCAATATTGGGAGAAGGTCTACCTACCTATCAAAGGTTAATTCTTAGAAAGCTAAATATAAGAAGAATATTGCTAAGGGTAGCAAAAATGAAGATGGCATTATAGAGGAAATAACATCTCACTATTTATTTGAAAACTTTGATACTACTATTGTTATGGAAGAAGAGTAGGAAGAGAAGGAAGACAAGATGGAGGAGGTTGAGGAAGAGGTTGTTATTAAGGATACCGAGAAACAACATTTGAATAATCTACAGGATACAGAGGAGCCTCAAGATGATCATGTTGAAGATTATTTAGACATGGAAGGTGGTAACTATTAAGCTCTAGACGAGGCTGTGGAGGCTAGTTTTACTTCCCTTAGAGAGGATGACTTTGATGATGTGGTGACTAATTGATCCAGGAGCATCCAGTGGTGTAAGGGCAATCTTGCATCGCCCAAAAAAAAATTGAAATTGTTTTGAATTTCTTTGTTTTTGTAGTTTCTTTAGTTGTGTTTGAGTCCATATTGACACTTCATTGGTTTGGGACTATCAAAAGTTTAGAAAGGATAAAAATAGTAACCTACTATTTTAGTAAGTTGGCCTATTTGGGTACGTATGGACGTAAAAATTTACCCCAAGAAGTGGAATTGTAAAAATAAAATATGGTGAAGAAATAATCTAAATCTCATTTATAGTTTGAGAGATATTAAGGTTTCCATCTTGGGAGATTCCTCCTAATGAACTTTAGATTTGAATTTGAGGCCTTTAGAAGCCTTTTTGGGCTTTTAAAAGTAAACAAAATGATCTTTAGATTATTTTTCACATTGTAGATCTATTCACAAGCTTTCCCACGCCTAGTTTTGTTTGTCAATCAGATGCCCAGTTCAAAAGTTATGGCCCCTAGGTGTTACAAAGTTTCAAAAACTTTTAAAATTTCAAATCTCTAATTTCTTGGGTGGGAAAATTAGCAGCTAGACTTGGTGCCCCAAAACTAGAGTTACACTTTCTAGAACATTCAAGAAGGTAGTGGAGAAGTGGATTGGAAGTCATTAGTGCCAAATCAAAAGGGGAAAAGGAAAGGTTTTGAGGATAGTTCCATATGTGTGGTTGTGGTTTCGAATTGTAGAGATCTCTAATAAAGTAGGATTTTATCTATTTTGAAACAACCCATGTTTTTGTAGCATGTAATATTGTATTTTGTACTCCATTTTACTAAAGAAATAAAAGTTTCTTGTTTCCACTCCTCACATTTTTGGTGGGAGTCTTTGTTGTTATTTTTTTTGTGAGTGTTGGGAGGAGTAGCTTCTCATCAAGTTGTATCAGAGCAAGGGTTCTTGAGTGTATAGATATATCACTGATCATGAGGCATTTTGCACTAGGACCTAAGGTTGTGGGTTTTCTATAGAGATCAAAATGCCTCCATGAATAAATCATGGTGGTGCTGAGAGAAATACTTTTACAAAAGAAGGTTTTAGAGCCCTACAAAGGCAAATCACTACATTGCAAGAGGAGCTGTGAAGGGGTTTTGAGAAAAGAATAAGAGAAGAAAGTGAAGATGAAGTTGAAGAAGAAGAGCTATTAGAGGAAGAACAAGATGATGTAGGCGATCCTGCACAAGTTAGTGTTGAGGGCCATTTCAAAGATTTGAAAGAGGCCTAGGATTGATGTTTCTACCTATTCTAGAGATTTGAATCTAGAAGAGCTTATTGATTGGATAAAAAATATGGAGGAATATTTAGAGTATGGAGATGTGGAGGATCCACAATGGGTCAAGTTTATAAAAACAAGGTTGAAGGGCCATGCTAGTATTTGGTGGAAGGATGTCCAATTAGAAAGAAATAGAAGAGGAAAATGAAAGATTACTAGATGGGATTGGATGGTGGACATACTAAAAAAAGTAGTTCATTCATGTGGACTATGAGTTGGATTTGTTGAAGAAGTTGCAAGGATTGAAGCAAGGTAACAAGTCTATTAAGGAGTATACATAAGAGTTTTGTAAGATTATTATCATAACAAGTCATGTAGAGGTCAACAAGAAGAAGCTAGCCCATTATATTAATGGGTTGAGGCCAAGTATTCAAGAGGAATTGAGCCTAGTCAAAATGACCACCATAGAAGATGCATACCAATTTTCCTTGAAGGTGCAAGAGAAGCTGAATTAAATATTTAAAAGAAAGCAAAGAGGAAGAGGTCATGGTGGAAGGACTAGTGGAAGATCTTATTTATGGAGGCCGAAATGAAGATCAAAAGAAAAGTGAAGAAGAAGACACTAGTTGAAATAAGAAAGGAGATAATAACTACTGCCTTCATGACCAAAATAATGGTGAGAAGAGAGGAACAGGAAGAGGAAGACCTAGGCAAGGACTTGGAAAAGGATGTTTCATAGGAATGTGTTTCCAATGTGGAGAAGAAGGACATTGAGTCTATGAGTGTCCCTAACATCAAGGAAGGACAAATAGAAGACCTAAAGGTAATGCACAAATTGCACATGTAGATGAAGATGCATAGTCTAAGAATTCTTAAGATGCTAAAATAGGAGAAACCCTAGTTGTTAGAAGAATGTTGTTAAATGAAGAGAAAGAACCAGATCAAAGGAATAGTTTATTCCACACAAGGTACAAGTGAGAAGGTAAGTGTTGTTATATTATTATTGACAATGGAAGCACTAATAATCATGTCTCAAAGGAGATGGTTAAAAAGTTGAAGTTGACAAGGAGAAGGCATCCACATCCATATTGGATTGCATGGTTGCAGAAGGACCATAGAGATTTGGTCAATGATCAGTGTTTAGTCAAGTTCAAGGTTAGAGACTACCATGATGAGGTGTTGTGTGACATCATACCAATGGATGGATGTCATATGGTATTAGGAAGGCCATGGAAGTATGATAGATGTATTATCCATGATGGCCATGCAAACACCTATTCCTTGACAAAGGATGAAGTTTGTCATAAGTTGAAGTCCTTAAAGGAGGCAGAAGAAAAGGTATGTAGTACTGCTAGAATTTGCTTGGTAGATGGTAGGAATTTTTTGTATGGTATGAAGCATTGGTGTCATTGCTTTGTATTGAATCCTAAGATCAACTAGGAGAAATGTGAAGATATACTAGTATTAGTCTCAGACTTATTGGAAGAATTTTAGGACATTGTCTCTAATAATGTACTAGAAGGTTTACCACTGGTGAGGAAGATAAGTCACCAAATGGATTTGATACCAGGAGCTAGCTTGCTAAATAATGTAGCCCATAGAATGACTCCTATAGAGAATGAGGATCTAAACATACAAGTTCAAGAGTTGTTGAAGAAAGGACTTGTTGACCCATTTTCCCTTGTCCAGAGCTAAACAGTTCACCTGGTACTTTTCCTTGAAAATCCTTCAAAAAATGTTCCTATAAAGCTTAAAGTGCCAAATTTCCTAAAACATCTTGCCTAAAAAAAACCTTACCATTGGAAAGAGCTTGAAAAAATAGGCAGGTTTGCTTTTTACATCACCCTGAAATTTGACCAAATAAAGAAGTTATTCATGGTCAAAGTTTTGGTCAACATATAGTTCAAATGTACATTTGGCGGGCTTGCAAATCTCTATCGGCCTTAGAAAATGATGAAAAAGGTAAGTTTTATGCATTTTGGAATACATATTAGGCTAAGGAAATGCATATACATTGAGGGAATCTTATGCAGATTCCAAGAATATTCCCTCAATGTATATCGGGTTCTGCATGCATATTGTGTTGTATGTCTGAGCATGCAATGGTTACATACAAGGTAGATTCCCATAATATTCTACAAATGTATATTTTCTTTGTATATCGGGTTTGTATATTTGCACATACAACCCAACATACAATTAAAATAAACAAGGCTGATTATATGCATGTGAACAGTGGAATGTATATCGGCGCATATACAAAAGAGAATGTATATTTCGCTTGTATGTTTGCACATACAAGCGAAACATACAAAGGAACATACAAGGCCAAAGATACAATTAGTGGGGCCCGCGCACATACAAGGCCGATTGTATGTTAGAAGATACAAGTGAGCATGAACAGTAGAATGTATATTTCGCTTGTATGTTTGCACATACAAAGCTAATATAAAAAGGTTTACATAGCCAGACCCGATTACATTTTTAACTTGTTTTATAAAGTCTTGGGGTCTGCCTTGTATATGGGTGATTGTATATTGTGATATACAAGTTAGAGATACAAGGGTTGTATGCAAGGTGAACTTGAATCGAAGATCAAATTCAGCATTTCAGGTCTCGGGTCTGCCTTGTATATGTATAAGTGTTTTATATATTTGAACATGCAAGGAAATATACAAAGAAAGCATACAAGCCAGATCTGACCTAGCAGTCAAGGTAGTTGATAAATTTTTGGGGTCCGCGGCTTGTATATTGCTATATGCAAGCAAACAGACAAAGGAAGCATACAAGCTGGGTTTCAACATCTTTTCAGGCTATTTTATAAAATTTGAAGTCTACAGCTTGCATGTACAATTGTGCTTGTATATTGCAATATGCAAAGGGCAGATGCAGTTCTTTAGTGATAGGTCCCAGTTTCAGTTTGATGGAAAATTAGGAGGTGCCACATGGCAGTGGTGAATGCATATACAATGGCTTTTGCACATACAAAGATGATTTAAAAGGTAATTTCAAATGCATATTCTGAAAGCGATTACAAAGGCCTTTTAGGTGCCAAAGACAGAGATACATACAAGGTGTTTTGTGCATGCAAAGATAGACTTAGACGTATTTTCAGAGGCCGATATATACACAGATGCAAAGTGACATATACAAGTAGTTGACTGAAACTTTGACTGCTCGTATCTCCTCCATCCTGGCGAATTTCAACATGCTGCAAGAGGCAAAAGTGCATATTTTGCCTCCTCTTTCATTTGATAGGGTTTTTGGGAGGTTTTTCTGGTCTTCATTTTCCAAATCTAGCTTTGTATATTTTTGGCCAATTGGATGTTTCAGTGGCCGTCTTGAAGTGTTGGGGGTTTTTTCCTCACAATGGCTCCGATTGGTGGTTTTTACAGGTGCATTCATGGCGTATGGGCTTTTGGCTTGCAGGATGGATTTCTATGCGATTGGACGATGATCTTGGGGATTTTTATCTACGCCCTGTCCTATCTCACATCTTGGCAGCCATTCTCTATTGTCTTTCATCCTGTCAAGGCATGACCCATGTTCCTTCACCATGCCTTTGCCCATACTTTCTTGCTTATGGCATTTATGGCCTTGGTTCTATGAGTCAGAGACTCATTGCTCTTCTGGTAGGAGTTTGACCTATAAAGGACAATGTAAACTCTTTTGCAAAAGGAGGATGGTTGATTTTGGGGCTGTTATGCTGCCGATTTTGTTAGTCAGACCTCTTAGTGTAATTGTAAGGGTATGGGAATGTGACTCACTGTGCCTGAATCTGGCATCTATTGTCTTCCTTTTATCCACCAATCAATGTAATTAGCTATGTTAGTATACCCCTACTATGAAATATCTCTATATCGTGATAGTTTTCTAGACCTTCATGATTAATAGATGTTGATTTCTTGCCTCTCTTATGTCTGGATTTCTATGTTTTAATTAAAGTTATAGTCTATTCTATGGGTAAAATGGCTCCTCTGCAGGTTTAACTTTCATACCGAAGCCTCAACCAGTCATAAGTCTATGTGAATTCTCCTCCGCATCGAAAAAATCATTGTTGCATCCACACCATGACCACCATCACTCACTAAATCTGGTGCATCACCCCCCTTTCCCTTTCAATTTCCTTTTAACCCTTTCCCCTTGCAAAATATTAGCACTAGGTTTAGTTGCACTGCTCTAAGTAATAGGCTTAGAGAGAGGAACCGACCTTCTCTGGAGGTCTGATCTCAAATCACAAGGTCCCAAACTTTGAGATCATTCCCATGTTACCCCAGATTGCTAAAGGTCTCACAATTGCTAGCAAAGGGTGCAAATCTGGGTGATAATAGTTTCTAGCACGCCCGATGGGACTGTGAACTGATTCTCAGTTCCATTTTTATACTTTTCACTATTGTTTGGTGTGTACAATAGTTGATTTTAGCCTTTTGAGGTGTTTTTAAATACATACCTAGCAACTCTGAAGCTTTGGTTTAGTAAGAAACTAGTGCAAAATAGTTTATACATTGCTGATATTGGTGTGTATGTTAGCAAAACCTACCTTGGGAGGCAAGGAAAACACACACTTGGCAACTCTGGAAAGAAATATCTACTAGTTTCAAGAAGACAAGTGCTGGTATGTACTTATTTTACTAAAAATCAAACTTGATTTTTATTGTGAAAGTTTTTCAATGAGTTTTTAGCGTATGTAAATGCTGCATTATGTCTTCTTTTCAAAGAAATGTGTCTTACTTTCCACCATTTCATGAAAGTCCTGTTCATACATCATTTTATGAGCCATATCATAGCAGTCATATAGCTAGTTTTAGTCCAAGCAACCCATTGACAGTTGATAACCAACTAGTCTGTCATGCTTACCATCCTCCCACCCATGCACAGACTCCATGGCAGCCACTGTATGCCTATGACCAGCCTCAAGAATCTCATTTTATACCAAGCCAGTAATACTACTTTCCCAATTAGTTTCAAAATGATGAGAGAATAGAGATTGCAAATGCCGAGAACATATGGTTTGACTAGAACAAGCAGCTGGATGATTTATAGAGGTAGCAAGGATATTCTTTACAACAAGAGCCCATAAATGAGAAAAATCAGTCAAACCAGTCTGTTAATCCTAAGTTTTAGTCATGTTAGGAATCTGAACCAAATCATCTTCCTGAATAGCCATGGCAGCCTTCTTGGACTAGGTATCTTGGTTATAAGATGCCAAACCTCAACAAAGTTATTCCTTCCATACTAGTCCAAGATTAGGAAGATGGGAAATTAAATCCTATACCAATGGGAAAATATGAACATGAAGATCAAAAATAAGAGGAGCAATCAGTTGCTGTTGTTTGTACTATGCCCCTAGTTAAATATGAACATAATACATGTGGAGAGGACGTAGGCTCAGGATTGTCTTTGATTCCCTTACATTTTCATTCATTTGATGATTTTTCTAGTGCTGTTCATAAAATGAATGAAGGCAACATTCAGAGGTTGTGAGATAGAGGTCTTCAATTGCAAAGATAGGATGCTCAAGTGTCATTGGAAAAGGCACCACATGAAGAGTATTAGGAAGATTCAGTTTTCTTGTTGGATCAATTACCTGCTTTTGTTGAACAAGATGAATAAAGCTTTCAAGTACCCAGCTTGCCAGTAATTTCAGACCAGTAAGAAGAGGTTCAACAATATGAGGAGTTGATGACTAAAACTAAGCAATCTGACAATGTAGTCTTGGATGAAGTAAAAGAAAGTGAAAGTAAGCCTTTCTTGAAACCTTCACAGCTGGATGATAGCTGTTATGAAGCAGAAAATAGCTATCCTCCATCAAAATCTCATGAAGAGTGTGAGGAAGAGTCATTTTGGGATGACCTTGAAGTTTTTGTCTCTAAACTGGATGACAAGGGATTAAACATGCTAGAAGAAGTTGTAGATCATGCTAAATTAGGACAGCAAATTAACAAGTTTGAACAAGAGCAGGAACAATTTGTTGAGGAGATAGATGAACAAGAGAAACTTGGTGGAAATAGGGCTGACATGTTTTGGTATGATGGGCTACCTTTAGTTGCTGAACAAAATGGAGAAGATATGACTATGATTACCCAAGACTTGGGACAACTACAGGTTGTTGAACAGTGTGAGGAGTTGCTGGTTCGTGGAAGTCAATATGGAAATGAAGATTTAGCTCATGAGGTAGTCTCATTTTGGGACGATCTAAAGTCTATTTTGACTCAGGAAGAAGCATATTTTTGCCCAATTTTGGATATTGAGCCAGCACTATTTGAAACAGTAGATAAAAAACAAGAAGAGAAATAGCTACATGATTTGGAACAACAAGGAACTAGCAAGGAGAGTTCTGAAAGCACTCTTTCCAGAGGATGCCCAATTAGACATCTAGCCAGAATGGAGGCCAACAAAGATATTCATATCCTGCTTGCACCCAAGCATGAAGATACAGCTAGGAAAGAGCAAACTCAAGTAACTTTTCTACCTCATGATAGGAATTTTTACATTCCATGTGAAAAGGTTAGTGAACATGTGTATGTTCTTCAAGAGGTTTTGCAGCTCTTTGCCAAATTTTTGTACATATTTCCTCTCTTTATAGCTGTCCTCAAGCATGGAAAAAATTGCATACTATGCATAAAACACAGCTAGTTCAACCAAACAGTAAATGGTTTTGTTTTACTTAGTGTCTTTCTTGGTTAGGATAGAGTAGGTGTAGTAGTTTTCAATTCCCTAAGTGCTGCCAGCACAATTAGATAGGTTGCTTTCTGCATTTTGCTTTTTTCTAGGGTTTTCAAAGTGTTCTTCATTGTTGTTCTGCTGAGTTATAGGAGTCAGAAATGGTTTGTCAAAAGTGTTTTGAAAGGTCTCAGAGTGACCCTATGGTGAATGGATATTCTTCAGTCTATTGGTCTAATGTTTAGCAGGCAAACATCTCATAGAAGTCACCAAATTGTTGACCCATTTTCCCCTGTCTAGAGCTAAACAGTTCACCTGGTACTTTTCCTTGAAAATCCTTCAAAAAATGTTCCTATAAATCTTAAAGTGCCAAATTTCCTAAAAATCCTTGCCTAAAAAACCTTCCCATTGGAAAGAGCTTGAAAAAATAGGTAGGTTTGCTTTTTACATCACCCTAAAATTCAGCCAAATAAAGAAGTTATTCATGGTCAAATTTTTGGTCAACATACAGTTCAAATGTACATTTGGCGGGCTTGCAAATCTCTATCGGCCTTAGAAAATGATGATAAGGTAAGTTGTATGCATTTTGGAATGCATATCGGGCTCAAGGAAATGCATATACATTGAGGGAATCTATCGCAGATTCCAAGAATATTCCCTCAATGTATATCAGGTTCCACATGCATATTGTGTTGTATGTCTGAGCATGCAACGGTTACATACAAGGTAGATTCCCATAATATTCTACAAATGTATATTTTCTTTGTATATCAGGTTTGTATATTTGCACATACAACCCAACATACAATCAAAATATACAAGGCCGATTATATGCATGTGAATAGTGGAATGTATATTGGTGCATATACAAAAGAGAATGTATATTTTGCTTATATGTTTGCACATACAAGCGAAACATACAAAGGAACATACAAGGCTGAAGATACAATTGGTGGGGCCCGCGCACATATAAGGCCGATTGTATGTTAGAATATACAAGTGAGCATGAATAGTAGAATGTATATTTTGCTTGTATGTTTGCACATACAAAGCCAATATACAAAGGTTTACATACAAGCCAAACCTGATTGCATTTTTAACTTGTTTTATAAAGTATTGGGGTCCGCCTTGTTTATGGGTGATTGTATATTGCGATATACAAGTTAGAGATACAAGGGTTTTATGCAAGGCGAACTTGAATCGAAGATAAAATTTAGCATTTCAAGTCTTGGGTCCGCCTTGTATATGTATAAGTGTTTTGTATATTTGAACATGCAGGGAAATATACAAAGAAAGCATACAAGCTGGATCTGACCCAGCAGTCAAAGCAATTGATAAATTTTTGGGGTCCATGGCTTGTATATTTGGCGCTTGTATATTGCGATATACAAGCAAATAGACAAAGGAAGCATACAAGTCAGATTTCAATGTCTTTTCAGGCTATTTCATAAAATTTGAAGTCCGCGGCTTGCATGTACAATTGTGCTTGTATATTGCAATATGCAAAGGGTAGATGTAGTTCTTCAATGATAGGTCCTAGTTTTAGTTCGATGGAAAATTAGGAGGTACCACGTAGCAGTGGCGAATGCATATACAAAGGCTTTTACACATACAAAGACGATTTAAAAGGCAATTTCAAATGCATATTCTGAAAGTGATTACAGAGGGCTTTTAGGCACCAAAGATAGAGATACATACAAGGCATTTTCTGCATGTAAAGGAAAACTTAGAGGTATTTTCAGAGGCTGATATATACATAGATGCAAAGCGATATATACAGGCAGTTGACCAAAACTTTGACCACTCGTATCTCCTCCATCCCACCGAATTTTGACATGTTGCAAGAGGCAAAAGTGCATATTTTTGCCTCCTCTTTTATTTGACAAGGTTTTGGGGAGGTTTTTTTGGTCTTCATTTTCCAAATCTAGCTTTGCATATTTTTTGCTAATTGGACATTTCAGCAGCCATCTTGAAGTGTTGGGGGATTTTTTCCTCATAGTGGCTTCGATTGGTGGTTTCTGCAGGTGCATTCATGGCGTATGGGCTTTTGCCTTATAGGACGGATTTATCTGCAATTGGACGGTGATCTTGGGGATTTTTCTCCACACCCTATCCTATCTCAGGTCTTGGCAGCCATTCTCTGTTGTCTTTCATCATGTCAAGGCATGGCCCATGTCCCTTAACCATGCCTCTGCCCATACTTTCCTACTTCTAGCATTTATGGCCTTGGTTCTATGAATCAGAGACTCGTTTCTCTTCTAGTAGGAGTCTGACCTATAAAGGACAATGTAAACTCTTTTGTAAAAGGAGGATGGTTGATTTTGGGGCTGTTATGCTACTGATTTTGTTAGTCAGACCTCTTAGTGTAATTGCAAGGGTATGGGAATGTGACTCATTATGCTTGAATCTAGCCTCTGTTGTCTTCCTTTTATCCACCAATGAATGTAATTTGCTATGTTGGTATACCTCTGCTATGAAATATCTCTATATTGTGATAGTTTTCTAGACCTTCATGATTAATAGATGTTGATTTCTTGCCTCTGTTATGTCTGGATTTCTGTGTTTTAATTGAAGTTATAGTCTATTTTGTGGTTAAAATGGCTCCTTTGCAAGTTTAACTTTCATACCGAAGCCTCAACCAGTCATAAGTCTATGTGAATTCCCCTCTACATCGAAAAAATCATTGTTGTGTTCACACCATGACCACCATCGCTCACTAAATTTGTTGCATCACCCCCCCTTTCCCTTTCAGTTTCCTTTTAACCCTTTCCCCTTGCAAAATATTAGCACTAGGTTTAGTTGTACTACTCTAAGTAATAGGCTTAGAGAGAGGAACCAGCCTTCTCTAGAGGTCTGATCTCAAATCACAAGGTCCCACACTTCGAGATCATTCCCATGTTACCCCGGATTGCTAAAGGTCTCACAATTGCTAGCAAAGGGTGCAAATTTGGGTGATAACATGACTAATAAGGGAGAGCCTAGTCCATGTGCAGTACCTATAGTACTAGTACCAAAGAAATTTGGAGAGTAGAGAATGTGTATAGATTCTTGAGCCATCAATAAAATTACGATCAAGTATAGATTTTCATTCTCAAGGATGGATGATATTATGGATTGCTTAAGTGGAGCTAAATACTTTATAAATATTGATTTGAAGAGTGGATATCACCAGATCTAAATCAAAGAAGGAGATGAATGGAAGACAACCTTCAAGACTAAGGATGGTCTGTATGAGTAGTTAGTCATGCCATTTGGGCTAACCAATGCACCGAGCACACTCATGTGGCTCATGAATGATGTATTGAAAGAGTTTTTGGGAAAGTTTGTTATTGTTTATTTAGATGACATTTTGATTTTTAGTAAGACTTGGGAAGAGCATCTGATGCATATCAGAAGAGTTTTAGAGAATTTGATTGGGGAGAAGTTGTTTATTAATATAAAGAAATACAATTTTGCAAAGGCATTGGTATACTTGGGATTTGTTGTCTCAACTGAGGGTCTTAAGATGGACCTAGAAAAAGTAAGGGCTATTGTTTAATGGTCCATGCCAAGGAGTGTGATAGATGTAAGATCTTTTCATGGTTTGGCAAGTTTTTATAGAAAATTTATCAAGAATTTTAGTAGCATTTGTGAACCCCTAATTGAGAAAATGAGAGGGGATATCTAAAGGAGTTTAAATGGACTACAAGAGCAACCAAGAGTTTTGATACATTAAAGAAGAAAGTCACAGAGCAACCTATTTTGGCACTTCCAAATTTTAATAAAGTATATTAGGTAGATTACGATGCTAGTGGCAGTACTATAGGAGTTGTTTTGAGTCAAGAAGGTAGGCTCATTTCCTATTTCAGTGAAAAACTTAATGATGCCAAGAAAAACTATTCTTTCTATGATCAAGAGTTTTATGCCATAGTTCAGTCTTTGAAGAAATGGAGACATTATATGTTTCCAAAAGAGTTTGTTCTATATACTAGTCATCAGGCTTTACAATATCTTAATAATCAAGGGAAGTTGAATCAAAGGCACTTAAAATGTGTTGAGTTTTTGTAGAGTTATACTTTTATTATGAAGCACATGAGTGGAAGATCAAATAGAGTTGCAGATGCCTTAAACAGAAGGCAAAATTTGTTGATAGAGATGAAGATAGAGGTTGTTGGGTTTAACAAGCTCAAAAGTTTGTATCCTGAAGATCTAGATTTTGTAGAGGCTTGCAAAGCTTGTTTGGAACCTATTACTTTGGATAGAACAAGGTAGTTGGATTTGATAATCCAAGATGGTATGTTGTTCAGAGGAATCCAGTTGTGCATTTCAAGGAGTTCCATGAAAGAGAATTTGATCAAGGAGAACCATAGTGGAGGATTGGAAAGACATTTTGGTAAAGATAAGACCACTTCTCTTGTTAGTGAGAATTTCTATTGGCCATAGCTACACCTAGATGTGAAAAAATTTGTGCAAAGCTATAGAATATAGCAGATGGCCAAAGGGGTAAGTTAGAATATAAGGTTGTATCAACCATTTCCAGTACCAAAGAGACTATGGGAAGACATTAGCAAGAATTTTGTTCTTAGTTTGTTGAAAATGTAGAGAGGACATGACTCCATATTTTTGGTGGTTGATAGGTTTTCAAAGATGTTGTTCATGTTGCAAAATTATTTTTCAGAGAGCTGGTAAGACTACATGGTCGACTAAAAAGCATAGTTTCAGATTGAGATACCAAGTTCGTTGAGTATTTAGAGGACTTTATGGAATAAGTTGAAGACTAATTTGAAGTTTAGTTCTACACATCATCCACAGACTGATGGACAGATAGGGGTGGTGAATAGGGGTTTGGATAATTTACTGAGATGTTTAATAGGAGATAAGGAAGGGATGGGATTTGATATTACCATAGGCAGAGTTTGCATATAACAATTCTATCAGCAGGAGTACTCGTAAATCACCATTCCAAATTGTATATGGGAGTAGTTCAAGAAATGCTTCTAAGTTGAGAAAGATAAACGGAGGAGAGAAGAGTAGTGCCAAGTCTGAAGACTTTGTAAAGCATCTGAAGAGCTTACATGAAGAGGTACAACAACACATTAATAAAATGAATTCTCAAGACAAGGCTAAGGTAGATCAAAAATGAAAATTTAAGGAATTCAAGGTTGGTGATGGAGTCATGGTTCACCTAAGGAAGGAAAGGTTCCCAATGAAGACATATAATAAGTTGAAGATGAATAAATTTGGAACATGCATGATCCTAAAGAAACATGATTCAGGAAATGCATATGAGGTAAAGATGCAGAGTGGAATCAATATTTCCCCTATGTTCAACATTGTTGATTTAACAAAGTATGATGAAGATGGCATAGAAGATGGAACAAGAAAATAACAATGGAGTATCTCGGCATCTACTTCAATAGAGCAGATAGAATAAATCATAGATGGCCATGTGGGAAGAAGTACTCGAAATAGGTAATATGAAGAATATCTAGTTAAGTGGAAAGGAAGGCTTATCAAAGATTCTTCTTGGTTATCTAAAGCAAAGGTTGACCATCTTGGTTTTCCTCAAACACATGAGATGTGATAAGGTCACTTCTTAAATTACTCTGGGTGTCTAATGTAGGAGCATCCATTGGTGTAACGGCAATCTTGCATAACCTAAAAATATATATTTGAAGTTGTTTTGAATTTCTTTGTTGTTGTAGGTTTCTTTATTCGTGTTTGAGTCCATGTTGACACTTCAGTGGTTTTAGACTGTCAGAAGTTCAAAAAGGCTAAAAATAGTAACCTACTATTTTTAGTAAGTTGGCCTATTTGGGTATGTATGGACCTAAAAATTACCCCAAGAAGCATAATTGTAAAATAAGTAAATGGTGAAGAAAAAATCTAAATATCATTTATAGTTTGAGAGATATTAAAATTTTTGTCTTGGAAAATTGTTGTTGATGAAGTTCATATTTGAATTTGAGCCCTATAGAACCCTCATTGGGGTTTGAAAAGTGGACAAAATGATCTTTAGATGATTTTGTGCATCATATATCTCTTCACAAGATTTCCAACGCCTAGTTTTGTTTGTCAATCAGACATGCACAGTTCAATAGTTATGGCCCTTGGAAGTTGTATTACAAAATTTTAAAAACTTAAATTATTTCAAATATCTAATTTCTTGGGTGGGAAAATGGACAACTTGACTTAACACCCAAAAAGGAGAGTTACATTTTCTATAACATTCGGGAAGGTAGTGGAGAAGTGACATGGAAGGCATTGGTCCCAAATAAAAATGGGAAATGGAAAAGTTTTAGGGATAGTTCCATATGTATAGTTGTTGTAGAAATCTCTGATAGAGTAGGATTTTCTATATTGTGAAACAACCCATTTTGTTGTGGCATGTAATACTAGATTTTGTGCTCCATTTTACTAAAGAAATAAAAGCTGCTTGATTCCATTCCTCACATTTTTGGTGGGAATCTATGTGGTTGTTTTTTGTGTGAGTGTTGGGTGTAGTAGCCCCTTATCACTAATCTTGTTGTTTTTATTATGATATGAAAAAGTTGATGGTAAAGGTGAGAACAAGGGATATGTTCATGCTTTTACCTGGACCTAGTTAAGAGGATTGATTACTTGGAGGAAATTCACAAAAAAAGGATGGACTATACCACATGTCAGGATAGCTGGCCAACATATATGATACTATGAAAATACACTAGCATAGATTGATCAAAGTTGAGAAGGGAACAAATGATTTGGCTTTGTTCACTAATGTGGTTATGAAGAAGACTATTTTTGGCATAGTCTCAATTTAGGATGTAGGACAATCTGTAGGGTTCAAATAAGAAGCTGAAGCAGCATATGTTGGGAACCTCTGATTGGGAGAAGACTTTGAACTCGGTGAAAAAGGACTAGGATACTCTACTTAATAATAGAAAAATGTGATCTCTTCCTTTTTCTTTCTATTTTTTGGGTATTTCTCCTAGTGTTGTGTGGTTGTTGTTCTCTTGTTGTTTTTTGTCTGTTTTGTTCTCTCGTTTGCCTAGTCTAGTTCCAGGGGATTTTATATGTATGTTGATATATTTTGATGGACTATGCTTAGTTGTTTCTATGTAAGGGTTTGGGACCCTCTTTCTCAACTTACCATAATAAAAAAATGCTAGTTTAAACCTATATTATTGTTTCCATTTTAAGAGGTTTTACTCCTTTTAATGAGGTGGTCAGTCTATTGTTAATTTTCAAAAGTAGTCTCTACTACCATAAAATCTTCTTATACATGTATGATGTATTAAATCTACATGTTTAAAAGTCTAGGAAATAATATATATCAAAGTATTTTATATGCTAAAAAATGTTTGCATAATACAAAAATTGGAAAGTATTAATGGAGATTCTAAAGGTGAAAATCAACTCATATAATTTATAAATTCAAAAATTATATAATTAAATTCTCACATTATAGATAAATAGATACATATTACTCTTTATTTTTTGTCATGTTAAAAATAAAACATGGTTTAATACATCCATATAAAAATGTCATGGTTGAAAGTTTAAGAGGAATAAGTGTTTAGTTGTAGCTAGAGTCCCTACTGAGGAATAAAAATATGAATTTGAATCAAATGATAAAAAAAGAATATAACAAATGTTATATTTTTTGGGACACCATATAATTGCTAAATTTAAAATAGTCATTACAATCATAACCACTAACTTTTTCCTAGAAAAATTGTGTAAATGATTGGTATGAGAAGACAATATAAATAGAATTGTGGCAATGGAGTGTTGAATCTAGTCATATTTAGTTTCACTTGTTCCAAGGTTTGGTTCTTTCTAACCTAGTTCATTAACATAAATATGATGTCATTCATATTTTTACCCATGTTGAAAACCTTAGGAAAGCCAAATTAAACATTGTCAAGTGGAATATGATAATAGAATTAATCTTATAGTTCCCTAGTGTTTGATGTAGTAATGGGGAATTAAAACTTCATAGTTCATCTACAAGAGTAACTTATTCATTTACTACTTATGTACATCATGCAAATAGTTCAACATATATTTAGTTGCGAAGAACACATATAAACACTACAAGTAGATGAAGCAAATAAAGTAGTGCTAGATAAATAAACCATAAAATGGTGGCTCATCAACAAATAAATCATAACTTTTTATTTCATTTATATAGATGTTAAGTGGAAAATATTTATGTCCAAATCTAGAGCAAGAATGTTTTCTCTAATATAGAAGACCAAGTATCTGGTAACCATTTTGACAATAATTTCAAATTGTTTCTTAATAATATCCTGGTTTCCTAGTAACATGTATTGCAATTGTGCTTGAATCAAGCATAACATGGCTCATTATCTGACTTTCAACTTCACTATTTTTTGAAAATTATAGACCTTTTTCTTTTAGGCTTCTTCCAATATTATATGTTCATGCATATAGTGTTTGATCCTAGTAACCAAGCAACAACTGCAATTTCTAATTCAAATAGAAATAAGCATACAAATTTCATTTTAGTGAAGAATTAAAGATTACTTAAAAAAGGGTATGGAAGGTTGTTTTCTGGTGACCCTATGTGTATAATACTAGAGTAATAGTGTATTCCTCTTGTAGGTGTATAATTTCCTTGTTATGGAGATAGTACAAGTGCCCTAAAAATGTAAAGTATACAATTACACCACAATCTAAAGAAAAATAGGAAAGTTAGTTTTTCTACCAATATGCCTTATAAAATATTAATATAATGGTCATAGTTTTGTTAGAATATAGGTTAAATATACTAATCTCTAATAGATTTGAAAGTAACATACTTAACACCAAAAATTGGGAAAAATTAATGGCATCACAATTACCGTGTAGCAAGGTCAATAAAATGCTTGTTTGGTTGCCTTTGTTTGAGAGTATGAAGATCATCTCAAATGGAAATATCTTCTACATAATAAGTACACAACGAGAGTGATTTATTGTTTAATAATAAATAAGAACCAACATTGGATTTACTAGATAAACTATAAGTACATACATGAATAACAATTTAACATTTTCACCTAAAAAATCACTAAATCCCAATTAGAGAATTACATTTTATAGAAAATCCAATACCAATTTTTCTTGATCATTGAAAATTAATTCATTTTGTTTATGTACTTGTTCATGTAGGTGATATTTTCATTTGCAAAAAAGACAAGCTACTTTTGAGAAATGAAGGTAAATATCTTCCAAGAAAATGCAATTGGCATGTTTAAGGCTAAAATTTAAAACATTTTCTATCATCTTATTTTCCTATGGAAAAATAAGAGCCTTGGAATAGAGCATAGACATCTATCATAAATGGGTAATCACAAAGGCATTAACACTTTCCAATTGTATTTTTTTGAGAGTTTCTAAAATATTTTCAACAAAACTATTTTTTGCATATCCTATAACCATTGTAGTCCAAGAAGGCATATATGTTTGAGTTAAAAAAATTCACTCCTATAAAGTTTAGAGTCTCATTAACAATGTTTCCCTACAAATTCATCTCATTTCCTAATGTTTGATCATTATTTTGTTTTTTATTTTCCAATATTTTTTTTCTTATTCATCTATTTTATTTTCTTTGCAATTTTCCCTATTTTTGTATTTATTTAGATCATGAAAGAGAAAGGAACCAATGGAAAGTAGTAGAAGGAAAAACTAAATTCATTTCTAATGTGTTACATAATAGATTATTTTATTGGTTTGCATTTAGGTTTCTGGATAGGTTCCTATGTTTCTTCTATAGAGAATGATAGAAAATCATGTATATATGCACTTGGTTTCTATTTAATGATGGCATAACTTACCCTTGTGACACCAAAAATATATCTATTGCATGCTCTTACAATAGATGGGAGGTTGTGTTATCATAGATGACCATCACAAGCTCACATGGCATAAAAATATCACTTTTCTATAGGTAGTCCTACAACTAGTGAACTTAACTTTTGTGAGCTTATGCCTAGTCACGATTCTTGTCTCAAGAAACTTCCCTTAGTATACACATTCTTCCTTGTCTCTACAAGAAAAAAATACACATATGCACACATATATCCCCATATACACCTTCCATAACACAAAGACATAAAATAATTTAGCAAGGGAATGAGACCCCAAATTAGGCATTAATAATGGTACACATCATCAACTTTGAGAGATAAATAAAATAACCATTCATTCATTTCAATAGTTTAGAATACAATTTACAATATTTTAAATTAAAACAACCACATTACAAAATGGAGGAGATTAAATATTCCTTCTCTCACAACAAGAATGGGGTACCCCTCTTCATATGAGGTGTCTCTCACAACATGTAGCTCTTGTTGATATCCCCTTTTTTCTCAATCACACAACTTCTCTATTTATCATGTTCTTGAATTTTATAATATTAGGCCTCTCAAGTCTACACCATATCATTTTTGGCACCCTCTTCTATTGCTCATCAACATGAAACATGTAACTTGGTCTTGCAAGAGGTGTTCTTCCTTATGCATCTATGCTATTCTTTGTTCACACTTGCACTTCTCTTTTTATCCTAGTAGCTTTCTCCTCTCTCCACATACCTCTTTGGATTTCTCTTCTTCTTCTTAGGTTTGTAGCCCCGCCTATAATATCCACTCCTACTTCTAAGGCACCCTAGTACATTCTTTCACATGCTTGTAGTCTTAACCTCTTTGCATAGACTATATCTTCTTCTTTCCTACATGATCTACTCTCCTTATTCTTCCTTGGTTTGATTATCTCTTACCTTTTTAGTCTACTTCTATTTCTCCTAACTCTACAAAGCCTCTCTTCTCATCACTTATTCCTCTTAAACATCACTCACTCTTCTAAATGTTTCAACAATCTTTCCTAAATATGAGTTTAAGCACCAAAATTTATCATCATTAATGTTGGGCACCTCTTCTATCTCAAATTTTCCTATTTTTCTGACTCAAATCATAAGGTACCAGACTGGGTCATAAATGTCAGTTGTTAGGAGTTGAAAACTCCAAAATAGGTAGCAAAATTAAAATTAAATCCTCAATCCCACTCAAATCCATTTTCTTGTGCTATTAATCACTAGTATGAATGGGAGAGTTGGTTGGACAACCTTTTCCAATCAAATGGTTGACTAAAATTTTAAATTTAAAAAATTGCATCAAGGGGATGATTGCAACTCTGGTGCTTGGTGTGATTCTCCTACATCAAACTCCCAAGGTTACAAAAATTGTGAGATTTGGCTCACTATCAAAGTTATATAACTACATCATGGACTATATTTATACAATTAAACTTGCAACTCAACTGGACTACACTTTCTTTGTTATAAGCTACTTCTCCTCTGTACCCTCCTACTTAATATGCTACCAAATTTCCTTCATATATCCAACATACTCATTATCCTCCTATGGCACAAATCTTTTATCTCTCCTTGTAAGATCAACTTTCCTTGGTGGTTTGCATAGGATAAGAAAATAATCCTAAATGTCTTTTCACTTGGCCTCAAAATTTAACTCTTTTCCTTCCTCATACATCCTTCTTTCACCCTCATTCTCCTCTTCTACTACATCATTTCCTAGTAACTCTTCTTATTTTGTGGTAAACTCTCCATTAGGGCTCAACTCCTCTTGTATAATTTATTCAAAGCACTCATTAGGTTTTATTCTTCTCCACTTCCCTCTTCTCTATCCTACATCTCTTCCTTCACTACCTACATGCTCATTGTTAGATATAACATTGTCCCTTTTGCACAAAAATCAATAAAAACATCATTATAGTAATCACTAATTACCATAGGTGCTTCATTGTACCATGATTTCCCCATTCCTTCACCATTATCTACTACCTCCTCATGGCCACATACTTTTTCATGGTTATTTGTATCCCCTTTGACCAAATTGAGCATCCATTGCCCACTTTCCTCCCCTCTTGTAGCTTATACTTTTCTCTTTTTTCCATACTTAGCTATATTGTTTCCATTGATAATTCCTTGCCCCTAGAAGGATAAAATAATGTTTTAGCTCCATTGTCCACACATGTAGCAATAAACATTTTGTTCTAGGGGCAAGGAAGGATAAAATAATGTTTTAGCTCCATTGTCCACACATGTAGCAATAAACATTTTATTCACTTCCTCTTCCATACTTGGAGGTTTCTTGCAACTATCACATTACACCTACACTTGTAGCACCTTTCTACTATCATCACATGATGTCTCTACTTGTAACACCTTACATGCAACACCTTGCATTCTCTCCTCTTTTTTCTCCATGTCTAGAGGCTCTTAATTGCTTTATATCATTACTTGTAGCATCTCTTCTAGTGCATTAGGTTCATACTACTCACTCTCCTTGATTGCATCCATTATCAACATCATTTCACCTTCACTCGCTACCTCAACTTATAGCACCAAAATTGTTCTATTGTTAGAATGTACATTTGCATAATCAACTTCCATTTTTATATGTTCTTGTAGTATCTCTTGCGTGACTCTCAACTCATTGTCTTCTATTGCATCTACTATCAAAATATCTATACCATTCTCCTGTTTTCTCACAATCAATGTCTCTTTATTATGTTTGATTTATCTAACTTCTAGCATCTTTAGAAATGCATAAAACCCACTTGTGGCTTCATGCCCACATCCTTTCTCTTCTACACATACTTATAGTGTCCTCTATTTAACATGTTCCCTACACTCTTTGACTACATTCACTTAAAACAACTCATATGTAGCATTCTCCCTACAATTTACTTATGTTGTTCTTACTTGTTGCACCTGAGGTGTGGTCACTTGGAGCACCTTGGAAATCTCCTCTATCACTCTTTCAGCCTCACAATGGAAATCTTCTTCACTACACTTACTTGCAGCACCTTGCAAACTCCTTTTCCCCCATATATAGCCTCTCTTTGAAATTATTCTTTCATGTCTTCCTCATGGCAAGCTCCCTTCATCTCATCTAGCAACTTCAAGCATCTCCTTAGCTGCTACCTCTCTTCTATACACCTACATGAATACACTATCCTACTCTTCTTCTCCAAGCAATTCTCCACCCTTGGGTGTACACACAAGTACCTCCATGCCTTCCTATTATTGGCATGCATTTCTTGTAGCCTCATCTTACATAATGAGGATTTATTCCTCTTCCAAGTTGTCCTCTAGATCTAAAACCACAAATGTGTTAGTGAAAACATGGGGCTCATTTTTTCCCTCTTTACGTATCTCCACCACAAATGTTGTCTTAGTTACTTGTAACTCATGGGTGTTGCAACTATGGGCCTAATTAGTATTGTCATTAATGTCAACATACTCCTGTTGCATTAATGATAAGGATTGGATGAGCTGTGTGTAGAGGATATTGAGAAAATTAGTCTCAATCAGGAATAGCGAAGAACAGTGATGACAATAAGGTAAAAGTCAAAGATAGGATGAGGATCAGAGGATGTGGATTAAAGGGTTTGTAGATATGTGTCTTAAGGTGATCCAGTAGAGATTTTAGAGGTCCGCATGAAGATCAGAAGAATTTGTGGCCGTTCAAGTAGAACTAGTTCTGACAGATGTTCAGTGGTGACAAAGTGTTACAAATAGGTCCGGTGAGATCCAAAATTACATTATCCTATTCTATGGATTTGAGGGAGTATTGAGGAAGTCTTTATGGAGTTTCAACTAGATTGGTTCATGGTTTGAAGATCCAAAAGCACCTATTCCTTTGTGGCAGTAATGACAGACTGTGTTCTTGAGGTTTCGGATGAAGAGGAGATGGATTTGAGTAAGCAGATGAAGCATGGATGTTTTTGGTGATTTAGGAAAGCTTGTGATGGTCTTTGGATTGTGTCTAGTTCTTGTTAGTGGTCTACATTGAAGTTGGAGTTCGCATTTGAAGAACAACTTCTGGATGATGGTGTTCTTCCTGAGACAGGGCGACTAGATGAGTTATACATCTTGCGGATGTTCTTGTGGATGTTTGCCGACTTAGATGATCATTCCTAATTTGATGTCTTGTATAAATAAGGGATTGTAAAGTCATTTCAAAATGGTCTTAGTGTGATGAGTGTGTGGTAGTGAGGAGGAGAGCGAAGGGCAGAGAAGAATATTGGGCTTAAATGGAACTGATTCAAGCATGGTGAAGATGCTATTCTCCAGTTCATGTATGTGATACTTATTTGTTTATAGGCAGTGAGCCTCTTGTGAGTAGTGTGCTTGAGCAGTGAGCCCTAATTGGCATGTGCCATTTTGTTCTTTCTATTCTTCTAACAGAGAATACAAGCTTGCCTTAATCACCCCGTGGTTTTTCCCTTAACTGGGTTTTCCACATCAAAATCTAGGTGTCTTATGTGCTGATGTGTTTTTGCTTTTGATTTGAATGCATTATGTTTTATGATTGATATACTACTAATCATTAAGAGGATTTAAGTGTGTAATTAGAGAAAGTTTTGCACAACTGATTCACCCCCCTCTCACTTGTGAGCCCTAAGTCTAACAATTGGTATCAGAGCCAAGTTCCTCTCAAAGGAGCTTAACTACTTGAGGAGATCTAGGATGTCGTCTTACAAGAAGGATAGTCCAAAGTTTGATGGAACCAATTTTTCTCTTTGGAAAGGTCACAGGAAATGTCACTTGCAGTGTATGGGAATGGCGTACTGGACCATGGTCACAATACAGTATGTACCTCCACAGGGTGGTTCAAAACCCCTAAATGAAATAACAGATGCTGAAAACAATCTGCGGACTATAGAGGCTCTTCTAAGCACACTATCTGATTCAAAGCTCCCAAATGTTATTGACCTACCAACTGCTTTTGAGATTTGAACAAAAATGGAACTTTTGCATAAAGGAGACCAGTATGTTAAATGTGCAAGGTTACAGAGTCTAAAAGGAAAATTTGAAAATTTGAAGATGAGAGATGATGAAAATATTACTACTTTTATGCCAAGAGTGAATGAGCTGGTTTGTGGAATTAGAAATGCTGGTGGAGTCTTGGATGAAAATGAGATTGTAGGAAAAAATCTTAGATCCCTACATGCTTCTTACAAAATCAAGGCTATTGCCATTGAAGATTTCAGAGCCCATACAACTGTCACAAGAGATCAATTGGCTGGGAAATTGGCTGCATTTGAAATGATAGAGTTTGGAGATGACCCCCCAAGACTGAATCTGCATTCAAAGCTAGTGCCTCTGTAAAAGGTAAACAAAGGTTTGATCCAGGAGAGAACTCATCAAGGAAACTATCATGGTATGAAAAAGAAAGAAAAGACCTGGAAGAAGAAGAAGAAGAAACTGCTCAACTTGAAGCCCTTATTGCAAAGAGGCTACCAAGAGTATTCGGTAAGTATGAATAAAAATTACCTTTTAAGTGTTTTAACTGCAATAAGATTGGTCATTTTGCCTCAAGGTGTCCGGAAAGGTTTTTAAGGCAAAATCCTAACAAGCCAAGGTTCCAAAAGAACTATTACTATGTACATGAAGATGATGACAATGAAAGAGTAACAGATGATGAATCAAAGACAGGAAACAAATCCAGCAATGAATGGGTGTTCATTGCCATCAAGGAAGAAGATCAAATGTCCTTTGTATCTGTCAATCGTAAGACTGTGGAAAGAGCTCTGGCTGCCCAAATTGAAGAGAAGGATGATTGGGTCATTGATAGTGGTTGCTCTCACCATATGACAGGTGACAAAAATAAGTTCTTAGATTTGGAAAGGTATGAAGGAGGAGTGGTAAAGTTTGGTGATAATTCTACTGGTAGAATCAGAGGTAGAGGAACTATTTCTCTTGATGGAAGGAACAAAACTGGTAATGTACTGTATGTTGAAGGTTTGAAGCACAATCTTCTCAGTGTTGGATAGTTGGTGGACAAAGCCTATGATCTCCGATTCAAGAATGGAAAATACAAAATCTTTGAAAGTTCTGGAATAGAAATTACATCTAGTACTCAAGCCAAAGGTAATATCTTCCACTTGGGTGGTACTGATAAAAGTTGCTTATTTGTTCAAGTTGATCAGAGTTGGTTATGGCATAGAAGGATGTGTCATGTGAATTTTGATAATATCATCAAGATAAGCAATACTTAGGCTGTACGAGATCTTCCAAAATTGGTGAAACCTACTAATAGCTTGTGCAAGGAATGTCAGTTGGGTAAGCTGAGTAGAATCACATTCAAAAGTAGGGAACTGTCTTCTACCGGATTATTAGGCTTAGTTCATACTGATCTTTGTGGTCTGGTAAGAATCAAGAGTATCCAAGGTGATAGATACTTCATGCTACTAATTGATGACTATTCCTGGATGATGTGGGTAACCTTTCTAAAAGAGAAATCAAAAGCTCTTGAGAAATTCAAAATATTCAAGGCTATGGTAGAGAATGAAACTGGATTAAAATTGAAGTGTCTAAGGTCTGATAGAGGTGGAGAATTTACATCTAGTGAGTTCATAGAGTTTTGTGAGAAACATGGAATTAAGAAACAGTTGTCTACTCCTAGGACTCCATAGCATAATGGAGTAGTGGAGAGAAAGAACCAGACCATCCAGGAAGCATCTAGGATTATGATGATGGAAGCAAATGTTCCTCAAATCTATTGGAGAGAAGCTGCTAGTACTATAGACTATACTCTCAATCCAGTTCAAATCAGAAGCAATATCGGTAAGACTCCTTATGAACTTTGGTTTGGTATCACTCCTACTATAAGGTATTTCAGAGTTTTTGGTAGCAAGTGTTACGTTAAAAGAGATGAAGATCTAGCAAAGTTTGATGCTAGAAGTGATGAAGGAATATTTTTGGGATACTCTACTCAAAGTAAAGCCTACTAGTGTTATAACAAGAGATTGAGGAAGATGATAGAAATTACAAATGTGAAGGTTGATGAAGGAATTTAAAAACCCTAAAGATTCTATGAATATGATGAAGATGATCAAAATGGTGTTCTGACTCAAGGAGCCCAAGCCTCTTCTATGATTCAGATCCAGATTGATCTGGTAAATCAGGAAGAAAAGATGAATTTTAATGAGCCTGATCAAGAAGAAAAAATGCAAGTAACTCCCAAAATGCCTAGGTATGTAAGACTAAATCACTCTAAAGATCAGATCATAGGTGATAAAAGCAAAGGTGTACAAACAAGAAGTAAAATTGCTCAAAACTCAGATGAGTATTGTCTGATTTCAAAAATTGAACCTAAGACAGTGAATGAAGCTTGCAATGATGAAAACTAGACTAAAGCAATGGAGGAAGAGTTGATACAAAATTAGAAAAATCACACTTGGGATCTTGTTCCCAGACCTAGAAACAAAAATGTGATTGGAACCAAATGGGTCTTCCGAAACAAACTAAATGAAGTTGGTGAAGTAATCAGAAATAAAGCCAAATTGGTCTGCAAGGGTTACTCTCAAATAGAAGGAGTTGATTTTGAAGAAACTTTTGCTCCGGTGGCAAGAATTAAAGCAGTCAAATTATTTCTTGCTTTTGCTACTTTTAAGGACTTCAAGGTATATCAAATGGATGTCAAGTCTACCTTCCTAAATGGTGACTTGGAAGAAGAAGTATACATTGAGCAACCGGATGGATTTCAATTATCTGGTCATGATGATATGGTCTGCAAATTGAAGAAAGCACTGTATGGACTGAAGCAAGCCCCAAGAGCCTGGTATGAAAGATTGGATAAGCACCTTTTGAATATTCGTTTCAACAAAGGTACTGCTGACAGTAACTTGTATTTCAAAATTGATCATGAAAACATCCTGATTGTTGAAGTGTTTGTTGATGATATCATTTTTGGAGGAAGAGATAGTATGTGTAAAACTTTTGCAAATCAAATGAAAAGTGAATTTGAGATGTCCATGCTTGGTGAAATGAATTTCTTCTTGGGTCTACAAATCACTCAAACAAAGAAAGGAATCTTCATTTCTCAAACCAAAAATGTGAAGGAATTGTTGAAGAAATTTGGGATGGAAGACTCAAAACCAATGAATACTCCCATGGTAACCAGATGTAAATTGAGAAAAGATGATGAATGTCCTAAGGATGATCAGACAAAGTATAGGTCAATGATTGGAGGACTGTTGTATCTTACACAAACTAGACTAGACATTATGTAGGTTGTTGGTCTTGTTGCTAGATTTCAGGCTGATCCTAGAGAATCTCATGTCATGGAAATCAAGAGGATTTTTAGATATCTAAAAGGGACAGTTGAGTATGATCTGTGGTATCCTAGAGATCATGATTTCTCTCTTCATGCATAGACTGATGCGGATTGGGTAGGAGATGTGGATGACCAAAAAATTATTAGTGGTGGAGCATTCTTTTTGGGGAAGAGATTGGTTTCTTGGCTAAGTAAGAAATAAGAGGCAATATCTCTATCCACAATTGAAGCAGAATATATTGCAGAAGTAGGTAGTTGCACTTAAGTTTTATGGATGAAGCAGATGCTAAGAGATATCAAAGTGGAGTATGAAGAACCTATCACAATCTTCTATGATAATTCAAGTGCTATAAATATATCTAAAAATTTGGTGCTGCATTCAAAGACTAAACACATCCATCATGTTTCACTTTTTGAGAGAGCAAGTGAACAAGAATGAAGTCAGATTGGAGTTTGTACCTTCCAAGGATCAGATTGTAGGCATCTTTACTAAACCTCTACCTAAGGACTCTTTTGAGTATCTCAGGGAGAAGTTAGGGGTTATTACCCCTCCGGTGATGAACTAAGGTGCATTGAGGTGCATCAGTCCAGTGGATATCACAGTCATATCTTATGATTCAGATTGATGAGGAATTGCAACTCAGGGGGAGCAGCACGTATGATTCTGAAGTGTTGGAATTGCAAGTATGTGCCCTTTACCATTGATTTCAAAGGGGGAGAGAAGACATGTGAAAAACAAGTGTTTGCTGATCAAAGGGGGAGCAGTTAAGGGAGAGAAGACATGTGAATGGTTGTTGCTAATAGGGGGAGTTGTAACAGTGAGGAGAAGTTCTTGTCTTGATGGTTAAAACAATTTTTCACATCATATGTTGCCATCATGACAAAGGGGGAGATTGTTGCAAGTATGGGCCTAATCAGTATTGTCATTGATGTCAATATAATCCTATTGTATTAATGATAAGGATTGGATGAGTTGCGTGTAGAGGATATTGAGAAAATTAGTCTCAATCAAGAATAGCGAAGAACAGTGATGACAGTAAGGTAAAAGTCAAAGATAAGATGAGGATCAGAGGATACGGATTAAAGGGTTTATAGATATGTGTCTTAAGGTGATCTAGTAGAGATTTTAGAGGTTCACATGAAGATCAGAAGAAGTTGTGGCTGCTCAAGTAAAACTGGTTCTGGCAGATGTTCAGTGGTGACAGAGTGTTACAAATAGGTCCGGTGAGATCCAAAATTACATTATCCTATTCTATGGATTTAAGGGAGTATTGAGGAAGTCTTTATGGAGTGTCAACTAGATTAGTTCATAGTTTGAAGATCCACAAGCACCTATTCCTTTGTGACAGTAATGACAGACTGTGTTCTTGAGGTTCCAGATGAAGAGGAGATGAATTTTTGTTAAGCAGATGAAGTATGGATGTTTTTGGTGATTTAGGAAAGCTTGTGATGGTCTTTAGATTGTGTCCAGTTCTTTTTGGTGGTCTGCATTGAAGTTGGAGTTCACATTTGAAGAACAACTTCTGGATGATGGTGTTCTACCTGAGACAAGCTGACCAGATGAGTTATACATCTTATGGATGTTCTTGTGGATGTTTTTTGACTTAGATGATCATTCCTAATTCGATGTCTTGTATAAATAAGGGATTGCAAGATCATTTCAAAGTGGTCTTAGTGTGATGAGTGTGTGGTAGCGAGGAGGAGAGTGAAAGGGTAGAGCAGAAGTATTGGGCTTAAATGGAACTGATTCAAGCATGGTGAAGATGCTATTCTCCAGTTCATGTATGTGATACTTATTAATTTGTAGGCAGTGAGCTTCTTGTGAGTAGTGTGCTCAGGCAGTGAGCCCTAATTGGCATGTGCCATTTTTTTCTTTCTATTCTTCTAATAGAGAATACAATCTTAGGTTAATCACCCCATGGTTTTTCCCTTAACTGGGTTTTCCATGTCAAAATCTTGGTGTCTTCTGTGCTGATGTGTTTCTGCTTTTGATTTGAATGCATTATGTTTTATGATTGATATACTGCTAATCATTAAGAGGATTTAAGTGTGTAATTGGAGAAAGTTTTGCACAACTGATTCACCCCCCTCTCAGTTGTGAGCCCTAAGTCTAACAATGGGTTGCCTCCTCTTTCATCTTAGATATTGTAACAACTCCTTGTAGCATGTGGGTTACATTCTCTCTATCATCCTTATTCTCAAGAACTCTATTCTCTTTTAACCCACTATCCATGTGATCTTTTATGGGATACACACTCCATTTGTGGATTAATCACATGAAACTTCTACCCACTCCTTACCTCTTAATGAAATATCCTTCATCCTCTTCTATTGTTTTTGAATTCTCCTGTTTGTCCTATTTTCTAGGACAACTAATGCACATCCATGCTTTCTTCTTTGTTCATTAACTAGGTCTTCTAACCTTGCCTCAGTCTCCCTCAAGTCCATAATAGGCTCGAACTTCCTCAAAAATTTCATTGCTAAAACTTCATCCTCACCATCACTATATGTCCTTTCATGGGTATGACATCTTTTTTTTCCACCTTTGAATACTTCTATCCTCTTTTGTAATCCCCTTATAGCTTTCATCACTTCATCAATCTTTCATGTTACATATATTACAATATTTTTCTATACTCTCCTTATTTATAGCATCTTGTTGTCTTGACCTAATTCTTACCTATCCAACTCCTTTGGTTGCAATCCTCTCTTTGTTGTAGGGACACAAAAACTCATTTTTTCACATAAACCATTACATTTATTGGACTCTAACAAACTTGAAAATTCACAATACAATTTCTCCTAGAGTTGTAGCTTGCTTTGATACTACGCTAATGGTTCCATTTACCCTTGTGGTACCAAAAATCACTTTATTCCACCCTTGTAGTAGATAAAAGACTACATTTCCATAGGCAATCATCATAACCTCACATGGAAGTGAAATATCACTTTGCTATAGGTAGTACTACAACTAGTTCACATAACTTATGTGAGCCCATGCCTAATCACAATGCATGTTGTAGCCAACTTCCCTCAACCTACACACTTTTGCCCTATCTTTGCAAGAAACAAATACACACATGCACACATATATCCATTGTAACATAAAAAAGTACATACCTTGCAATTTTACATCATGTTTTGCACCTACCTTAGCACCAACTCTTGTAGCATTCCTTAGAGCCACTTGGATTCCTTCCTAAAAACCAAATTTTCACCAAAACTGTATTAGAACATTGATGTAGAAATATTTTTAAATACATGTATCAAATTGGAGAAAATTTCCCCTAAACACTAGTGGAACACATAAATGTCTGTGCAACATGTTGGCATCTTGAAATGATCATTACTTCTACATGCTACCACCTCATAATGTCTCTTGATAGCTAAAAATTCCCTTGTAGGAAACACTTGTTATCCTTATCCATCCCTTGACCAAAAGGGAGGGAAGTTTTTTGAAATCCATTCAAAAGATCCTATGAGATCTCTGAAAGAAATACACAAAGAATACCTATAGATGAGGGATCATGAGTTTTTGTTTTTGGCATGGTTCTCTCATAGTAGATAGATTTTCTCCCTTTGTTTGATCATCTCATAGCTTGTCAATCTCCTTTGGTGTTGCTTGTGTTAGAAACTTGTTGATGTTGTCATTGATGTCAACCTCTAGTAGGTAGTTCACTTGGTTTCCAAGTGCTTTTGAGAAAATTTGATAAAAAGGTGTGAAGAGTGATAGAGGTACCCTTAGTATTATGCTCCATATTTTTTCCTAATTGAAGATATGATTTTGTTGTTTGGAAGTGTTGATTAAAGGTGTTCAGAGGTATTATATCTAGAGTATCAAGTTCTGGATCATGTGGAAGTAGATGTATTTGATAGAGTATTTGACTATGAAGAAGACTATCTAGGAGAAATGATATAGCTCCACATTTCTCCACATTGAGGTTTCATGTCCTACAGATCTAGGGATATGATTCTATAGTCTAGATCTATCTTTCCTTGAAGTTTCCTATGTTGGGTTGCTCCACAAGATCAGTTCTTGCATTGGTGTTCAGTGGTAGTGGATCTTGAAATGCTTAATGAAGATATTCTTTGTGTTAGATGATTGCAACAGTGTTGCAGAGGTTTCTGATGATGTTGAATGTTTTGGAAAGGTGTGTGGATGTTGTGGAGTCTCTCTTTGTGGTCTACATGATTTGTTTAGACTTGGAGAAGAGTGAATATGGTCATTAGCTCAGGTTTGGCTAACCTGGATTACTAGCATCATTTGTAGAGGTACCTTGTGGATTGTGGATGTGATAAGAAGCTTGATGACACAAATTTGAGTCCTAGTTATCCCTTGACATGATCTACTTTCACTTATTTTCATTGTGGAAGTGTTTAGTGCCGACCTAAGTTATGTTGCATGTGTGTAATGTACACACTTCATTAGGACCGACCTAATTGAGACAGGTCTTGGTTGTAGATGGTATAAATACAAGATGAAGTTGAATGGAACAAGGTAGAGAAGAATATGTAAATGTGAATCAAGGGAAGTAATACTGTGTGTGAACTTAAATGCTTATTACTCCAAACTGCAGTGAGCTGAAGGTGTCTACATTTTAGTGTCCCAGAAGTTATTGGAGGCAGTGAGCCAAAGGTTGTGGATGGCAAGGAGTGGTAGTGGTGGCTCTCTCCTATTGCTTTGAGATAGTGAATCTCTCTATAATATATTTCTTCTTTCTTCTCTCTTCTAGGTAGTGAGCCCTTGGTAGTGAGCCTTTCTTTTGGGCAATGAGCCTATTGATTTTTACTATTGTTATTCATTTATATATGAGCTAATCCTCACCATGTTTTTTCCCTTAATGGGTTTTCCACATAAATCTGGTGTTCTTATGTGTTTGGATGTGTTTGCATTGATACTTCATATGTTTACATTTTGCTAATGCATTATAAGTAGATGATGTTTGAAATTACTTTGAGGGCTTCAAGTTTTAACATACAATTGATTCACCCCCCTCTCAATTGTCCTGTGTATTCCAACAATTGGTATCAGAGCCAAGTTCCCTAAAGAAGCTTAATCACTTGAGGTAGATCTAGATGGCACACAGGAAAGGCATGGAGGTTCCAGTATTTGATGGAAGAAGTTATGCTTTTTGGAAAACTAGGATGGAAAATTTTCTTATTTCATTAGGATATGGAGTATCGAAGATAGTTGACAAAGAGTATACTATACCTAAAGTGTTGCAAGTATGTGCCTAACTGTTGTTGTCATTGATGTCAACATATCAGTGTTGTCATTACTATCAACTATTCTCTTGTTTTGATGCATGATTGTAATGAGTTATATGCTTTGTATTTGCCTATGTAAGTATTGGAGATCTTGATATTGAGGATATTGAGAAAATTTCCTCCTCTGGTGGAAACAATGTGTTGCAGAGTTTCTTGTGTATTGCAGAAGAACAGTCTAGTAGATTGCTCCACATTTCTTGAAAAATGAATATATTTGTCTATGGATTGGAATTTATTTAGAGGCACATCTAAAGATGCTATGTTTTGAGTTTGAGCCTCTGGTATGAAGATTTGAGTGAGCTATGTTCGCTAGAGTGAAAACTACTTTTTTTGTATGTTTAGTGGTGACAAGGAGAAAGTGTTATACTTCACATTCCTCCACATTGAAGTATTTTGGCCTATGGTTCTAGAGTTAAGTTTGGAATGATGATAAGTGCCTTCAACTATAATGGTTCATGATTTAGCAGTCCACAAGCTATCCTTTCCTTATGATAGTGGATGATAGTGATGGCAAGAGAAACAATGTAGCTTCATGAGTGTTGTCATTAATGGTAACAAAGTTCATCCCACCCATCCACAGGACATGGTGTGCCTATACTGGAAGTCATATTGAAGAGTGTTGTGATCCCATAAGCAAGAACATAGCATGTAGCAAGGTCTAATAGTTAGGTCCGGATCTCTTAAAGGAAGTATCTCAGTAAAGTGTGGACTTGGGGAAATCAAGAGGAGTACCATGACTAATATATTCCAGAGATTGAGCCTCTGGTGATGTAAGAGTGAAAAGATATGAACACCTAAGTGTTGGGTTCCTATTTGGCAAAGTAGACTAAGGAAGAACTGACTGACAGAGCTTTAGACCTTAATCCAGATGAGATATTGATGGTAATAAAGTTTCTTAAGGGATCATTCATGATTGGATGACATGATTGATGACTTCTATAAGCATCTCTTTGATACACATCACTTGGTAAGAAAGGATTCAGCTGACAGACCAGAGTTTGGGAAAATATTGAGTATTCCAGATGCTGACTAGAAAGTTGATGAAATCCTTGGTGTGGATATATATATCAGATTAATTTCGGTATGAAGGTGTGTGTGGTGTGTCGAGAAGTGTGAAGAAAAGTAGAGAACAATGTGGAAGTAATAATACAGGTCCAGTATGTGATAGAACAACAGCACCAAAGAAGAGGAAGAATGAAGTGCAGTAGATTAGTGTATTGAGCCTAATGGAACTGAACTTTAGCATATGTGGATGCTTCTCATCAGTTCAAGTATCTTGTTACTTTCTTGTACCTTGTAGATAGTGAGTCTCTTGTAGGCAGTGAGCCTCTTGTGAGAAGTGTGCTCGGGTAGTGAGCCCTAATTGGCAAGTGCCATTTTGTGCTTCTATTCTTTTAATAGAGAATACAATTTTGGGTTAGTCACCCTATGGTTTTTCCCTTAAACATGGTTTTTCACATCAAAATCATTGTGTTATGTGTATTGACTTTGTTTCTACTTTCATGGTTATGGATGCTTATTTGTTTTGATGCTGCACTAGCTATTAAAGAAGAATAGAAAGTTAAGTTAATTTAGATAACTGATTCACCCTCCCCTCTCAGTTATCAACAATTGGTATTAGAGCCAAGTTCCTCCAAATAGAGCCTAAGAACTTCAGGAAGATCTAGGAATCTTAATGGATATGTATGGTATGAGGGAACAACTTCAGTCTGCCCTAGATGATCTTGAGTAATCTCACTCCGAAGTCAACAACTTGAAGGAAAGACTCAAACAAGCTGATGATTTCATAAATGAACTGAAAGAGAAATTGAGTATCTCTATGAAAAAGAGAAAGGAACTACTTCAGCAATTGGCAAGTCAAGGTGAAGCCAATGATACAAATGAAGATCTGAAGGAGAAAACCAGGTTATGTGAAAAGTTATCAAAAGAGGTTATTATGGTAAGACATGAAATGGAATAAGGAGTTATGAAATTCACCCAAGAAATTGAAGAGAAAAGAAAAACTGAAGATAATTTAAGACAATCTCTCAAGGAGAAGTCATAAGACTACCACAAAATGGATAGAATAATCAGGCATCTAGAATCTGATCTTGAAGAAGATAGAGATAATGAAGAACAACTTGAGAATCAGATTGACACTCTTAAAAGGGATCTTCAAACAACAAATGAATACAAAGAGAAATTCAAGATAAGCTCTGCTCAACTTAAAGTCATTCTTCAAAGCCAGAAGAGGGTTGATGAAAAACAAGGCTTGGGGTATGAGAAAGGTGAAAGCTCTGGATCTAGTCAGAAGAACTCTGGATCAGGAAATCCCAGGAATAGACCTAGAAGACCTCTGGTAAAGCAACCAAATGCTCAAAGATATCCATCTTTCAATGGATACTACCACAAATGCAATAAATTTGGTCATAAAGCAAATTAGTGCAGAATAAGAATGAATCAGACTAATTCATCCTTCTCCAGACAGTGTTTCAATTGTAAAAGCTATGGTCACAAATCTCATGAGTGTAGAAACATGCAAATGAACAATTCTTTCAATGGTAGATGCTTTGAATGCAATAGAATGGGACATATGGCTAATCAGTGTAGATCAAGAGGATATCAGTCAAATATGCAAAGAAATGTTGTTTGCTACAATTACAATAGATCCGGTCATATTGCCAAATTCTGCGGAAGCAAGAATCAGGACAAAAAGGGTTCGGTACATCATAATCAAAACCAAGACAAAGGAAAAGGAAAAGTGAATATGGATGAAATCCAAAGGGAAATGAATAAGATTTGGGTGAAGAGGAGTACATAAAATGTTGAGGATGGATCCACACTAGAATTTGGTGCTGATGTTCCTTCTGGAAACTAAATAGATGAGCTCTGGCTCAGGGAGTCACAAAAGAAAACAATTTCCCCCAACCAGTCAATTAGTGCCTAAAATTGGCACATGGAAGGTTGTAAATTAAATGGGCTCTCAGAGACACATCTAAATAATCCTTGGTAAAGATATGGAAGATCCATGAGAAGCTTAGAAGAGGTTAATCTCCCAAGATTGATCTGGTTTAACAGTCATCCGGTAAGAAGCAGGATTTTCACAGTTAAATCCAACATGACTCAAAATTGAGAAATCTTGATCTGCGGATAGATCAAATGATTGGGGAAAGGAAGATAGATTGTCATTAATCAATGAGAATAACTCTAATTGTATCTCAGTGATCCAAAAAAGATCTTTCTCAGAATAAGGAGAACAAGGCAACCAGAATGACTTAAGTTGAGCATTTATTGCAATGTGGAATTAGGGTTTGCTCAGACATAAAAGGGTTCATTTGCTCGTCATTTGTACATTTGCATTAGTGAAAAAGATAAGAAGAGCTCTGCAAACAAGTTTGCTTCATCTCTCTCAAGGATCAATCATAGAATTCAAGTCAACCAGTGATCTTTTTAGCTCATTTTGTGAACCCTAAAAGCGTAAAAGGTATTCTCCATTCTTGAAATATCTCTTTGAATCTTTTGAAAGATGTCTACTCCAAATGTTGTGAAGATCACTAATAGACCGCATCCTAAATTCAAGAAACATTCATACAAATCCCTAGAAGTTTATCCCCTAAGAGCCTTTTCAAACATTTCGCATGGGGTTTTGCATGTAGAAGATGTTAGGGCCTATATTCATGCAAACATTGAGGAATTTGGGGAATCCAAGTTAATGGATATCAATCATAATCAGTTAATAGATGATGCTTTTGAACTCAAACCATAGTATGAGGCTATCCGAGACAAGTATTTTGGACATTGCATCCATTTCCCCTGTTTTACAGAAGATGAATGGATCCACTATGTTCTAAGTAGAATGCATGATAAATTTATATGGTTGATGAGGCCATTCAAGAAAACCAAGGATGCCATTAGGGCAGCTACCAGATTGCACTCATCCAGTGGGATACCTACTCTCAAATCTATCAAGAATCAGACAGTGAGTGAGGCAACTGGATCAAAATTTGACAAGAGAGCAATGACTATAGAAGATATCACTGATCTGGATATCAAGTTTGCATCTATGATAATTGGCTATAAGATATATCACTCTAGCAGGGAGAATTCAGTATCCAGAACAACTGTGTACACTACTTATGAAATGCTAAGTAAAAATGCTGACTATGATCTCTATGAACTTCTTTTGAGCCAACTGTTAGAAAACTTACAAAGGATCAAGAAGGACAAGAAAAACTCATTCAAATATGGTGATCTGATATTGTGTCTATTCTTTTACTTTATGAATGAGCTACTCGGATCTAATGGTTGGATATGGAAGAATGACAGACCAGTAGCTATACAAATAAGAGATTATATGCATGGGCTTGGTGATGCCAAGGCACAGAATACAACACTATGGGGCTACTTCAAGAACTTTCAGAGTATGATGCAAGCAAGAGAGAGAATCCCCCAATCTCTAGTTAAAAAGTATAAAGATACAGTATGCTTCATGGTAGACACTAATCAATGCCTAATGGAGGCAATGGAGCCAAGAATAGTCTGGATCATGCCAATGGGGTATGAAGTAGATGAGAAAATTGTAGAGTTACATGTTCAACACATGTTGAGTCAGCCCAAGGATCCTAAGGCAGAAAGGTTTGGAACTTACCAAGAGCTAAGTGTAAAAGTTCATGTTGAACTTAGATAGCCTGAGATCAAGAGAGAAGGAAGAAGGGAAGTAGAAGAATTTGCCAAAATGCATGGAATATCAAAGGAGGTAGTTGATGCGAATAGAGAGAAGTTGGAAAGGGTAGAGAAAGAAAAGGAAGAAGTAGAAAAAGAAAGTGCTCTGGTAGAAGCCCCCTCCCAGACCAAATCCTTTAAGAGCTCTATACCTGCCACTACTAAGAGCTCAAAGGCATCAAAACCGAAAGTAAAATCATCTAGTAAAGGAGAAAAGAGAACAAAGACAAAGGCTACAAGGTCATACACAAGTCTCAAGGATGATGAAGAGACAAAGATAGATGAGGAGGTAAAGAAAATGAAGAAGAAGAAAACAACTGGTGAACCCTCTACCAGTCAAGACAAACAAGAGAAGGTAGAGAAATTTGTTGAAAAACCTACTCTTTGTATTGATGATATTATCAAATTAGTTACTATGGATGGGAACTTACAACCAATGGTTGAATTTTATGATGAATATAATGAAACTGATTAGAAGATATTGCAAGATGCCACAGTCAAGTATCTAAACATATACAACAAAGCATTCATTGAAATTATAACTCTGATTCCCAAAATTTTAGAGAAGGAACTTGAAAAATAAGGAAGAACAATGCCCAAGCAAAAGATCTAAAAATCTGGGAGTAGATTGTTATTCAGCTCTATCTGTCCATTACCCCTAAATAAATGAACATTATCTTCAAGGACTGCAAGGATGAGTTCTGGAGCAAAGCTAGAATGAATTAACTTATTCTTGGAGAAACTGACAAAGTGGCAAAGGAAATAGAAGATATCCTCTGGAATGCCTTTAAAGGATTCAATCTTCCTATTCTAGAGGACTTAGGTGATGAATCCTCTACCATGGATGACAAAAGAGAATCTACTGAGACAGTGGCAGAAGAGGCAAAGAAGACAAGTGAAGAGAAAACTGAGGATCTAGATTCCTCTACTCTAGAAGAGGAAGTCCTTAAAGAAGCAAACATCTCTCCTCTGGTTTCCCTAGTAGAGTCTAGATCTAAAGGAGAAGAAAGATCAGAGGAGAAAACTAGTCAAGAAGAAGAAGTAAAGGAAAAAGAAAAAGACCAAATAGAGAAGACTCTAGGAGATAGTTCTGAGACTGCAGAAGGGAAGAAGACTCTGTCTCCGGCAAGAGACACTGCAGAAACTGTCAAATATTTCTTGACCAAAGAGATGATGGAATTTGATGAACCAAAATTCCTTCAGGGACCATTCAATTTTGATTCCCTCTCCCCAGTTCAAACCATGAAGATTGCATCCTTTACTCAAGCAAAGGCAAAAGAAAAACTATTGAAGTCTCACATGGAAGACTGTGAGCTAATAGAAATTGCATCCGGTGCATTGGAGAAGATCATGACATCCTTCCAGAAGGATCCTTCAGCCTCTTCATCTGGTAACTTGAAATCTCTTGTTAATTTAATTAGCACACATTTTGTTTCTTTGGAGAAGTCAGCTGAAGATAAAGTCTGGAAAGAATTTTTGGGAAAGAGACTCTCTGAGGTGCAGAGTCTAATAATGAATGATAGGAGAGATATGGATATTGGGATAAAAAGCTTAGAAAATGCTCTTAAAGATGGCGGAGATATATATAAATTTTGTTTATCCTGGCCTAAAGTGACAAAGGATATTGAGAAGAAAGTAAAAGAGCAAGAGGATAAACTACTAAGTTTATCTCAAAGTTTTGATCCTCTCTCCTCTTCCATAGTAAATCAAGAGTGTTAGACTATTATAGTCATAAATGAAATAAACAAGCTTGAGAACAAGAAGAAAAATAGAATAAGTAGGTTAAGTGAACTTAGAGGGATAATTATCCCTAAGCTAGAGGCCATGTATGAGGCCTTAACTGATGCTCAGACAACAGCCCGGACCAGTGATCTGACAGATCTAAAAAGGGCAGAAGCTTTTGCATTCCTGTTGAGTGGTCACATCTCAATTTTGGACAAGATGAAGAAGAGTTGGGTGATAGAAGTGGTACAGTTCAAGACCACTTTTGCAGATATAATTTAGTATATGTAAGTAAAACATGTATATATGTTTATGTGGCCAAGTATAGATTGTTTTTGGAAAAATTTGGTGTGTGGACCCTACCCTTTTCCATTGATGTCAAAGGGGGAGTGAGGAGTAGTGAAAAATGTGGAATCCAGCTAAGGGGGAGGTCTGGTAAAGTGTACATTAGAACAGAGCATCAACCAAGGGGGAGTGTAGTGTGACAGTCATTTTTCACTAAGTGTTGCCATCAATGCCAAAGGGGGAGATTGTTGGCAAGAGACATAGTGTAGCTTCATGAGTGTTGTCATTGATGGCAACAAAGTTTATCCCACCCATTTGCAGGACATGGTGTGCCTATACCGGATGTCAGATTGAAGAGTGTTGTGGTCTGGTAAGCAAGAACAAAGCATGTAGCAAGGTCTGACAGTTAGGTCCAGATCTCTTAGAGGAAGTATCTTAGTAAAGTGCAGACTTAGGGATGTCAAGAGGAGTACCACGACTAATATATTCCAGAGATTTAGCCTCTGGTGATGTAAGAGTGAAAAGATATGAACACCTAAGTGTTGGGTTCCTATTTGGTAGAGTAGATTGAGAAAGAACTAAACGGCAGAGCTTTAGACCTTAATCTAGATGAGATATTGATGGTAATAAAGTTTCTTAAAGGATCATTCATGATTGGCTGACATGATTGATGACTTCTATAAGCATTTCTTTTATACGCATCACTTGGTAAGCAAAGATTTAGCTAACAGACTAGAGTTTGGGAAAATATTGAGTATTCCGGATGCCGACTAGAAAGTTGATGAAATCCTTGGTACAGATATATATACTAGATTAATTTTGGTATTAAGGTGTGTGTGGTGTGTTGAGAAGAACGAAGAAAAGTAGAGAGCAGTGTGGAAGTAGTAATACAGGTCCGGTATGTGATAGGACAGCAGCACCAAAAAAGAGGAAGAATGAAGTGCAGCAGATCAGTGTATTGAGCCTAACCAGAATTGAACTTCAGCATATGTGGACGCTTCTCATCAGTTCAAGTATCTTTTTACTTTCTTGTACCTTGTAGATAGTGAGTCTCTTGTAGGTAGTGAGCCTCTTGTGAGTAGTGTACTTGGGCAGTGAGCCCTAATTGGTAAGTGTCATTTTGTACTTCTATTCTTTTAATAGAGAATATAGTTTTGGGTTAGTCACCCTGTGGTTTTTCCCTTAAACAAGGTTTTCCACATCAAAATCATTGTGTTATGTGTATTGACTTTATTTCTACTTTCATGGTTATGGATTCTTATTTGTTTTGATGTTGCACTAGCTATTAAAGAAGAACATAAAGTTAAGTTAATTTAGATAACTGATTCACCCCCCCTCTTAGTTATCAATAGATAGTGTTTTTATTATGCTCCAGATTTGAAGAATCCTCTTGATAGAGTGGTTAGAGATAGCGCGGTTGTTCCTGGTGATTACAATGTGCTTGTGGATGTCTCCTAATCGTGTTCCTACCTTTGGACTAGTCCACAAAGAGAAAATTGGATTGTGGATGAAGAATGTTCTTAGCAGACTTAGTGTTCTCACTAGTCTTAGTTGACTTGGTTGATTTCACTAATTGCAGAGTTAGTTTGAAGTTTGTGGAAGTGTGTCATGGCATGAAGAATTTTACTTGAGTCCTAGCTAAGGCTTGGCATGATTGGCATACATCTTTACACCTTTCCCTTAGCTAAATTCTGTATTAGGTCCAGACCTATTTCTATGTATGTTTTTGTAATGCCGACCTTGGAGATTGTTCCAATCGTTGATGAATGTATTGTTGACCTTGATGTATATTCTAAGGTTGATGCCTTGTATAAAGACTTGTAATGTAATTGTAAAAAAATGTATGAGTGTGTGAATATGAAGAGATAAGTATGAAGGTGTGAAAGAGTAGAGCAAAGAAGTTATATGTTGCTTCAATGGAATTGAACTCAGGCATGGAGTAGATGTTATTTAATTAGTTCACCATATTTGGCAGTGAGCCACCCCTTGGAAGTGAGCCACCCATTGGCAGTGAGTCGTTCTTGCACTGAGAAATTTGGGCAGTGAGCCTCTATTTTTCGGTATTGTTATAACTTATATATTTTTTATGGGCTAACACCCACCATGGTTTTTCCCTTTTAAGGTTTTCCACATTAAATTTTGGTGTCTACTATGTTGAATGTGTGATAGTGATTAAGTCTATGGTTTCATGCTTTCATGATTAAATTTGACTATTAGTAATTAAGTAGTTGATGGTTCATGAAGTTAAGTTTTTGTGACAACTGATTCACCCCCCCTCTCAGTTGTCTTGTGCATTTCAACAATTGGTATCAGATCCAATTTCCTTGGTGGTAAGCTTAATAGCTTGAGGTAGATCCAAGATGTCTTACAAGAAGGAGGCTCCACTGTAATGCCCCACCATGAACACCTTAGAGGACAACACATCTATGCTATGCAATGCAGAATATATATATATTTTTGAATGTAAAAGATAACAAAGTAATGTTTAACAAGTCATTACGCATCATTAACTAACAACTTGTCCTCTAAAGTTCCATGGTTGCATTACTTGACAAATCAATTAACATAATTTAACATGCATCATTAACTAACCTCAATAGATCGCTCTAAATCTATTGCACTAATGATTATACATATACATCCCCATTTCATGACATCAGTTAGCTAATCAACTTGATCAGGATTACATGTACATATTCAAAAGTCTATACATATGAGTACATCATTACATTGTTACATAATCACCTTCTGAATACGTCTAAATACATACATTATAAATCAACTAATACACAGGCTAGTACATGAGCATAATAACTGCCTTCACAAACAGGTACAAGATCTAATGCCTGATGCACAAGATATATCCTCCTCGCACATGAACATCAGCAAGGGAAAAAAATTAATGGATAAAAGCTCTTCCACCTGACCATGTGGAACCCTGAGGTCCACCCCCTAAGCTAGGAGATAACATAAGGTCCCACAACAATGGATAGTTAGGTAGATAGAGGACTATAGAACAAAGACAACACATGACTTCCAACTGCATAAGTAAATATCACTAACAACACAACAGTACTTCCAAAGGCAACACTTAACAAATGGGGAGAGTACAACTAGGGAATTCTAGGCTGTAGTAGGGAGAGTGTCATCGCATGGTCCTAACATGGGTTACCCAGGCTATCTATCACCAGAAGCTGGCCCCCATCTATGGTTACCCTTGCAACCTCTCTCTAGGCACCGGCCCCATAGGGTGACACATACGGAATCAACATTCCTTTCATGAGGACAAGGAAGTTGATTTTGCCAACCACGGCCTTCTCATCTCATCCTTACCCTAAACGAGCACTACAGGCATGAGTGAGGCATCCAATTATCTTGTTAGTGTGAAAACTACCCAACCCTTAGATTAATTATTAGGTTATCACTTGATTACCAACTTCCAATGGGTTACCCTGGTAGCCACTTTGGGGCACCAGCCCCACATTGGAAGCCACTCCCCTACCTGCACCTAGAAACCCTATCCATCACACATAACAACTACCATCATAATAGCAAATATACATAACAATGCAAGGCATCAACCATCTTGCAACCAATCACAACATAATAAATCACCAGAGCAAGGCATGGGTCCTCTTGCTCCAACATCTCCACCATAACAAGGTGTATTCCAGAGCAAGGCATGGGTCCTCTTGCTCCAAAAATCTCATAAAATAAACCAACCCAAAAATTTATTACACGCCAACAACAATAATGAACCACCACAATTATGGACTTTACCACATGGATTCAAGACATAACAACAGGACTAGATATACTGAGCAAGGCATTATCCCTCTTGCATAGTTGTTAAAATCAAATAAACCCTAAGAAGAGAGAAGTCAACATCAAATAAAACCAAAACATGCTCATCCTTTAACTAGAATGCAATACTACAAGGATCAAACCCACAACTACCCCTACTGGCCTCTGGAATAAACTTTCACTAGACACCACTATAACACAACAATCCCACATTAACATTTACTCTCAAAAGCACAACTCCTTCAATTAGACCAATCCAATTAACATACCCTAAGTGCAATATATAATAAGACATACTCACCATGGGTCTTCAAAACAGTACCGTACTCATAAGATGTCCATGAATCAATATAACATTCACTTCAATTATTCTACTATTCCTTGTAACTAAGAGGATATAAACAACAACATAATTTATTATATCAAATGAGATCCATGAATGTGGACTTCATTATGAATGCAAACAATAACTCATCAAAGTTCAAAACACTTATAACAATGAGTTAGCACTTATACTCAACATTTAATTCACTACTAGGAGAAGTTAACAATAACCATTACTCGACAAGACACTTGACGAGCAACGCTTAGAACTAAACTATTTAAAAGACATCACAATTGACTCTATTCTTAATCCAATAACATGATAAGCATATCACTTTTAAACTAAGATGCGATGCGCAATAAGAACCTCAAGATCCAAACCCTACATCCTACCTTATTTATGATAACTAAAGTTCTCATACAGGAGACATAATAGTCTACCAACATATTATTATTAACAACATTACTTGGATTAAAACATAGACAAGCTAGGTCTTGAGAATTCAAACTTGATCACTTGCATAACCTTTATTATGCCAATCATTAAACTTTACTTACACAAGGAGTTCCCAACCAATTAAATTCTAGTATGGATGCCATTCTAGTAAATCAAAATAAGAATAAGTCATAGTCTAAACTTAATACAACATCCTTTCTTCAAAGGCAATGAAGAACAATTATAACCAATTTAGATACTAAAATAGCTTTAACATAATACACTTGGTTTCCCACTTATTCAATCCTAAACACAATTTTTGTTAGATAGAATAATTAATTTGAACTCATATTTTCACTTCCAACATATCTCAATACAATAGTTAATTAATAACATATTTTAATACAATAAAAATTCAATGCCAATAAGATAGCCACATACACTATATTTACTAAGACAATGGACTAATTGTTCCCTAATCTATCTATTAAGCTAGTAAACTTATCCGATAATGATCATGCAAACTTGGTTGAGATTGGATTTGATACATAGTGTAGTGTAAACCAATAACATAACTTCGTTTGATACATATCTAATTCTAACACATAGGTAATTATTGAACCTATTTCCAAAAGAATTATATATTAACACACTTATAACTAAATGATAATTACGTTAGCACTAACCTTTATAAGATTAAACCATAATCCACTTCAAGAACATAGATGAGTTTATAAAATAAATTGTCATCAAACCATCTAAGAATACTTCAATTCCAAAACTTGCAGATCATGAAAATGAATAAAGTTAGACTCCCAAGGGATAGAGAGGGATAAAGAGAAAGCTTACAGCTAGGTGTCAGGTTTTAGGGAACACGGTAAAACACTTGTGCATAATGCTTTAGTTTTTGGCATAACATTAATCGATACCGCTTCCTGGCACAGAGGGGTCAATCTATCAAGTTCACTATCGAGCAAAAGAATAATGGAAGGGAAAAGGATACAAATGTCATGGGATTAAATGGTCCATAAGTCCAACACAAGGAACTTCAATTTGTATGAGGATGTGGCCAGCTTCCAAAGTTGTGGCAACAATGAACTTAAATAGCAAAATCAATTTATAAACTAGATTTTCATTATTTAAGTTGCATTTAATACTAACCATAAGAATGTTTGACAAATGAAATGTCAATCCAGCCAAATAATTGTATAATAGTGTTCAAAAGGGGAAGTTTAGGAAGGAACAAGAATCATAGTTCTATGCAAATCAAATAGGGAGAGGGAGGTTACATTCTCTGCAGGAGCATATTGCAGAGTTACCATTTATGCCATTGGCACCTCAAGAATGATAATAAAAAGCACACAATCGTGGCAATGTTTAGCTTGCAAAACATCATGCTGCATCTGGAGGCATGACCTACAGCCATGGGTGGAGAGAAGACAAGAGTAACAATCATGTCTCTGCATTTTTTAACATATTTGATGCATTATATGTGCCATTGTAATATGTTAGTGATGGCATAGCAGGACAAGGAAGATATAAACACGAGGAGTGTAAGAGTACCATCTGGAGTAGATTGAATGGGGTGGGATTATAACATATTTATAAATTGGATAAAAGGCAAGGTAGATTAAGAATACATCTGTGTGCTTGGTTCATATATCTATGCATAAATTGACAGGTGTGGTGAGGGCCAAATTTGGTAAACAGATAAAAGAAAGATAAAGGGATTAAAAATATCACTGGCTGCACTTGGATTTAAGGGCATAAAATGGTACATGCTTTTGTGTAGTAGACAAATCACATCCATAGATGAAATAGATCTATGCAAAGTTGGAGAAATTGGCTTGGAAGATGAAGGCAGTAAGGTATTTCCCAGATTTAAGATATTTACTTAATACTGTGGAGAAATAGGAAAAAGAATTATTTCGCTGCCACCATGGTGGAAATCACATTTGGTTTGTTAGACATGCCCCATGGAACAACTACTAGAGTTGTTAAGACCTTTGAGTATGTGTTGATTGTCCCATTGCAACAAAATTTATATTAAAGATTGTCACGAGACAATGATCTTGTGGAGATTATCAGTGATGCTAAACGAAACAATCTGAAAAATTGGCTTGCACTATAATAAGGTGCACTGTATCAGATCTCCAGTAATAATGAAGATAGCGATACATTCATCCAAGCATAACACGAGGGGAATTTTTATCAGATGTGGCAGTTGCAAGTGCCTTGGTGGACATGTACGCATAAAGTGGAAGCATAGAAAGGGCACGAACTATTTTGCAGAATGCCCAAGTAATGTGGTCTCATGGAATCAATGATTGTAGTAAATGCACAAATGGTTTTGTTGAAAAATAATCTATAAATTTCAAGTCCTAAATTTGATTTCCCCCAAAAGTTATCATAAAGTCTATTATTTTCAAGATATCTCCAATCGAATCCTTATAGCATAGTAGTCAGGAGATTACATGTAGCCACGACATAAGTCATCAAAGCATTCGTCCCCATCCCAAGAAATGCAATGGTTGTAGGAAAACCTAAAATGGATTTGTTTGAAAAGCTTTAAAAACTTTCTGGCAAATGCATTAGATAGGTGTAAAGTCAAGTCCCATTACCCTAATCTACATCCTCCTTGTGCATGCCAAAATGGTGCTTTGGAATAGTGTATGGGCATCCCTCAAAGTATAAAGAATAAGGAACTTTCTATCAGATGTAAAAGTTACATCTGCACAAGTAGACATGTACACAGTAGGTGTAAGCATAGCGCCTATTTTCCTTACCCAGAGCCAGGTTAAGTTGCACATCCATGTTTGAAGAGATATAATTTATTTTGACACAATTTTTTTTTATAATATAAAGCAGCATTAAAAATAAATATTTTTAATTTACACACAAACACTTAGCCCTCAGAGACTTCTTTTGGTTCAAGGTGCCTATCTACACAATAAATTTGCAAGCAAAATAACACCAATGAGTAAAATACTATTTGGGCAGAACCTTCACAGGTAACTAACATGTTTCCTCTAAATATTCATAGTTTTATGGTAAAATTCATCTGAGAATGTATCTATATCTTTATCCACTGGAATTTGATAGAGGAATTTATGACCAGAACTATAAATAGAAGTATTCAAATAACACAACACTTTTGTTGCATACCCATAAGCAATTTGAACCCTAGATTAATATGTAAACAAACTTAAGTGAAAAGGAGTCAAATTACCATTGTTGTAGTCTCTACAAACCTGATAGCAATTAAGAATTGATATCTCCCCTGAAGAAAAAACTCCTCCCGCATCCTCTAATGCCAACAATAATGAGTCCTACCCATTTCTCCAGCAACAACCCCCTCTTGTTGCCACCAATCTAGGATAAGCTATAGGGGGTCTACCTTTGTCTCCTTCATCAACCCTAGAAAGGTTTGCCCCCCATTAATCAACAAAACAAATGTTCCAGCCCTCCTTTTTTCTGTCATCTGTAAACGAGCAGATTGTGGAATGCCTACAGTATGATGATAAATGAATATTATCTAGAAGCTACAGACTTCTGCTTCCACCCCCTCCTGAAGCTCTGCCTCATGACCCTCATATTGTTGTCTATGCATGCATTTGTGGTTGTAGGGATGAGGCACATGGCCTATACGGCAAAGAGCCTGCAAGAGGTGTCACTCAATGAATGCCTTAAATTTTTATAGTCTTAGAACCATAACACATATAGTTTATATATTTCATTTACATATATTAATTTTATCAAAATTCAAACCAATTGAGCATAAGATATGTTGAATATCTCAACATTTCTTAGATAAAGTAATTAATAATAGATAAGGCCAATATCTAAATAATAGATAAAGTAATTAGAAAAGGAATAATATATATTTATGATGACAATAATCTTGACCTTTACAGTCATGACTACTTATTTAAATTTATAAATACCCTCAATTAAATCGATTTAATAATAGTAATAAAATAATTCATATTCGAACAACTTTAAATAATTATCTTGAACTAGGTAATTGCCAATTACCATTTTAATCTTATTAAATATTAATAATAATAATGATAATATGAAGTAACCCTGTTAAATATATTATAGTGGATCAAATCATAGTATGATTATCTAACGAAATCTGGCATACAACATAACCCACTGAGCAGGACAACCGTCAAAAACCAAATCAAACATGTTCTCAAGTCAGGCCAAAACACACTTAGCCAACAAGCTCCATCAAATATAAATCAATTGCAAGATCGACATACTAACAGAGCTGACAGGTTGAACTAGACATGTCATGCATCCTGATCGAGGATAATGACTTGGGATGTGGGACCTTAAGTTATCTCTGAAACAACATATCCATTGGGTTCAAGGCACGCTCAGACCTGTTAATTCAGGTGGAGTCGATGCCTGGTACCTGCATCCTGCAATAAATGTCACGGTCAAGCATGCATAGATGCATATAAGCTAGCACTAGGTGGAAAAAGGAATCGCAACATCACAGGGCGCTCACAAGTGAGTGATGCAACATTGTCCCTTCCACGTCATATCAATCTAGATTAGCTCAATCATAACCAAATCAAATCTATCTCTTAATCTGAGCACAACCCTACACTTAACATACAAGTGCATGAAACCATAAATGTCAGAAGTACCATCATAACAAATAAATCTAATAGAAACAGTCACATGAGATCCATTCAATATATAACAATTGTAGTAAGATCAACATCTTAATCATTGGAATGCAAAACAATATCAAAGCCTGCATCATCAGTGCTGCAATAGAGGTTATCAATAAAACACATTATCTTTCATATGAAACCACACATGGATGAAGCATCTATCTATATTGTACAACATCAATTGTTTACCTTACCTTGAATATTCCTGTTATTTTACCTTCACCTTCATGCACCTTGACCAATTCACCTATACATCCAAGGAGAGAACGGAGGGGCACTACATCCGCAGTTTGATGGGATGAATTATGTAACTTGGAAGATTCACATGAGAAGCCATCTACTTTGTATTGGTTATAAAGTATGGCAAGTGACACATACTGAGTATACCATGCGAGAGAATGGTCTAACAACAGAAGATGAAATGAAAGAATATGAGGTAAATATAAAAGCTAGATATGTTATGTCAAGTGCAGTGACTAACTCTAATTTGATAAAGGTCATAGATTATGAGTCTACTAAAGAAGTCTAGGATAAGCTAAGTAATCTGTATGAAGGAGATGAATCTATAAAGAGTGCCAAATTATAGGGACTGAAAGCCACATATGAAGATCTTAAGATGGGAGAAGATGAAAACATAACATCCTTCATGCAAAAGGTTGATGAACTTATTACATGAATTAGAGGTATGGGAGGAACTATTGATGAAACTGAAGTTGTAATGAAAATTCTTAGGTCATTACCTAAATCTTACACTCACAAGGTAGCTGCAATTGAATAATAATGACTATGAAATAGATTAATAAGGATCAATTGCTTGGTAAGATTGCTTCTTTTGTAATGAGAGAGTTTGGTGATGCTCTACCAAAAGTGGAAACTGCTTTCAAAGCCAGTACTTCAGAGATCTCTAGAGCATAAAAGTACAAGGTAGAACCTGATGAAATTGAAGCCAACTTTGTTGACAAATTGCGAAGAGATTCTAGTAAGTTCAAAGTCAAACTACCTTTCAAATGTTTTTCATGTGGTAAAGTAGGTCATTATTCTTCTAGATGTCCTGAAAGAATTGAAAGGAATAGAAAAAGATTTGATAACAGGTCTAGAGCTCCAAAGAAGTTCTGCTATGTTAGAGATTTTGATGATGAAGGTATGACTGATGATGAATCTAATGATGCTAGTACTAGTGCAAATGAATGCTTGTTTATTGCTATTAAAGAAGAACCTATGTCTACTAATCCTACTAGCTATGTGAAGGAAGAAAAACTAGTGGAAGAAAGTGCTTTGGCTGTTCAGGTTGAGAAAGATAAGGATGAATGAATTATTGATAGTGAATTCTCACATCACATGACTTGTGACAAAAGTAAGTTTATAAGTTTGGAAAAATATGATGGAGGACTTGTTAGGTTTGGAGACAATGTAGCTGGTAAGATTTGTGGAAAAGGATCTATTCATTTGATGGAAAGCATAACACTGACAATGTTCTATATGTGAAGGGTTCAAAGCATAATATTTTGAGTGTTGGTCAGATGTGTGACAAAGGTTATGATCTAATATTCAAAGACAATGGGTACAAGATAATGGAAAGCTCCAGAACTATGATTACTACTGGTAAGAAGACCAGAGGTAACATCTATCAATTAAGAGGAACTAATGATTACTGTTTATTAGCCTAAGAAGATGAGAGTTGGTTGTGGCATAGAACATTGTGTCATATAAATTTTGACAATCTGGCAAAGATAAGTTCATGTTAGAGTGTAAGAGATTTGCCAAAACTTGTGAAACACACCAATACTATTTGCAAGGAATGTTAGTTGGGGAAGTAGAAAAGAACAAGTTTCAAGAGCAAAGAGCAATTTTCTGCCAGTTTGCTAGATCTAGTTCATACAGATCTATGTGGTCCTACAAGGATAAGAAGTCTACAAGGTGACATGTAGTTCATGTTTCTTATTAATGATTATTCTAGAATGACTTGGGTTACTTTTCTAAGAGAGAAATCTAAAGCCCTAGAGAGGTTCAAATCCTTCAAGGCAATGGTTGAAAATGAAATAGAGATGAAAATCAAATGTTTGAGGTCTAATAGAGGAGGTGAGTTCACATCAAATAAATTCAACATTTTCTATGAAGACAAAGGAATAAAAAGATAGTTGTCTGCACCTAGAACTCCTTAGCAGAATGGAGTTGTGGAAAGAAAGAATAGGATAGTTCAATAGGCTGCTAGAATAATGAAGAAAGAAGGAGGTCTACCAGAAGTTTTCTAAAAAGAAATTATACATACTATTGTCTACATTCAAAATAGAGTTCAAGTGAAAGATAATGGTACAAAAACCCCCTATGAGTTGTGGTATGGAAGAATTCCAACAGTAAGATACTTCAAAGTCTTTGGAAGAAAATGTTATATCAGAAGAGATGAAGATCTAGGAAAATTTGATGCAAGATGTGATGAAGGAATCTTCCTTGGATACTCTACCAAGAGTAAGGCCTACCGGTGCTACAATAAAAAGTTGAAAAAGATTATTGAGAGTGCAAATGTGAAGGTGAATGAAGGCAAAGGAAAAACATTAGAGAAGAGTGGCTATGAGTCAGATGAACTTTTTTCTATAACTCATGAAGAAAAAGATGAACAAGAAGACATTCAAATTTAAGAAGAAAAGGCTCTAGAAATTGCTAAGACCCCCAGGTATGTAAGAATCAATCACTCTAAAGATCAAATTATTGGAGACAAAGAAAAAGGAGTACTGACAAGGAAAAAGGATACAAAAGAACAAGTGAATTACTATTTACTCTGTACAGTTGAACCAAAAACTATGAATGAAGCTTGCAATGATGAAAATTGGGTAAAGGCAATGGAGGAAGAACTAATGCAAATAGAGAAGAATGAAACTTCAAAATTAGTTCCTAGACCTACTAACAAAAATATTATTGGAACTAAATGGGTCTTTAGGAATAAGTTGAATGAAAATCTAGAAGTTGTAACAAATAAAGCAAGACTTGTGTGTAAAGGATATTCTCAAATTGAAGGAATATATTTTGAAGAGACTTTTTCTCTAGTAGCATGGATTGAAGTAATCAGAATGTTTCTGGCATTTGTAGCTCACAAAGGATGGATGTGAAGTCTACATTCCTAAATGGTGAGTTAGAAGAGGAAGCCTACATTGAGCAATCGAAAGGATTACAACTATAAAATCAAGATGGTATGGTATACAGGTTGAAGAAAGCATTATATGGACTCAAACAAGCTCCTAGGACATGGTATGCAAGGTTGGATAAGTACTTATTGCATTTAGGATTCAGTAAAGGCACTGCTAATAGTAATATTTATTTCAAGATTAATGGTGATCAAATTTTGATTGTTGAAGTCTTTGTTGATGATATCATCTTTAAAAGAAATGAAGGTATGTGTATGAAATTTGCTAGTGAAATGCAGAAAGAGTTTGAGATGTCTATGTTTGGTGAGATGAATTTCTTTCTGGGTCTATAAATCAATCAATCAGATAAAGAAATTTTTATATCTCAGTCTAAGTATGTGAAATAATTGTTAAAGAAGTTTGGGATGGAAGACTCTAAACTGGTAAGTACTCCCATGGTGACTGGCTGCAAATTGAACAAAAATGATGAATCACCCAAGACTAATTAGATAAAGTACATATCCATGATTGGAGGATTACTTTATCTAACTCAAACTAGAGCTAATATTATGCATGCAGTTTGTCTTGTTGCAAGATTTTAAGTTGATCCAAGAGAATCACATGTGATGGCAGTAAAGAGAATCCTAAGGTATTTAAAAGGCACTCTGGATCATGGCTTATTGTATCCAAAGGATAATGATTTTACTGTTAGTGCTTATACAGATGTTGATTGAGCCAGAGATGTTGATTATAGGAAAAGTACAAGTGGAGGTGCCTTCTTCTTGGGAAATAGATTGGTTTCATGGCTGAGAAAGAAACAAGATTCAATCTCTTTGTCAACTACAAAAGTAGAGTATATTGCAGTAACATGTTGTACTCAAGTGTTGTACTCAAGTGTTATGGATGAAGCAAATTTTGAAGGATATAAGAGTTGTTTATGAAGATCCAATTGCAATCTTGTGTGACAATACAAGTGCCATAAATATTTCCAAGAATCAAGTGATGCACTCAAGAAAAAAGTATATAACTATAAGGTGTCACTTTTTGAGAAAAAAGGTGATAGAGAATGAAGTAAAGTTAGAATATGTTTCCAGGAAGGATTAGATTGTAGATATCTTCACTAACCCTTTACCTAAGGATACTTTTGAGTATCTTAGAGAAAAGTTAGGGGTCATTACCCCTCCTACCCTAAAATAAGATGGATGGTAATGCATCAATCGAGTGGTGCTCAAAGTCTCATTGTTTGATCTAGATTGATGTTTTGGGAGCTACCTCTTAGGGGGAGTAGCTAGATGTATTGGTAATAGTTCAGTTGGATAAGAGCAGAAGAATGCAAATATGTGCCCTTTACCATTAATGTCAAAGGGGGAGAGAAATCATCTAAAAAAATTAGAGGAAAAAGAATGTAGATGTGTAAAGAGAAAGGGGGAGAATCTTATCTTGATGGTCTTTTCAGTTTTTCATATCATATGTTGCCATCAATGACAAAGGGGGGATTGTTGCAAGTATGTACCTAACTGATGTTGTCATTGATGTCAACATAACAGTGTTGTCATTAGTGTCAAGTATGCTCTTGTTTTGATGTTTGATTGTAATGAGTTAGATGCTTTGTATTTACCTATGTAAGTATTAGAGATCTAGATATTGAAGATATTCAAAAAAATTTCTCCTCTGATGGAAACAGTGTGTTGCAAAGTTTCTTGTGTATTGTAGAAGAATAGTCCTGTGGATTATAAGTTATTTATAGGCACATTTGAAGATGCTATGTTCCAAGTTTGAGCCTTCGGTATGAAGATTTGAGTGCTATATTCACTAGAGTGAAAACTATTTTTCTTTATGTTTGGTGGTGATAGGTGTTGGTTAACAGTTTTGTCATTGTAGAAAACACCCTAATTCACCCAACAGGAAGCAACAAAAGCAACCAACAAATGGAGAAATTGTTGTGATTGCAACAATTATCCTCTGCGTTTGAGAGGGACAGCTCCCTCGTATGATTTAATTGATTTTTCTAGGTATGATTTTAACCGGAAAGCAGGAAAGGAAAACTAATATCTGCACCTAACAATAATACAGATACGATGGACAAGCATGGAATAAATACAATGCAAATTAGATGAAACACAGATCACCAACTTCACACCCATGAATAATAACTAGGAAAGAATGAGCTACAGCAAATGCATTCACAACTTGATATACAGAAGCTACATTAGAGGATGATTGCAAAGACTCAAAGGAAATCTACAACCCAAGAAATATAGGCAAACACATAGATTTGAGAATGTTTCCTTATTCCCCTAATGTAAAATATAAGCTCACAAACTCCATATCTCCTATTAAACAAAATGGGTTTTGAAGAAAAACCAAACTGCTCCTATCTTCCCTAGGCAAAAAAACTAAATGATAAAATCCCCCAGCCTTCACAGAGGCTCTGGGATGAAAAAAAACAAAATGATCCCTCACCATGAACAATACATCAGTTTTAAAAGCTCACATAAATGAGAATCCCAAAAGCCATCTGTTCACATCAAGAAATATTACAAAACGATAAAAGGAAAATTGGGAAGTCACAGAAGACTCCTCCCATTCCACTCCAACTATCAAGAAATACTTGTCGACAAGACACCTCACAACACATAAAGCATTATGTAGACTCTTTTCTACCTTACCTAGCATAAACTGGCTAGAACCCATATCACCACTATGGTTATCCACCCTATGTTCTTGATCCTTGTGATCATATGTTGGCACACCTGACAACATCTCCCAATGCTGCACCTCACGGATGATAGCAGTAATGCCCATTCTAACATTTGCAACCAGCCTTCCAAAGTTTGTGGCATCTCCATTACCTGTTGCTAGGATAGCTCTGAGAAAATCACCTTATAATATAGGAATAAATTTTTTCTTAATGCAGCAACTACACATGGAGTTGTCAAGATAGCATCATCATGCCCAACTAAAAGGTGACAATGCTCAACCTAAGGATAATCACCTCTGAGTCACAAATTTCATATCAGACAGAAGCCTTAATGTTAATATCATGTTCTCCATAATAGAAGACTAAAAATTTGAATGGGAAAATATCTCTTATAGTCATGACCTTCTTGAAAGTCATAAGGCCTTGTTCATCATTCTCGGAATAGCAGGTATCAATCCTATCCAAGACCATATATGTCTTAGTAGAGGTATGTAGAAGACAACACTACTTGCAAAAGTTTTGATCTTAGATAGGGGTATACAATTAGTGTGATTGCACAAGAATGTAATTCTAATTGATAAAACTAGATGCAGTTCTAAAGTAGGCACTATTACAATTTCAACAACTTTATGCTATCTTGAATTTCTTATATTCTCATTACTCAAAATTTAAATTTATTTATTACCCATATGACCTCATAGCTCCTAGTGACCCCTCAGATTTAGAAAGAATTTTATCAGAAGTCACATACTTTCCTCAAGATAGAATCCATCCTTGAAAATAGAGCTAGGTCCTGGGAGAGCCTCTTCAACAAATCCATTTTGAATGCATGTCATGTAGCCATTGTTAATTTCTCGCTAAGACACCCTTTGTGTGCAGTGTAAAGACAACTAGCATACCTAAAAAAGATCCTCAACATTTATGGTAAATATGCTACCATGATCTCTAGATTCGGCCATCACTTCCTTGCATAAATGGTGAGGAATATTATCTATGCTATCTGTAGAAATTTACTTCCTGTCACGGTAACATGCATCAACTACATTTACAAAAGAAATCCCATGGTGTTCACCACTGGCAAGTTCTTGAACACCAATATCAACTCCATTTTTCTTTAGCATTATCATTGGGTTGGAAAATGTAAGCGTCCCCACTATAATATCTGACAAAAAACTTCTATGTTTGGCAAGTAGAGATGAATTCTGGCAGAGGCGTTACACTTGCACTTGCATTTTAGAAGTTTCTAAAACATTTTCCACCTTGCACATATCTTGCCATCATTTCATTGAAATGACACCACTTATCACCTTCATGTCTATGCATTTTGCATGCACTTGATGGAAAGTTTCTAAATTTTTTCAAACAAATCCATTTTGTGTATATATTGCAATCAGAAGATAGTATATCTTTCTTTAATTTGGCTGTGACTTCTTCTAAATGCATTCACATTTAGTATACATACTTTCTGGAGTATTTGAACTACAATATTCAACAAAAATATGATTTTAACATCCCAATATCATAATATTCAGCTATTGCATTATTGTTGTGTTGCATGCATGATAGCAAAACAATTTCTAGCTATGATGTCTAACAAAAATCTGCATTTATAACACCTTTCTCGCATATTGTTTTCAGTTCGATAGGCTAGGAGTTTGCTAGCACAAGGCATGGAGTTTGGCATGGGTAGGAAGATGCTGACAAAGGTTAATAAATTTGAATTGGCACTGCCGATACTCAAACCTTTCAATAGGTCGAAGGCCATGAGCAGATCTCCTAGCAATGAGGTATATCAAAGATGTTGTCTCTTGTTTAAACCAGACTATGGATGAGGAAAAAATGTCATCACCGCCAATCACATAGACTCAACAAATCCATGGTACTCTAAAGTTGCTTCCACATTCAGCACACTCACCCAAAAATTTGAGCATTTCCCATTATAAAATTTGTCACGTCACATCTATAGAAATTTTGAACCTTTTCAACAAATTAGTTTTGTGTCATATCCTACCAGCCATAGTTGCATGTAGGTTTTTCTGAAGCCACTTCGATAAATCCATTATGAGCACATCCTACAACCTTTGCCATCATCCTTCTAGCCATGTTGAAATGTGTTGGTACAAAAGTTTCTAATGCTTTTCAACATTTCCGGTATGTACCCACCCTACGATCATCTGACAAGAATATTTCCTTTAGACGTTGCCAGGGATGGAATAGGCATTGGTGTTACACCTACAAATAACATTGTTTGAACCTTTCAAGCCATGGCTCCCGTAATGCTTTGACCTATACCTGGGCTTCGACATACTTTCCACGATGAACAAAAAGAACTTCTCTAAAGAATGCTCTATTTTCAATTGCTACTATCACCACTATGACCAGTATTTCGTGGCATCTGAAGTTTAGTTTCATTGTCATCACCTAGGCAAGAACATATTCTACCAATTGATATGTCTAAAATGTAACCTCCCAAGGCTTCTCCTATTCCAACATATATGTGATAGATGAGAACAACAACGAAGACTACTAAGTGGCAATGCACTCTTTTCACAAAGAATCTTCATCAGTGACACTGGACATGACAAGAGAATAGTTTTGGCTCTTTGTACAAAGAAGAATAATGAGTGATGCCTCTTCTATTTGTCATATCTCCCTGGATATGATGGTTTGCCACATCCTGAAAGATTGAACTATGATCTAATTACTAACTTGTCCATAACAGCCTCCCACTCCTTTATATGAGTACAATCAAAGACCTTTTAGCCACTATCAACCTCATTTGAACATGTAAATTGACTTTGTATGAAAAGAGTCAGTTTATGACTCCATGATCTACATATCAACTCAAGCATTTTCAATTTTGACAAAGCATCTGGAGCAACTTAAAACTTGAATGACAGCTTCAAACAAATCTATTATCACCAATTTGTAGTCTTTTATTATTCATGGAGATAACAAAAACGACAATAGATTCACAATACTGAGCTCCTTTCAAGATTGATGTCCACAAGGTCAGTACCACAAAATTTGTACCTCAAATTCAAACCATGTCTCTCTAGTTTTAGCTTAAGGAAAAATGTAGAGATCTCCATATTAGCAAATGAAGAATTATACAAATCACTCGGTTCATTAGAAATGTAAGGAAATTCCACAATCCACTCCTACCAATATATTGCCACCTCTCTTTGTTCTTCCCTTGATAGCTTCTGCACACAGTCTTCTTGGTCTGGAAATGAACTTATTATGGAAAATCTGTGATGAGCATTATTGCGAGAGCACATTTCTTGAGAATGTCAATTTGCAATAATTGAAAATATACAAATGAATCCTTGTAGGAATTGTGGAAGTGCATTTCTGTCTAGTCTATGCCTATGTTGAATTCCTTGAGCATGTCAAGCTACGTATTATCTCCAAATCAGCTAGGGACTTTGGGCACTATTTATTTAAATAAATAAATTTAGAAGATAAGAAAACAAAATAAATAAATAAATTTATTTAATTGAGGAATTAGAAGATAAGAAAGCAAATTAAATAAATAAATTTATTTAATTGTTTGTGCAAGATAGAAGAATAAATAAAATATTTGATTATATTTTATTTTTAGAGATTTGAGAGAATTTAAATAAATTTGCATGATTTATTTAAATTTGAAGGACTAACTTGACTTAATTAAATAATTAATAATTATTTAATTGTTTGGAAGAATTCAAATTAAATAAAGGATTTTATTTAATTTTGACTTTAGAAGAGGTAATTAAATATTTTGATATTTAATTATCTTGGAGGAATATGAATCAAATAAATAAATTTATTTATTTATTAATAGAGGAAATAGACTTAAATAAATATTAAGAATATTTATTTAGACCGAGTCATGTCATTTTTAGGTGTATACAGATATATGTAAAGCCAACATGCTCATTGGAGGAGTGGGGTGTAATGGTAGGACAATTTCACATGTGACTCAAAGGGTAAATAATGCATTACAAGATTTGAATTCAACGATATGAGATAGCTCAGAGACAAGGGAAAGTTTAAAATTTTTAGGTTAAAAAATGTGGACAACAACAGGCTCTAATTGGGAACAAGGACTGCAAGGGACGCAGAGAACTCCAAAATCTTAGGTGAAGACTAGTGTCTATCCATTGGGCAAATAGAGTCAAGGGGAAATAACAGGAGACCCGAACAAAACCAAAAATGAAACAAACACAAAAATAGGGAAACATAAAGCAAACTATGACACCTATGTACCTGGACTAGGTACAACACACCATTGTTGCTCCAAAGACTATGCAAAGCCATTAATTAGCTGGGAAAAATATATACCAGTGTGAAATAGAGGTGCATATTCATGAAGCATTTGCAAACTCAGCAACATATTGAGAACCATGAATGTAAAACTAAGATTCATGAAGGACAAGAGCTCACCAAAATGTGTACCAAACAACCACCTTTCATAAAAAATTTCCATAACTTCTAGAGAACTCATTTGCATTTCATCTATGTCCTCAATTGAAATCAAATCTAAATAAACTTCTCTTGGAAGAAACTAAAAATTCATATTATGAACAGCATCTTTGTTGGGTTTGAATGCACTTTCCCTTTTACTTTAGAATAAGATACATGCTTTCCTAATGGCAACTCTAAATGTTTGGATTCATCACCCAAACCATCTTTCTCCACAACCTACAAAGGAGGTACAACCACTTCTTCTCCACATAGGAAATCATCTTCTGACATTTCTAAACACCATTTTGGAATGCAAACAACATGGGACTGAACATCCTCATTTACAAAATCAGCATTATTTTCTCCATACTTATTCATATAATCTTCATTTATCCCATGTTTCATGACTTCAGAATTAAATTCAAAATGAGGTGATTCAAAAGTAAAATCATGCCTAACCTTTGCTTGCGGCTTTGCCTCTTCATAATTTGATGTTGAAACTTCAACAGCTTCACACCCCAACTACAGATGACTCAAGAATATTTCCCATGTATCATTCCAGCTATCCTCTTCATTAAAAATTTGTTCACTAGCTGCAATAGGAGTTGTTAGACCACCCATATTTTAATTTTCAGCAGTAGAGCATTCTTCTTCAACACATGGTATAGGAGAGAGCACAACATCTTCTTCACAAGGAAGGTCATCATCTGAAGCTTCTAAAATTTTTTGAGGCTGCAAACCTTCATCAACCTTTAGTTGCAATACTTCTCCTTTATCATCCTCTTCATGAAACTTGAAAGTCATATACTTTGGTTGTGTATCAGTCATAACTTCATTATCTACACCAGGACTTAGAAAGAAAACTTCAGAAATGAAATACTCTTTCTGCAAACTAGATGATGAATCACTCTATGGCAGTGTGACTATTGATTGTGATTCTGGAATATCACATTCTACAAGCATGAGATCAAGTGTGGTAAAAATAACTTCTTCTCCTCTTGCACAAGGAAAATCATCACTGATCAAATAAGTAGATTGAGAATACAATTTATCCACTCTCTTGTCAGGCTCTTCTTTATCTACTTTATCAAATGCTAAATCAATATTATCGAAGCCAAAAACTTACATGTCTGAACTATGATTTAAAAACTCTTTTTCAGCTTCATGAGGGATACTTTCTATCACCTGATCTTTTTCATCAACATCAAAATTAAAGATTTTTGATTCAGGAGAAGATACAGAACCATTCATACCTTCTTTCATATCATGGGAGACATTAGAGGCTACATCCATCTCATTTTCAGTAATGTGACCATCTCCATCCAAGACTCCGCATAAAAATTCATCATTTGATCCTTCCAGGCACTAGCTTGGAATGAGAGTGATATTGGGTGCTTTTTCATTATTTTCTTTAGTAAGAGTAGATGATTTTTCAATCTCACTCCTTTGTATGCATGCTAAGAAAGATTCTGGTTCTTTATTTTCAGCGTGGCTCAAAATTCTTTCTTGTTGCTAATTCCATGGCACTAACAAGTCTCTGGGTTCAACAATTGTTTGCACAGAATCTCGTTCACCAAGCACAGAGAAGTTATAATAAACTTGATCTTCATTCTTTGCCTAATGAATCCTTTGCTAAAGGTCTTTGAGAAGATAAAACCTCTAATGGAAACTTTTGATTAGTGACTTAGATTTGCAATCTTTGGATGGATACAACTTCTTCTTCTCTACTTCAGAGATGCTTGTTTGAACACTGCTCCATAATAAATGAAGTATCTCATCATCTTTAAATAATATCTCTTCAATTGTAGGCAAAGGTCATCTTCTAGCTTTGGGTTGATTTCTTTGATCTATCTAATATTGAACCATTTTCTGAGCTCTTCAAACACAATAGATTCACCAGCCTCTGTTCCAGTGGAGGTACCATCAAATTTTAGAGGAATGTGGACACTAGCACATCGATCCTCCCCCAGCGGAGTTACCAAAAAATGTTGGTTAATAGTTTTGTCACTGCAGAAAACACCCTAATTTGCCAAACAAGCAGTAACAAAAGCAACCAAGAAATGGGGGAATTATTATGATTGCAAAGATTCTCCTCTACATTTGAGAGTGGCAGCTCCCTCGTATGATTTAATTGATTTTTCTACATATGCTTTTAACCAGAAAGTAGGAAAGGAAAACTAATATCTACACATAACCATGATATAGATACAATGGACAAGCATAGAATAAGCAAAATGCAAATTAGATGACACACAAATCACCCACTTCACACCCATGAATAATAACTAGGAAAGAATGAGCTATAGAAAATACATTCACAACTTGATAAACAGAAGCTACATTAAAGGACGATTGCAAATACTCAAAGGAAATCTACAACATAAGAAATATAGGGAAACACATAGATTTGAGAATGTTTCTTTATTCCCCTAATGTAAAATGTAAGCTCACAGACTCCATATCTCCTATACAAAAAAATGTGTTTTGAAGAAAAACCAAACTGTTCCTATCTTCCCCAGGCAAAAAACTAAATTAGAAAATCCCCCAGCCCTCACAGAGGCTCTTGGATTAAAAACAACAAAAAGATCTCTCACCATGAACAGTAAATCAATTTTGAAGGCTCACATAGATGAGAATCCCAAAAGCCATCTGCTCACATCAAGAAATATTACAAAATGATAAAAGGAAAATTGGGAAGTCATGGATGACTCCTCCCATTCAACTCCAGCTATCAAGAAATACTTGTTGACATGACACCTCACAACACATAAAGCATTATGTAGACTCCTTTCTACCTTACCTAGCGTAAGCTAGCTAAAACCCATATCACCACTGTGGTTATCCACCCTATGTTCTTGATCCTTGTGAACATATGCTAGCACACCCAACAACATCTCCCAATGTTGCACCTCACAGATGATAGCAGTAATGCCCACTATAACATTTGCAACCAGCCTTCCAAAGTTTGTGGCATCTCCATTACCTGTTGCTAGGATAGCTCTGAGAAAATCACCTTATAATATGGGAATAAATTTTTTCTTAGTGCGACAGCTACACATGGAGCTGACAAGATAGCATCATCATGCCCAACTGAAAGGTGACAATGTTCAACCTTAGGACAATCACCTCTGAGTCACAAATTTCATATCAGATAGAAGCCTTAATGTTAATATCACATTCTCCATAATAAAATACTAAAAATTTGAATTGGAAAATATCTCTTATAGTCATGACCTTCCTGAAAGTCATAAGGCCTCATTCATCATTCTCGAAATAATAGGTATCAATCCTATTCAAGACCATATATGTCTTAGCATAGGTATGTAGTGTTGCAAGTATGGGCCTAACCGGTGTTGTCATTGATGTCAACATACTCCTGGTGCATTAATGATAAGGATTGGATGAACTATTTGCTGAGGATATTGAGAAAATTGGTCATATCAGGGATAGTAAAGAATAGTGAAGATAGTAAAGAAAAAGTCCAAGTTAAGATGAGGATCAGAGGATGTGGTTTAAAGGGTTTATAGATATGTGTCTTAAGATGATCCAGTATAGATTTCAAAGGTCCACATGAAGATCTAAAGAAGTTGTGGCCGCTCAAGTTAAATCAGTTCCGGCATGTGTTTAGAGGTGACAAAGTGATACAAATAGGTCCGATGAGATCTGGAAATGCATTATCCTATTCTACGGATCTTATGGAGTGTTTAGGAAGTCCTTGTGAAGTATCAACTCAATTGGTTCATGATCTAGAGTTCTGCAAGCATCTATTCATTTGTAACAGTATGACAAACTGTGTTCTTCAGGTTCCAAATGAAGGAGAGAAGGATTTCAGTAAGTAGATGAAGTGTGGATATTCTTGGTGTTTCAAGCAAGCTTGTGAAGGTCTTTGGATCATGTCCAGTTCATGTTGGTGGTCTGCATTGGAGTTTTAGCTCGCAATTGAAGAATTACTTCCGGATAATAGTGTTCCTCCTAAGACTAGTTGATCGAATGAGTTGCACATCATGTGGATGTTCTTGTAAATGTTTTCTGACTTAGATGATTATTACTAAGTCGATGTCTTGTATAAATAAGGAATTGTGAATTCATTCCAAAGGGTATTGTGTGGAGATGAGAGTGTGGTAGAGAGAAGAAGAGAAAAAGGCAGAGCAGAGGTTTTTGAGCTTAAATGGAACTGACTCAAGTATGATGAAGATGCTATTCTTCAATTCAAGTATGTGATACTTATTCTTCTATAGACAGTGTGTCTGTTGTAGGCAGTGAGCCCTAATTGGCATGTGCCATTTTGTTCTTTCTATTCTTCTAACAAAGAATACATTCTTGGGTTAGTCACCCCATGGTTTTTCCCTTAACTGAGTTTTCCACGTCAAAATCTTGGTGTCTCATGTGTTAATATGTTTCTGCTCTTGATTTAATGCATTGTATTTCCAAGATTGATTTATTATTATGATCTTGAATTACAAAGTGGATTTAAGTGTTTAATTGGAAGAAAGTTTTGGACAACTGATTCACCCCCCCTCTCAGTTGTCTGCCCTAAATCTAACAATTGTTATCAGAGCCAAGTTCCTTTAAAAGAGCTTAACCACTTGAGGAGATCTAGGATGTTGTCCTACAAAAAGGATAGTCCAAAGTTTGATGGAACTAATTTTAATCTTTGGAAAAGTCGTATGAAATGTCACTTGCAATGTATGGGAATGCAATACTAGAACATGGCTTCAACAAAGTATACTCCTCCACAGGGTGGCCCAAAATCCCAAAATGAAATCACAAATGTTGAAAACAATCTATGGGCTATAGAAGCTCTTCTAAGTGCGTTATCTATTTCAAAGCTCTCAAATGTTGTTGATCTACCAACTACTTTTGAGATTTGGGAAAAACTGGAACTTCTGCATGAAGGAGATAAGTATGTTAAATGTGTAAGGCTACAGAGTCTAAAAGGGAAATTTGAAAATCTAAAGATGAGAGAAGATGAAAATATTACTACTTTTATGCCAAGAGTAAATGAGCTTGTTAGTGGCTTTAGATGTGCTAGTGGAGTCTTGGATGAAGATGAGATTGTTGGTAAAGTTCTCAGATCCCTTCCTGCTTCTTACAAAATCAAGGTGGCTACCATTGAATAATTCAAAGCCCATACAACTATCACAAGAGATCAATTGGTTGGTAAGTTCACTGCATTTGAAATGACCAAGTTTAGAGATGCTCCCCCAAGATGAAATCAACACTCAAAGCTGGTGCCTCTATAAAAGGTAAACAAAAGTTTGATCCGAGAGAGAATTCTTCAAGGAAACTATCATGGTATGAAAAAGCACGAAAAGACTTGGAAGAAGAAGCAGAAACTACACAGCTTGAAGCCCTTATTGCAAAAAGACTGCTAAGAGGATCTGGTAAGTATGAAGGGAAATTGACTTTTAAGTGTTTTAATTGCAATAAGATTGGTCATTTTGCCTCAAGGTGTCCGGAAAGATTTTCAAGGACAAATCCTAACAAGCCAAGGTTCCAAAAGAATTGTTACTATGTTCATGAAGATGATGATAATGAAGGAGTAACAGATGATGAATTAGAGACAGGAAACAAATCTAGAAATGATTGGGTGTTCATTGCCATCAAGGAAGAAGATCCAATGTCCTCCGTATCTATCAATTATAAGACTATGGAAAGAGCTCTAGCTGCCCAAGTTGAAGAAAAGGATGATTCGGTCATTGACAATGGATGCTCTCACCATATGACAGGTGACAAAAATAAGTTCATAGATTTGGAAAGGTATGAAGGAGGAGTGGTAAAGTTTCGTGATAATTCTACTAGTAGAATCAAAGGTAGAGGAATTATTTCTTTTGATGGAAGGAACAAAACCGGTAATGTACTATATGTTGAAGGATTGAAGCACAATCTTCTTAGTGTTGGATAGTTGGTGGACAAAGGCTATGATCTCTAATTCAAGAATGGAAAATGCAAGATCATTGAAAGTTTCAGAATAGAGATTGCATCCGGTACTCAAACTAAAGGTAATATCTTCCACTTGGTTGGTACTGGTAAAAGTTACTTATTTGTTCAAGTTGATCAGAGTTGGTTGTGCCATAGGAGGATGTGTCATGTGAATTTTGATAATATCATCAAGATAAGCAATACTCAGGTTGTAAGAGATCTTCCAAAATTGGTGAAACCTACAAATAGTTTGTGAAAAGAATGTCAGTTGGGTAAACAAAGCAGAGTCTCATTCAAAAGCAAAGAAAAATCTTCTATTAGATTATTGGACCTAGTTCATACTGATCTTTGTGGTCCAATAAGGATCAGAAGTGTGCAAGGTGATGGATACTTCATGTTACTAATTGATGACTATTCCTGGATGATGTGGGTAAATTTTTTGAAAGAGAAATCAGAAGCTCTTGAGAAATTCAAAATATTCAAGGCTATGGTAGAGAATGAAACTGAATTAAAATTAAAATGTCTGAGGTCTGATAGAGATGGAGAATTCAAATCTGGTAAGTTCATAGAATTATGTGAGAAACATGGAATAAGAAGACAATTGTCTGCTCCTAGGACTCCACAGCAGAATGGAGTAGTTGAGAGAAAGAACCGAACCATCCAAGAAGCATCTAGGACAATGATGATGGAAGCAAATGTTCCTCAGATCTATTGGAGAGAAGCTGTCAGCACTGTAGTCTATACTCTCAATTGAGTACAAATCAGAAGCAATACTGGTAAGACTCCTTATGAAATTTGGTTTGGCATCACTCCTACTGTGAGGTATTTCAGAGTTTTTGGTAGAAAATGTTATATTAAAAGAGATGAAGATCTAGGCAAGTTTGATGCTAGAAGTGATGAAGGAATTTTCTTGGGTTACTCTAATCAAAGTAAAGCATACCGATGTTATAACAAGAGATTGAGAAAGATTATAGAAAGTACTAATGTGAAGGTTGATGAAGGAATTGAAAAACCCTCAAGGTTTTATGAATATGATGAAGATGATCAGAATAATGTTTTGATCCAAGGAGTCCAAGCCCCTTCTGAGATTCAGATCTAGACTGATCCCATAAATCAGGAAGAAGAGATGAATTTTAATGAGCCTGACCAAGAATCGGATGTGCAAGAAACTCCCAAAGTTCCTAGATATGTAAGACTAAACCACTCTAAGGATCAAATCATAGGTGATAAAAGCAAAGGGGTACAAACAAGAAGGAGGATTGCTCAAGATTCAGATAAGTATTGTCTGATTTCAAAGATTGAACCTAAGATAGTGATGAAGCTTACAATGATGAGAACTGGACTAAAACAATGGAAGAAGAACTGATGCAAATTGAGAAAAATAACACTTGGGATCTTGTTCTTAGACCTAGAAACAAGAATGTGATTGAAACCAAATGGGTCTTCCAGAATAAATTGAATAAAGTTGGTGAAGTAATCAGAAATAAAGCCAGATTGGTCTGCAAGGGTTACTCTCAAATAGAAGGAGTTGATTTTGAAGAAACTTTTGCTCTTGTGGCAAGAATTGGAGTAGTCAAACTATTTCTTGCTTTTGCTGCTTTCAAGGATTTCAAAGTATATCAGATGGATGTCAAGTATGCCTTCCTAAATGGAGACTTAGAAGAAGAAGTATGCATTGAGCAACCGAATGGATTTTAATTGTCTAATCATGGTGATATGGTCAGCAAGTTAAAGAAAGCTTTGTATGGACTGAAGCAAGCCCCAAGATCCTGGTATGAAAGATTGGATAAACATCTTTTGAAGATTGGTTTCAACAAAGGTACTGCTGATAGTAATTTGTATTTCAAAATTGATCATGAAAACATGTTGATTGTTGAAGTGTTTGTTGATGATATCATTTTTGGAGGAAGAGATAGTATGTTCAAAACATTTGCAAATCAAATGAAAAGTGAATTTGAGATTTCCATGCTTGGGGAAATGAATTTCTTTTTGGGTCTACAAATCACTCAAACAAATAAAGGAATCTTCATTTCTCAGTCCAAATATGTGAAAGAATTGTTGATGAAATTTGGGATGGAAGACTCAAAACCAATGAATACTCCCATGACAACTGGATGTAAATTGAGAAAAGATGATGACTCTCCTAAGGCTGATCAGAAAAAGTACAAGTCAATGATTGGAGGATTGTTGTACCTCACTCAAACTAGACTTGACATTATGAACGTTGTTGGTCTTGTTGCTAGATTTCAACCTAATCCTAGAGAATCTCATGTCATGACAATTAAGAGGATTTTTAGATATCTAAAAGGGACAGTTGAGTATGGATTATGGTACCCCAGAGATCATGATTTTTCTCTTCATGCTTATATAGATGTAGATTGGGAAGGAGATATGGATGACTAGAAGAGTACCAGTGGTGGAGCATTCTTTTTGGGGAAGAGCTAGTTTCTTGGCTAAGAAAAAAATGAGAGGCATATCTCTGTCCACTACTGAAGTAGAATATATTGTAGTAGTAGGTAGTTGCACTCAAGTTTTGTGGATGAAGCAAATGCTAAGAGACATAAGAGTGGAGTATGAGGAGACTATCACAATCTTCTGTGATAATTCAAGTGCAATAAATATATCTAAGAATCTGGTGTTGCATTCAAAGACTAAACATATATCCATCAAGTTTCACTTTTTGAGAGAGCAAGTGAACAAGAATGAAGTTAGATTGGAGTTTGTGCCATCCAAGGATTAGATTGTAGACATCTTTACTAAACCTCTACCTAAGGACTCTTTTGATTATCTCAAGGAGAAGTTAGGGGTTATTGCCCCTTCGGTGATGAACTAAGGTGCACTGATGTGCATCAGTCCAGTGGATATCATAGTCATATCTTATGGTCCTAATTGATGATGCAAAACTGCTACTCAGGGGAAGCAGCTGGTATGTTTCTGAAGTGGTAGAATTGCAAGTATGTGGCCTTTGCCATTGATGTCAAAGGGGGAGAGAAGACATGTGAAAAAAAAGTAGTTATTGATCAAAGAGGGAGTAGGAAAGGAAGAGATGACATGTGAATGGTTGTTGGTAATAGGGAGAGTTGTGTTAGTAAAGAAAAGCTCTTGTCTTGATGGTTAAAATAGTTTTTCACATCATATGTTGCCATCAATGACAAAGGGGGAGATTGTTGCAAGTATGGGCCTAACTAGTGTTGTCATTGATGTCAACATACTCCTATTGCATTAATGATAAGGATTGGATGAACTGTTTGCTAAGGATATTGAGAAAATTGGTCATATCAAGGACAGTAAAGAACAGTGAAGACAGTAAAGAAAAAGGCCAAGTTAAGATGAGGATCAGAAGATGCAGTTTAAAGGGTTTATAGATATGTGTCTTAAGATGATCTAGTAGAGATGTCAGAGGTCCACATGAACATCTGAAGAAGTTGTGGCCACTCAAGTTAAACTAGTTCTGGTAGGTGTTTAGAGGTGACAAAGTGATACAGATAGGTTTGGTGAGATCTAGAAATGCATTATCCCGTTCTGTGGATCTTATGGAGTGTTTAGGAAGTCTTTGTGTAGTGTCAACTTGATTGGTTCATGATCTAGAGGTTTGCAAGAATCTATTCCTTTGTAACAGTGATGACAGACTGTGTTCTTGAGGTTCTCGATGAAGGAGAGAAGGATTTTAGTAAGTAGATGAAGTGTGGATATTCTTGGTGTTTCAGGCAAGCTTGTGAAGGTCTTTGGATTCTGTCCAGTTCATGTTGGTGGTCTACATTAGATTTTTAGCTTGCAATTGAAGAATTACTTCCAGATGATAGTGTTCCTCCTAAGACTGGATGACCAGATGAGTTGCACATCCTGCAGATGTTCTTATAAATGTTTGCTTTCTTAGATGATTATTCCTAAGTCGATGTCTTGTATAAATAAGGAATTGTGAAGTCATTCCAAAGGGTATTGTGTGGAGATGAGAGTGTGGTAGAGAGGAGAAGAGTGAAAGGCAAAGCAGAGGTTTTTGAGCTTAAATGGAACTAACTCAAGCATGATGAAGATGCTATTCTTCAGTTCAAGTATGTGATACTTATTCTTCTGTAGACAGTATGTCTCTTGTAGGCAGTGAGCCTCTTGTGAGCAGTGTGCTCGGGAAGTGAGCCCTAATTGGCATGTGCCATTTTGTTCTTTCTATTCTTCTAACAGAGAATACATTCTTGAGTTAGTCACCCCATGGTTTTTCCCTTAACTAGGTTTTCCACATCAAAATCTTGGTGTCTCATGTGTTAATATGTTTCTGCTCTTGATTTAATGCATTGTATTTCTAAGATTGATTTATTATTATGCTGTTGAATTACAAAGTGGATTTAAGTGTTTAATTGGAAGAATGTTTTGGACAACTGATTCCCCCCCCTCTCAGTTGTTTTCCCTAAATCTAACATGTAGAAGATAACACTACTTGCAAAAGTTTTGATCTTAGATAGGGGTATACAATCAGTGTGATTGCACAAGAATGTAATGCTAACTAATAAAACTAGATGTAGTTCTATAGCAGGCATTGTTACAATTTCAACTTCATGCTGTCTTGAATTTCTTATATTCCCATTACTCAAAATTTAAAGTTGTTTATTACCTATATGCACTCAGAGCTCCAAGTGATCCATTAGATTTAGAAAGAATTTTATCAACAGTCACATACTTTCCTCAAGATAGCAGCCATCCTTAGAAATAGAGCTAAGTTGTGGGAGAGCCTCTTCAACAAATCCATTTCAAATGCATGTCGTGCAGCCATTGTTAATTTCTCACTGAGATGCCCTCCATGTGCAGTGTAAACACAACCAGCATACTTAAGGAAGGTCCTCAACATTTATGATAACTATGCATACCATGATCTCCAGATTTGACCATCACTTCCTTGCATAAATGGTAAGGAATATTATTTATGCTATCTGTAGAAATTTCCTTCCTATCAAAGTAACATGCATCAATAACATTTATAGAAGAAAGCCCATGGAATTCACCGCTGGTAAGTTCCTAAACACACCTTTTATCAATATCGACTCCATTTTTCTTTAGCATTATCATTTGGCTAGAAAATGTAAGCTTCCCCACTATAACATCTGACAAAAACCTTCTATCTTTGGTAAGTAGAGATGAATTTTGGTAGAGGCGTTACACTTGCACTTGCATTTTAGAAGTTTGTAAAACATTTTCCACCTTGTATATATCTAAATGACACCACTTATCACCTTCATGTCTACGTATTTTGCATGCACTTGATGGAAAGTTTCTAAATTTTTTCAAACAAATCCATTTTGTGTATATATTGCAATCAAATGATAGTATATCTTGCTTTAATGAGGTTGCAGCTTCTTCTAAACGTATTCACATTTAGTATGCATACTTTCTAGAGTATTTGAACTATAATATTCAACAAAAATCTGATTTTAGTGTGCCAATTTCATAATATTTGGCTATTGCATTGTTGTTGTGCTGCATGCGTGATAACAAAACAATTTCTAGCTATGACGTCTGACAAAAATCTACATTTATAACACCTTTCTCGCATATTGTTTCCAATTTGATAGGCTAGGAGTGGTTTGGTATGGACAAGAAGACACCGAAAAAGTTAAGAAATTTGAATTGGCACTGTTGATACTTGAACCTTTCCATAGCTCGAAGGCCATGAGTGGATCTGCAAGCAATGAGGTATATCAAAGATGTTGTCTCTTGTTTAAACTAGGCCATGGATGAGGAAAACGTGGCGTCACTGCCAATCACATAGACTCAACAAATCCATGGTGCTCTGAAGTTGCTTCCATATTTTGCACACTCACCTACCAACCTGAGCATTTCCCATTATAAAATTTTTCACATCACATCTATAGAAATTTTGAGCCTTTTCAACAAATCAATTTTGTGTCATATCCTACCAGCCACGGTTGGATGTAGGTTTTTTTGAAGCTGCTTTGATAAATCCATTATGAGCATGTCTCGCAACCTTTGCCATCATCCTTCTAGCTATACTAAAATGCGTTGGCACCAAAGTTTCTAATTCTTTTCAACATTTCCATTATGTGCCCACCCTGCGATCATTTGACAAGAATATTTCCTTTCGATGCTACTAGGGATGGAATAGGCATTGTCATTACACCTACAAATAACATTGTTTGAACCTTTCAAGCCATGGCTCCCGTGATGCTTCCACTTATACCCATGCTTCGACATACTTTCCGTGACAAACAAAAATAACTTCTCTAAAGAATGCTCCAATTTCAATTGCTACTATCACCATTGCGACCAGTATTTCCTAGCATTTGAAGTTTAGTTTCATTGTCATCACCTAGGTGAGAACATACTCTGCCAATCGATATGTCTAAAATGCAACCTCCCAAGGGTTCTCCTATTCCAACATATATTTGACAGATGAGAACAACAATGAAGACTACTAAGTGGCAATGCACTCTTTTCGCAAAGAATCTTCATTAGTAACACTGGACATGACAAGGGAATAGTTTTGGCTCTTTATACAAAGAAGAATAATGAGTGATGCCTCTTCTATTTGTCATATCTCCTTGCATATGATGGTTTGACACAACATAAAAGATTAAACTATGATCTGATTGCTGACTTGTCCATAACAACATCCTACTCCTTTATACGAGTATAATCAAACACCCTTTAGCCACTATCAACCTCATTTGAACAACATGTCGATTGACTTTGTATGAAAAGAGTCAGTTTATGACTCCACGATCTGCATATCAACTCATGAATTTTCAATTTTGACAAAGCATCTAGAGAAACTTAAAACTCAAATGATGGCTTCAAACAAATCTATTATCACCAATTTGTAGTCTAATATTGTTCATGGAGATAACAAACATGACAACAAATCCAGCTCCTTTCAAGATTGTTGTCCACAAGGTCAGTACCACAAAATTTATGCTTCAAATTCAAACCATATCCCTCTAGTTTTAGCTTAAGGCAAAATATAGAGATTTCTACATTAGCAAATGAAGCAACATACAAATTACTTGATTCATCAAAAATGTAAGGAAATTACACAATCCACTCCTACCAATATATTGCCACCTCTCTTTGTTCTTCCCTTGATAGCTTCTGTACATAGGCTTCTTGGTCTGGAAATGAACTTATTATGGAAAATATGTGATGAGCAATATTGCGAGAGCATGTTTCTTGAGAATGTCAATTTGCAATAATTAAAAATATACAAATGAATCCTCGTAGGAATTATGGAAGAAGTGGATTTCTATCTAGTCTATGCCTATTTTGAATTCCTTGACCATGTCAAGCTACATATTATCTCCAAATCAGCTAGGGACTTTGGGCACTATTTCACTATTTACATTTCCCTTTGATAGCTAATTTTGCTAGAATAATTTGTTGCAGCTCTAGCAAGTATGTATAAAGAAGACTCAGGTTCCTTTGATATATGTAAAGACAACATGCTCATGGGAGGAGTGGGGTGTAATGGTAGGACAATTTTACATGTGCTTCAAAGGGTAAATAATGCATTGCAAGATTTGAATTCAACAATATGAGATAGCTCAGAGACAAGGGAAAGTTAAAAAATGCGGACAACAACAGGGAGAAAGTATTATGCTTTGCATTCCTCTGCATTAAAGTATTTTGGTCTACGGTTCTAGAGTTAAGTCTATAATGATGATAAGTGCCTTCAACTACAATGGTTCATGATTTAGTAGTCTACAAGGTATCATTTTCTTATGACAATGGTTGATAGTGTTGTTCATGTGCTCCAATTTGAAGAATCCTCTTGAAATAGTGGTTACAGATCATGTAGTTGTTCTTGTTATTACAATGTGCTTGTGGATGTCTCCTGATCATGTTCCTACTTTTGGACTGGTCCACAAAGAGAAAATTGGATCGTGGATGAAGACTGTTCTTAGCAAACTTAGTGTTCTCACTAGTCTTGGTCGACTTGGTTGATTTCACTAATTGTGGAGTTAGCTTGAAGTTTTTGGAAGTGTGTCATAGTGTGAAGAATTTTTTTTGAGTCCTAGCTAAGGCTTGGCATGATCGACATACATCTTTACATCTTTCCCTTAGCTAAATTTTGTATTAGGTCTAGACCTATTTCTATGTATGTTTTTGTAATGCCAACCTTGGAGATTGTTCCAACTATTGATGAATGTATTTTTGACCTTGATGTACATTCCAAGGTTGATGACTTGTATAAAGACTTGTAATGTAATTGCAAAAAAGTGTATGAGTGTGCAAATATGAAGAGATAAGTGTGAAGGTGTGAAAGAGTAGAGTAGAGAAGTTATATGTTGCTTCAATGGAATTGAACCTAGGCATGGAGTAGATGCTATTTAATCAGTTCACCATATTTGGTAGTGAGCCAACACTTAGCAATGAGCCACCTTTTGGCAGTGAACCATTCTTGCAGTGAGCAATTTGGGCAGTGAGCCCTATAGGTAGTGAGCCTCTATTTTCATTATTGTTATAACTTATATATTTTCTATGGGCTAATACCCACTGTGGTTTTTCTCTTTCAAGGTTTTCTATGTAAAAGTCTTGTGTCTACTATGTTGAATGTTTGATTTTGATTAAGTCTATGGTTTCATGCTTTCATGGTTAAATCTGATTATCAGTAATTAAGTAGTTGATGGTTTATGAAGTTAAGTTTTTGTAACTAATTCACCTCGCTCTCAGTTGTCCTATGTAAATTTCAACATAAAGATGGTCCAAAAGATGAAGATGAGATTAAAGAATATGATAATAATGGGAAGGCGAGGAGTGCTCTTTTGAATAGTCTTTTAGACTCTGAATTAGTGAAGGTAATGAGTTACAAAACTACTCATGAGATCTGGAAGAGACTGGAAAGTACCTATGAAGGAGATGACAAGGTCAAGAAAGCAAAGTTGTAGATTCTAAAGTCCAAGTTTGAAGCCCTAAGGATGTCAAGGGATGAAAATATTGCAAGCTACATGCAAAGAGTGGATGAAATTGTCAATTCCATTAATGGCCTTGGTGGAGAGCTAGATGAAAAAGAAATGGTAAAGAAGGTACTAAGAACTCTTCCTAAATCTTATAGTGCTAAAGTTTCTGCTATAGAAGAGACTCAAGATCTAGATAATTATTCTAGGGATAAAATGTTTGGTACTCTAACTACTTTTGAGATAAGAGAATTTGGTCAAGATGAGCCAGGAAAAGAAAGTACTTTTTATTCTAGCAAAACAAAGAAGAGTGTTGAATCGAATTTAGATGACTTTGATGAAGTGGAAGGAAATTTTGTAAGCATGTTGAAAAAGGGTTCTGGAAAATACAAGGTAAGTTACCCTTCAAATGTTTTAACTATGGAAAGATAGGTCATTATGCTTCTAAATGTCCAATCAAAATTTCTTATGACAAATACAAGGAGAACAAAGGTAAATCATTCAAGAAAAGTTATTATGTTGAAGAAGATGACAACACATCTGATGATGAGGCTGACTGTCTGGATGATGATGGTAATGAATGCTTGTTCATGTCTTTGAATGTTGGAACTAATTCCACTAATCCCATAAGATGTATCAAGGGTATTGCTTTGGAAACAAAACACTACATTAAAGGAGCATTGGTTAATTCTTTTCATGCAAGAGAGGAGGAAGATCTCTAGTTAAATTAATAGTGCATGCCCAAATCATATGACAGGTGACAAGAATAAGTTTGTGAAGCTTGAGGAGTTTGATGGAGGTTTTGTTAAGTTTGGAGATGATGCATCTGCTAAGATCTGTGGAAGAGGTTCAATTAGTTTTGATGGCAAGCACAATACAGATGATATCCTTTATGTCAAGGGTTTGTGGCACAATCTTCTAAGTGTAGGAAAAATGTGTAGCAGAGGCTATAATCTTGTATTTCAGGATGGTGGTTGTGAAATCAAAAAAAGAAGACTTCAGAACTCTGATTGCTACAAGAACAAGAATAAAAGGAAATATATATCAGCTCAAAGGTGCTGAAGGTGTGTGCCTTATTACTCAAATTAATTAAAGTTGGCTTTGGCATAGAAGAATGTGTCACATCAATTTTGATTGCTTAGTAAAGATCAACTCTACTCAAGTTGTAAGGGATCTGGCAAAGATTACAAAGCCTACCAATGCAACCTGCAAGGAATGTTAGATTGGGAAGCAAACAAGGAAGAATTTCAATATCAAAGGGTATTCCACCACTGGACCTCTAGAGTTGGTGCATACAAATCTATGTAGACCTACAAGAATATGAAGCTTTCAAGGTGACAGGTATTTCATGTTGTTGATTGATGATTTCTCTAGAATGACTTGGGTAACTTTTCTCAAAGAAAAATTAGAAGCTCTAGATAAGTTTAAGGTATACAAGATTATGGTTGAAATTGAAATTGATTTGAAAATCAAGTGCTTGAGGTCTGGCAGAGGTGGTGAGTTCACCTCCAATGAGTTTAATTGATTTTGTGATGATCATGGAATAAAAAGGCATTTGTTAGCACCTAGGAATCCTTAGCAGAATGGAATTGTGGAAAGTAAGAATAGGATAGTTCATGAAGCAACAATGATAATGATGAAAGAAGCAAATCTATTGGACATCTATTAGAGACAAGCCATCTACACTATAGTCTACATACAAAATAGAGTGGAAGCTAGGGTCAATAGTTCAAAGACTCCATATGAACTATGGTATGGAAGAACTCCTACTATATAATACTTTAGAGTATTTGGAAGAAAATGCTACATTAGAAGAGATAAAGAGAACTTGGGAAAGTTTGATAGAAGATCAGATGAAGGAATCTTTCTTAGATATTCCATAAAGAGTAAGGCTTACATGTGTTACAATAAGAGGCTAAAGAAGTTGGTTGAAAGTGCAAATGTCAAAGTTGATGAGCATCCACATCAAAGCTCAGTACTGATAGAAGAATATGAATCTGATAAGCCCCCTTATAGAAAATAAGAAACTAAAGAATAAAAGGAAAAGGAGATGTAAATTGATAAAGAAGATGCTCTGGAAAGGGTTCTTAAGACTCCCAAATATGTGCAGAAGAATCATTCAGAAGATTAGATCATTGAAGATAAGAACAAAGGAGTGTTAAGAAGAAGAAAAATTGCTATGGAAGATGAACAGGTAAATTTGTGTCTACTATCTACAATAGAACCCAGAATAGTGACTAAATCATACAAAGATGAACACTGGATCAAGGCTATGGAAGAAGAACTAATGTAGATTGAGAAGAATCAGACTTGGGAAGTTGTACCAAGACTAGTAGGCAAAAAATGTGATAAGAACCAAATGGGTCTTCCTGAACAAATTGAATGAGAATGGAGAAGTAGTTAGAAATAAGGCTAGGTTTGTGTGCAAAGGGTACTCATAAGTGGAAGGAATAGATTATGAGGAAACATTTTCTCCAATGGTAAGATTGGAGGCCATTAGAATGTTCTTGGCCTTTGCAGCTTGTAAGGACTTCAAAGTCTATCAAATGGATGTGAAATCTAAATTCTTGAATGGAGAGCTAGAAGAGGAAGTTTACATTGAGGAACTAGAAGGGTTTAAATTATCAGAAGATCCAAATATGGTTTGCAGGTTGAAGAATGCACTCTATGGACTCAAGCAGGCTCCTAGAGCTTGGTATGTGAGGTTGGATAAGTACCTATTGCAAAAAAGTTTCAAAAAAGGCACCGCAAATAGCAATCTATAATTTAAAGTTGAAGAAAATCAATTGCATATTGTAGAATTGTATGTTGATGATATAATTTTTGGAGGTATTAAGGGTATGTGTAAGAGATTTACAAAAGTGATGTAGAAAGAATTTAAAAATTAAATGTGTCAAGAAATTAATTTCTTCCTTGGATTACAAATTAGTCAATCAAAAAAGTGAAAGGAAGCTAGGTGCGCAGAAATCGCTTCCTACACTAATCTAATGAGGGGAGAGCTATGCAAATTCAAGTTTAATCCTTACAATTATAGCAACATGAAAACATATATTAGGGATATTATAGAAATACACATAGAACTAGAAAGAAGATAGAAGAAGAGAGACAAGATATATCGTGGGGAAAACCCTTATCAGGTGAAAAACCCCACACTTAGAAACCTGCACAATGTATTATCAAAATTGAATATGGTTTACAATACACTTGCAATGTAAGCTTCAATAGTCTTTAAAACTCATGTCTGGAGTCAATTTGGTAGCATAACAATACCTATCAATCACATACCACATCTCCTCCTCAAAGCACCTGTTTATATAGAATATATGAGGCAAACTTGGCTCTATCTTGGAATGGGTGTCCAACTTGGCCTCATGGCCCAAAACCCATGCCTATGGACACTTGGTCAATATTGTAAGATGCATCTAACACTTTTCCATAGCTCCCATCCCATAGAGGTCACCTATTTCTAAAATGGGCTATGATAGATGCTCTTACGACTCTTATGACCATCATAGAATCTGTCATAGCAGTTATAACTTATAGTTGTAAGGGAATTTGTCATACACATACTATAAATAGAATATTCTCTTACAACATGTCATAGTCCACCTTGGGGTGCCCAAAGATGCCTTTTTCAAAGATTCTCTGACACATGTCTTCACATGTCTTACAAACTTCTATTTCTGACTCTTACATGTCATAACTTCATCATAGGGATCTATCATAACCGTTTCAGTCAATATTCCCTTATACAACATCCAAGATGCCAACACATGGTAAAATACTCCTACCACAAAGTGGGACACCTATCTCCTCATGTGAGGACAAAATTACGAGTTGTCATCTTCCATGTAGGATGACACATCACCGTGCCACATCCCACAAAATGACAATATGGAATTTAAAATTAATTTACATAGGCAAAGAATAAATAAATACAATCAAAGTAATGAAAGGAATTACCAAGGTTGAGACACCTTAATTCCTAACATTCTCCCACTTGTCGAACACCTTGTAAGAGCCAATAGAATAACATGATTTAACTGCTATAGGCTGAGAGGCCCATAGACTCCGAACACCATCTAGACTTCTCTGTTCTAACTAGTTTTGTTAATGCATCTACAACATTCTTCAAAGTATCTACCGTATCCAAATTTACCTTCCCATCCTCTACCATGTCTCACACAGAGTGAAACTGTACATCAATATGCTTTTTTCTGGCATGGAAAGTTGGATTCTTTGCAAAACAAATCACACTTTGACTGTCACAACTGATCGTAATCTGACTTACATCAACACCAATATCTAAACTCAATTTGTTAAGCCAAATGTCTTCCTTACAAGCATGAGTTGCTGTCATATACTTAGCTTATGTCATGGAGAAAGCAACCATAGGTTGTTACTTACTCATCCAACTAATAGCACCACCAAATAGTGTAAACACATAAGCACTGGTGGATCTCTTGCCGTTAATGTCACCTGCCCAATCTGAGTCAACAAATCCACAAATATCAATAGAATGCAAAGGTTCTGTAACATTAACATGATAGCATATGGAATACTCAGAAGTATCCCTCAAATTTATGAAAACTCGCTTAACTGCATCCTAATGTACCTGTCCAAGATTAGCCATAAATCGATAAAAGACTCCCACTACTTGGGCAATGTCTGGTCTTGTGCAGACCATAGCATACATCAAACTACCAACAACACTAGCAGAAGGTACTCTGCTCATGTCCTCCACCTCACTAGGAGATTTTGGACAATCCTCAATGGACAAATTTGTTACCAAAGAAATAGGAACACAATGGTCTACAATCTACCATGCTAAACCTATCCAAGATAGTCTTCACATACTTACTCTAGCTTAACCAAAGTTTTATGTTAGCTCTGTCTCTTCTGATTTCCATCCCTAGAATGTACTTGGCTGCCCAGGCTAAGTCTTTCATTTCAAATTGTGCTCACAACTAATACTTAAAATTAGAAATCATATTCTTGCCCTTCCCAATGAGCAACATATCATCAACATACAATGCAACAATGAGAATACGATCACCATCAAACTTATAATACACACAGTGATCTGATTTTGATCTCATAAATCCAATTGACAAAACAAAAGGCATCAAATTTCAAGTAGCACCTCCTAGGAGACTGCTTCTTGAATGATACAAAGATTTCTTGAACTTGCAAACCAAATTTTCTTTACCTTTTACCGTGTAATGCTCTAGCTGTGACATGTAGATCTCTTCCTCCAAATCACCATGAAGGAAAGTTGTCTTCACATCCATCTGTTCTACCTCTAAGTCATAGGTTGTTGCAAGAGATAATAGGAATCAGATGGATGTCATCTTTGCAATAGGAGATAAGATCTCATCATAATCTATACCCTGCACATGTGAATACCCCTTCGTAACCACTCTGGCCTTATACTTTTCAACACTGCCATTTGTGCCAAATTTTTTCTTGAACACCCATTTGCATCCAATAGTTTTCCATCTAGTAGGCAAAGGCACCAAGTCCCAAGTTTGATTCTTGTCAAAATAAGCCATCTCATCCTCCATGGCCTCCTTCCAGGAACCTGCATCTTTCATATCCAAAGCCTCTGACATAGTTCTAGGTTCATCACTATTAATAAGCAAATAAAAAGCACAACTAGAATCAAGCAATGTATAACCAAAGCTCTCAAGTTGCTTTCTTATTCGTGTAGACCTCCTCAAAGGCTGAGGTTGAGGTTCAACTTCATCTTCTGATCTTTTTAGAGCTACTAGAGCTCTCCTCATCATCAGGTCCAATATTGTCTTTCTGTTCAATCTTCTCAGGGGAAATAGTAAACTAAACAACATCCTCTTTCTTTCTTTTTCTTCTAGCTATAAAACAATGGAAGAAGGTGTAAGCTCTCTAAAGATGACACTTCTGCTATACAACACTTTTTCAGCCACAGTGTCCCAAAGCTTGTATCCTTTCACACCGACACCATAGCTAATGAAGATACACTTAACAGCCTTGTTCTCCAATTTTGACCACTTCTCCCTAGGTACATGTGCATATGCCTCACAACCAAAAACATGAAGATTCCTTATTGAAGGATTTCTACTAGACTACACCTCCATGGGTGTCTTACCAACAAGAGCTAATGTAGGAGATCTGTTTACAAGATAGAAAGCAGTGGCAATAGCTTTAGGCCAAACTTTTATTCTAGGCCAGCTCCACTAAGCATACTCCTAGCCTTCTCCATCAGTGTCATGTTCATCCTCTCTACAACTCCATTTTGTTATGGGGTATATGGAGTTGTCTTATGTCTTTCAATCCCAAGTTCCTTGCAATATTTATCAAATTCTATACAACAAAACTCACCACCGTTGTCAGTTCTCAAACATTTAATCTTTTTACCAGTCTAATTTTTAGTAAAGGTTTTAAACTCCTTAAACTTTCTATAGACTTCAAATTTGCTTCTAAGAAAATAAATCCATGTCCTTCTACTATAGTCATCTATGAAATATACAAAATATATAGATTTTGATAATGAAGGAACATTAACATGACCAAATACATCAGAATGAACAAGGTCCAGCACACCAGAAGACTTATGAGAACTCAAGTAAAACTGAACATGGTTTTGTTTTCCATATATGCAATGTTCATAAAGTTGAACTCAAGATTACAATCATCTAACCCCTCAATGAGGTTTTTATTTTTGAGGGTTCTAAGACCCTTCTCACCAATGTGGCCAAATCTCTTATGCCATAACATTGTCTTTTCAACATGAAGCTTAACTTCCAACGCATGATTACAACCATCAGGACTAGATACAACATATTTCTTCACTGCTCATTCAGATGGTGGGGATGAAGTGACTGCTTCCCTCTTTCTTGAGTTAGAGGAAATATTGCATTGTGAAATACATGTCTCCATATGAAACAGAGTACCTCTCCTGGTACTCTTAGCAAGCACCATAGCTCCTCTAGTCATCTTGTATTTTTTTTTCGAAAAGACAACCTACACACCTGCATCATTCAACATACTTACAAAAAGAAGGTTCCATGCTAAGCCTGGGATGTGCATAACCCTAGAGATCCCCTTCACTCATCCATTAAGGAATTGAATAGAGGCTTTTCCATGACCAACAACCTTCAGATGAGAGTCATCACCCAGGTACACCTTTACACCATCGAACTCCTCATACTTAGTAAGCTAGTCTCAATGCGAGGTCATGTGGAATGATGCACTAGAATCGATCAACCACACATCATCAGATGCATGAGTTGCCAGGGCTGTGATGAAAGCACCGCCATCATCTTGTGACTTGTTAGAATCTAAATCTGGGTTCTTCTTCTTCTTTTTCTTTTCCTCTTTGCATTCCTTTCGAAAATGTCTAGTTTTTCCATAGTTCCAATAGAGAGCCTTGGACTTTCCAGGAGATTTAGATCTCCCATGGGATTTGGATCTACCCTTCTTAGCTTTTGTTTCCTTCTTTTTCCCTTTCTCCTTGGGTCTTCCATGAACTGCAAGAGCCTCTTTGGCTACCTCAAAAGACTTTCTCTACATCTCTTCAGATAACAGTAAAGAAACCACTTCATCCATTTTGAATGTGGATGTGGTTCTTCCAATAGCCACGATAAGATGATCCCATGAGTCCGGCAATGAAAAAAGCAAGGTCATACAATGATCCTCCTCCTCCATCTTTACACCAATGGATGTCAATTATGCAACCAACATGTTAAAAACATTCATATGTTCTGCAACAGATCCTCCATCCTCCATTCGAAGAGAGTACAACTTATTTCGCATAAAAAGTTTGTTAACTAGGGATTTGGCTTGATACACATCTCCCAACTTCTTCCAAAGAAAGTTTGCAGTAGCTTTCTTGTGGACATTTAACATGATAGAATCAACTTGACTAAGTCTTAAGAGACCCTTAGCCTTCTAATCCTTGAGATCCCAATCATCTTATGACATTGTTCCTGGTTTAGTGCCACTAATAGTTTCCCAGAGGTCTCGATCAACAAGCATGTCTTCCATCTTGAGCTTCCACAACTCAAAATTAGTGCCATTGAACTTCTCACCTCTATCCTTCTGGATGTGCTTGCCATCTCCTTGCTGCAATTAGATTTAGAATACTCTATACAGACTCCCACTCAACTTAAGATCAACTCAAAAAACCCCTACCCAACAACTAGGACCAAAGGTGATCAAACTCTGATACCAACTAAAAGGAAGCTAGGTGTGCAAAAAATTGCTTCCTACACTAATCTAATGAGGGGAGAGCTATGCAAATTCAAATTTAATCCTTACAATTACATCAAGATGAAAACATATAATAGAGATATTGTAGCAATACACATAGAACCAGAAAGAAGACATAAGAAGAGAGACAAGATATATCGTGGGGAAAACCCTTAATGGGTGAAAAACCCCACACTCAGAAACTTGTACAATGTATTATCAAAATATAATATGGTTTACAATACACTTGCAATGCAAGCTTCAATAGTCTTTGACACTTATGTCTGAAGTCAATCTGGTAGCATAATAGTACCTATCAATCACATACCACATCTCCTCCTCAAAGCACCTGTTTATATAGAATATACAAGGCAAAATTGGCTCTATCTTGGAATGGGCATCCAACTTGGCCTCATGGTCCAAAACCCACACCTATGGATAGTTGGTCAACATTGTAAGATGCATCTACACTTGTCCACAACTCCCATTCCAAAGAGGTCACCTATATCCAAAATGGGCTATGAAAGATGCTCTTACGACTCTTATGACCATCATAGATTCTGTCATAGCAGTTACAACTTACAACTGTAAGAGAATCCATTATACACAGGCTTGTTGATGACTACAATATACAGCCTTCTGGCCCTCCTTCTAGTGCCAGAAAACTGTTGATGACTACAATATACAGCCTTCTGGCCCTCCTTCTAGCGCCAGAAAACTGTTGATGACTGTTTTGATGCAATCATAACAATAAGTTAAAATTCACATATAATGAACTGAAACTATACTTGAAAGATAAGAAGGAATCATTTGAGATTCAACTAATCCCAAGTCTACAATGGTTTGGTTGGTCAAGTTCAGTTGGTCAATGTGAAGCTGTAATGTTCAAGGGGCCTTACGTAGTTTAGGTTTGTTTGATGGCTTACTGGACTAAGAATATGCAAAGAGGTCATAGATTTCAACAAGTATTCTGTTCATTTGCATACAAGTGTTACTGGGCTGCAAGTTTTAGATGGTTTTCTTGGATTTTTGCAGCTTTCTTCTTTATCTATTTATGAAAACTGTCTACTTATAGCTCTGTTATACATGCTTCTTCAAATTTGAGACAATTTCCTTTAGATTTCTACGTTTTCAGCTCAATATTTCAGATGGGTTGGGAAAAGTTAGAAAGATCTAATCTATACTTCATTTAATCTACCAAAGGATCTAATTGTTTCTGTCATGCACTATGTAAATACTACAGTAATTTGATCAAATCCACAGTAAAAACCCTAAATGTAAGTTCTGAGCATTTTCACAAACATACATTTAAAATTGCAAGCTCTCAAAGAAGATATTTCAAAACACAAAGAAGAGCAGGAGAACACTCAGAAGATAGATGCAGAACTCCAGATTCTATTGTATTAGAAACGAATAGTCATACATGATTTACAATGTAGGAATGACTCTTAGTTTCATTGATCATACTACAGAGAACTTACAAGCTTTACAGATACAGTAAGGCAGCCAGACATTCCACGCGCACCTTACTGCAGACAAACAGGCGACCTCCTTCTTCTACTCTAAACTATGCCCAGAAAGACTCTACAATTCTGGCAAAATCCTAAAATCCCTGTGTAAAATATTACAGTGTAGGGAGGCACAATATAAAGACATTCTGATTGTCCTCACTACACTAAAACCTAACTGAACCCCTGGTTCAAACCCTTGGTTACAGCAATAAATACAGGTGAACCAGCTCTCAAAAATATCTCTGAGCAGTGTCAAATCTGGGCGAAATATTGCCCCTTCTGAGAAGTTCCGGCAACTGGGTAATAACTTATGTTTGTCTGTTGCAGTAATACCTTCAGCTGCAACCTTATTCTTTACTTGAATGGCCTTGACTTTTCGCACTTCATCCTTATCTTCTTGCTCCTAAGATCGGATTTCTGCCTCTATGAGGTCACTGTGTTGACTTTCCAGCTGCTTCCTCAACTGCAAGCCTGCAAGACAAGACAAGCAATAAGTATTTCATTTATCACATAAACAGCATGAAATTAAAATAAGCGTTTAAATCTAGGTGACTGCGCAAGATTGTGGAAATCGGATCCAGAATACTCTCAAAACGCGTCCAAAATGCGCTCAGACTGCTCAAGATTCATCGGGTCAACTATCGCTGACCGGGAAAATGCCACAGGCGCCAAAAAAAACACTTTAAAATTCCACTGCCTCATTTCCTGCCCATCGGCATGACTATCGCTATCGGCGCGTCAAAAAACATGTTGGTCGACATTCACTTCATCATCATGATATTCTGGAAATATGATGCTCTCCCTCCTGAAGGTCCAGATGACGTCATCATGATATTTCGCTTCTGCATATCGGGGAAAAGAACAACATCATCATCATCATCATGTTGAAGAAGAATAGGAGGATATGGAATATAATCCTGCTGCTGAGGAAAGGAAGATGATGGTGACGTCATCATGATATTCGGGCTTCATTGAAATGCTAAGGATGACATCATCATCATGTCTAGTTAAGATCAGGGGATAATTGTGATATCGGGTCACCTAAGGAGCATGATCAGGATGATGAATGTAATATGACCCTTTTTGTGGCCAAGGTAACCCCCTCGAAAGATCAGGATGATGATGATGATCATCAGGATATTTACTTCTGTCGAACTTAGAATAAGACATCAACATCATATTTGGGAACCGGATCGTGCTTTGGAAAATATCATGCCGAAGGGAAAATGTGATGATGATGATCATCAGGATATTAGCTTCTTCGTTTACCAGATCAGGATGACGTCATCATGATATCCGGAGCCTTCGTTAAACTTAAAACATGACGTCATCATGATATTTCGCCAACCGGATCATGTTTTGGAAAATATCCTGTCGAAGGGAAATCAGGATGATATGATCATCAGGATATTTGGAAAAGGTCTTACTTCATCGACAAGAGGACTCTACGAAATATCAGGTGGACAAACAAGATCATGATGATCTTGACAATATGACAGGATAAAAAATATGATGATGATCCCCCTCATCGAATTTATCATGCTGACGTCATCATCATATTTTGTCCTCGGAGCATGAAGATGAGTTGAAGTCATCATGATATTTGCGCTAGGGTGATATTGTAAAATATGATCATGCTGTTTGAGGAATGCAATATCGCCTTCTTCTGAATAGATAGGGTGATCATCATGATATTGCAAAAAAGGCGATCAGGAGGATATGAACATGATGATCCTCTTAATCGAATTATCATGATGATGTCTCCATCACTTAGCGAATTTCAGTGAATGACCCTCTTGTGAAAGATCAGGATGATGATCATGATCATGCAAAAGGAGATCAGGAGGATATGAAGTCGTCATCATCATCTTAGCGAGGTTCAGCAAATATCATGATGATGACCCTCCGATAGTTTTTTAACATGTGCATGCAAATACGCCGATGGTGGATTTTCTAAGTCAGGGTGATCTTATAATATCATCTTGATATTATAATTTTAGGCGATGCAAAAATATCATGATGATGTTCGTGATACAAAGACTGCTCGAAGGGGAAACTTACCGTGACTTAAAGATGACATCATCATGATATTTGAACCTCAGGATATTATCGGGGGGGGGGGGCTTTTCAAATATGATGATGATGTCCTCATGTAACCAAAACTGAGTATATGACCTTCCTAAAAAATCATGATGCTGACGATGCGCCTAAGGCCTTTTGACGGGTAAAGGACACTACCACCTAAGATTGACGTCTGGATATTGCGACCGCATGATTTTTATCGGGTGATAGACCAAGATCATGATGACCTTGACAGCATGACTTAGGATATAAAAATATGATGATCCTCCTGCGAATATCAGGTTTGACCAAAACTTTGACTGTGCATAACTTCCACATATGAACGAATTTTTAAGTGAAGTAAAAGGCAAACCTGCATGAAATTTCAAGCTCTTTCTAAATATGAGGTCACAGAAACAAAATATGAACCTTGACAAACTGACCTCATGATGATGACCTACCTCATCATATATCATGATGATGATGCACCTGACCTTCATTTTACCAAACCGCCAGAAAGCAGAAAAACACAAGCAGAAGCAAAAAGCAAAACATCAGCAGGGGTCCCCATTTTGCTAAGGAGCATAATGGGGCGTGTTGTGAACATCACAACAACTAACAACCAAAACAAAACAATTAAATTCAGAGTGTTCAAGGAAACTAGATGAAATGAACTCATAACTTCCAACTATCTTTCCTGCAAATTACTATTCAGCTTGAGACTCAAAGTATTCAATAAAGATGCATGAATTTCCATTTTCAGTTTAGTTGTGTGCATGTGATTAATTATCCTCATCTTGAAGATCGGTTGAACAAACCAGTGACTGACATTAGCCTACGTAGGTGAGGATATTCCCTCATAGTCGACCGGATAGAGCCTTGCTGCCAGCGAGCGTCTATAGCCCTGGCAAGGTTATCGTTACAATTCTCCTAAGTAGAGCCCCACTGCCAGCGAGCGTCCATAGCCCCGGTAGAGTTACTTAGATGGCTTAATCTGGATTTTCAGTATAATCCGCTTTATTTATTTATTTATTTATTTATTTGTTTTCTAATTTTGAAGGATTTCATAAGATATAGCAATTTGTAACTTCATGATGCAAGGAGTGGACACTTGCTGAAATTAAGCTGAGAATTGTAATGGTAGCAAGGGTGACCTCTGATTTTTCACCTAATATCTACACTGGTATGTTCAACAAACCCAAGGATTTTAGGTGTGTCATCGTGAGAAACCTGCTTCGAATTCTCAATCACATTTATTGAATACAAAACTTCAGAAGATGAACAACTCTCTACATTCATGATAGTGACAAATTATGTGTAAATTGCAAATGGTTAACCTGAATATCCTAAATTTTATACTATTTTGAATGGTTGCTAGTTCTGCTCCTTAATACTCTACAGTAAAATAAAGATCCCTGCTGAGGAGACAACAAACAAACCAAACAAACAGGCTGTACAAACAACACAAGAAAAACTGTACAAACAAAAAGAAACAAAAAGCAAAAACAAATAGAAGACAAGCTATACAAACAACTAACCTAAAAAGAAAATAGCAAAAGAAGGACACAAAAACATAAACAACTACCCTATCAGACTATATACAAGCCTCTACAAGGCAATTAGAAACCCAGGAAAAAGACCCAAAAACACCCCTACTTGCATATTTCTTTAGGTTGTGCAGGAGTAACAGGGTACTAGTTATGGTCCTCATCATAGCAGATTTATCTTTGAATTTTGAAAAAAAATCTGGTATTCTAAATTCATTGTGTTTATCAGAAGAGCTCTTAATGACTACTAACTGAGGCAGCTCATCAGGGTTATGATTAATCCATAAGCATGTCCTATCTCTTGAATTTCCATAATCAAAATAGAATTTATCATTATTTACTAAGGAAAGGAAAGAGACAACCTGATGTGCCCTTAGCTCTGTGGAACACACTTGTTTATTAATAGCTGGTTTCTCATTTAGCTCTGCATTTTCATTGCCCAGCTCTATGTCTAGTCCTTTTTCAAGTTGAAAGATGAATGACTCTAGATGTATCATTTCTTCATCTTCATCCAGCTTTGTTCCTTCATTCTGGATGTTCAGTTTATCCTCAAATTTAGCAAACCTCTCAATGTTCTCATTAGTTTCCTGCACATCAGCACTTAAGTAAGTATCTTCATCATCATAATCTGATATACAAAAATTAATCATTTCTAAATCACTTAAGAGTAAAGGTGGGACAACAGCTTTTGATTGACAGGAGTACTCCTCTGTTTTATTTTTAACATGGCATGGGAGTGATGTCTAACTGTGTACAGCAGCTCCATGATCCTCTGTATCCTCTTTTTTCAAGAATTGCTCATCAGATGACTCACATTTGTCATTTAGTGAAGAGTCTAATCTTATTGACCTGCAACAATCTTGATTTTGATCATTTAATTCAAAGAAGTCAGGTGTAACACTAGGATTTACATTCTTTTCTATGACTTCACTAGTTTCTACAGTAGGGATCTCATCAATTTTAGTGTATTTTAATTTTGCCAATGCTTGTTTACATTTCTTTGCCAAATCATGTTCGTTAAAACTTTTCAGGTCAGATCCAGAGGTTTCTTCTTGAGAAATATTCCTTAGTAGTTCTATATATTTATCAAATGTATCAAGATGAACCTCACTTTCCTTTTCTTTTTCATTAAATCCTTTTTGCTTATTATCTAGAAAAGGGACATGAGCTGTGATTTCTTCTCTGCATTTTTTAGGATATTTATACTTTTCACTAACTTTAATCACAGCCGGATCCTGACGAAAAGACAGATTTTTTTTCTTACCATTACATGATTCCTGCCAAGAGATCTTATTATCCTTTATTTTTAGCATTGGTTCCATCTTTGTATCCTCTGCACATTTAATGACCGTTGATGTTGCATCCTCCTGTCGCTCAATAATCTCCTCACTTCCCTGCCAACTTTCAGCCTTATACACATCTGAGAGAGAGATTAGTCCTTTCAAATATAAATCTAATCTTGTAAGAAAAGATAGACAATTAAGCTCACCATGCTCTATGGACTTATGTATCCTACACCTTCCAAATAAACCATAGCTATATAAATTTTTAGGATAAAGCTGGTTATTCAAAGCTTTCTGAAATGAAGGAATGTCAACTTGAAAACTGTCCCTATATGAGTCCATTAAAAATGGGACCCTCTTTCAACTTTTTAGGCCTTTGAAATTTTATGAGATCTAACATATCTCAGAATATAACATTTAAAACTCAAAATTTTAACCCTAAACCAAATCAGGCCCTCCTTCTAGCGCCAGAAAACTGTTGATGACTACAATATACAGCCTTCTGGCCCTCCTTCTAGCGCCAGAAAACTATTGATGACTGTTTTGATGCAATCATAACAATAAGTTAAAATTCACATATAATGAACTGAAACTATACTTGAAAGATAAGAAGGAATCATTTGAGATTCAACTAATCCCAAGTCTACAATGGTTCGGTTGGTCAAGTTCAGTTGGTCAATGTGAAGCTGTAATGTTCAAGGGGCCTTACGTAGTTTAGGTTTGTTTGATGGCTTACTGGACTAAGAATATGCAAAGAGGTCATAGATTTCAACAAGTATTCTGTTCATTTGCATACAAGTGTTACCGGGCTGCAAGTTTTAGATGGTTTTCTTGGATTTTTGCAGCTTTCTTCTTTATCTATTTATGAAAACTGTCTACTTATAGCTCTGTTATACATGCTTCTTCAAATTTGAGACAATTTCCTTTAGATTTCTACGTTTTCAGCTAAATATTTCAGATGGGTTGGGAAAAGTTAGAAAGATCTAATCTATACTTCATTTAATCTACCAAAGGATCTAATTGTTTCTGTCATGCACTATGTAAATACTACAGTAATTTGATCAAATCCACAGTAAAAACCCTAAATGTAAGTTCTGAGCATTTTCACAAACATACATTTAAAATTGCAAGCTCTCAAAGAAGATATTTCAAAACACAAAGAAGAGCAGGAGAACACTCAGAAGATAGATGCAGAACTCCAGATTCTATTGTATTAGAAACGAATAGTCATACATGATTTACAATGTAGGAATGACTCTTAGTTTCATTGATCATACTACAGAGAACTTACAAGCTTTACAGATACAGTAAGGCAGCCAGACATTCCACGCGCACCTTACTGCAGACAAACAGGCGACCTCCTTCTTCTACTCTAAACTATGCCCAGAAAGACTCTACAATTCTGGCAAAATCCTAAAATCCCTGTGTAAAATATTACAGTGTAGGGAGGCACAATATAAAGACATTCTGATTGTCCTCACTACACTAAAACCTAACTGAACCCCTGGTTCAAACCCTTGGTTACAGCAATAAATACAGGTGAACCAGCTCTCAAAAATATCTCTGAGCAGTGTCAAATCTGGGCGAAATATTGCCCCTTCTGAGAAGTTCCGGCAGCTGGGTAATAACTTTTGTTTGTCTGTTGCAGTAATACCTTCAGCTGCAACCTTATTCTTTACTTGAATGGCCTTGACTTTTCGCACTTCATCCTTATCTTCTTGCTCCTGAGATCGGATTTCTGCCTCTATGAGGTCACTGTGTTGACTTTCCAGCTGCTTCCTCAACTGCAAGCCTGCAAGACAAGACAAGCAATAAGTATTTCATTTATCACATAAACAGCATGAAATTAAAATAAGCGTTTAAATCCAGGTGACTGCCCAAGATTGTGGAAATTAGATCCAGAATACTCTCAAAACGCGTCCAAAATGCGCTCAGACTACTCAAGATTCATCGGGTCAACTATCGCTGACCGGGAAAATGCCACAGGCGCCAAAAAAAACACTTTAAAATTCCACCGCCTCATTTCCCGCCCATCGGCATGACTATCGCTATCGGCGCATCAAAAAACATGTTGGTCGACATTCACTTCATCATCATGATATTCTGGAAATATGATGCTCTCCCTCCTGAAGGTCCAGATGACGTCATCATGATATTTCGCTTCTGCATATCGGGGAAAAGAACAACATCATCATCATCATCATGTTGAAGAAGAATAGGAGGATATGGAATATAATCCTGCTGCTGAGGAAAGGAAGATGATGGTGACGTCATCATGATATTCGGGCTTCATTGAAATGCTAAGGATGACGTCATCATCATGTCCAGTTAAGATCAGGGGATAATTGTGATATCGGGTCACCTAAGGAGCATGATCAGGATGATGAATGTAATATGACCCTTTTTGCGGCCAAGGTAACCCCCTCGAAAGATCAGGATGATGATGATGATCATCAGGATATTTACTTCTGTCGAACTTAGAATAAGACATCATCATCATATTTGGGAACCGGATCGTGCTTTGGAAAATATCCTGCCGAAGGGAAAATGTGATGATGATGATCATCAGGATATTAGCTTCTTCGTTTACCAGATCGGGATGACGTCATCATGATATCCGGAGCCTTCGTTAAACTTAAAACATGACGTCATCATGATATTTCGCCAACCGGATCATGTTTTGGAAAATATCCTGTCGAAGGGAAATCAGGATGATATGATCATCAGGATATTTGGAAAAGGTCTTACTTCATCGGCAGGAGGACTCTACGAAATATCAGGTGGACAAACAAGATCATGATGATCTTGACAATATGACAGGATAAAAAATATGATGATGATCCCCCTCATCGAATTTATCATGCTGACGTCATCATCATATTTTGTCCTCGGAGCATGAAGATGAGTTGAAGTCATCATGATATTTGCGCTAGGGTGATATTGTAAAATATGATCATGCTGTTTGAGGAATGCAATATCGCCTTCTTCTGAATAGATAGGGTGATCATCATGATATTGCAAAAAAGGCGATCAGGAGGATATGAACATGATGATCCTCTTAATCGAATTATCATGATGATGTCTCCATCACTTAGCGAATTTCAGCGAATGACCCTCTTGTGAAAGATCAGGATGATGATCATGATCATGCAAAAGGAGATCAGGAGGATATGAAGTCGTCGTCATCATCTGAGAGAGGTTCAGCAAATATCATGATGATGACCCTCCGATAGTTTTTTAACATGCACATGCAAATACGCCGATGGTGGATTTTCTAAGTCAGGGTGATCTTATAATATCATCATGATATTATAATTTTAGGCGATGCAAAAATATCATGATGATGTTCGTGATACAAAGACTGCTCGAAGGGGCCGTGACTTAAAGATGGCGTCATCATGATATTTGAACCTCAGGATATTATCGGGGGGGGGGGGGGGGGGGGGGCTTTTCAAATATGATGATGATGTCCTCATGTAACCAAAACCGAGTATATGACCTTCCTAAAAAATCATGATGCTAACGATGCGCCTAAGGCCTTTTGACGGGTAAAGGACACTACCACCTAAGATTGACGTCCGGATATTGCGACCGCATGATTTTTATCGGGTGATAGACCAAGATCATGATGACCTTGACAGCATGACTTAGGATATAAAAATATGATGATCCTCCTGCGAATATCAGGTTTGACCAAAACTTTGACTGTGCATAACTTCCACATATGAACGAATTTTCAAGTGAAGTAAAAGGCAAACCTGCATGAAATTTCAAGCTCTTTCTAAATATGAGGTCACAGAAACAAAATATGAACCTTGACAAACTGACCTCATGATGATGACCTACCTCATCATATATCATGATGATGATGCACCTGACCTTCATTTTACCAAACCGCCAGAAAGTAGAAAAACACAAGCAGAAGCAAAAAGAAAAACATCAGCAGGGGTCCCCATTTTGCTAAGGAGCATAATGGGGTGTGTTGTGAACATCACAACAAGGCTATAAATAACATATTCTCCTACAACATGTCATAGTCCACCTTGGGGCACCCAAAGATGCCTTTTTCAAAGATGATCCTCGACATGTGTCTATACTTGTCTTACAAGTTTCTATTTTTGACTCTTACATGTCATAACTTCATCATAGGGATCCGTCATAACTATTTCAGTCAATATTCCCTTACACAACATCCAAGATGCCGACACCTAGGAAATTACTCCTACCACAAAGTGGGACACCTATCTCCTCATGTTAGGACAAAATTACAAGTTGTCATCTTCCATGTAGGATGACACATCACCATGCCACATCCCACAAAATGACAATATAGAATTTAAAATTAATTTACATCATAGGCAATGAATAAATAAATACAATCAAAATAATGCAAGGAATTACCAAGGTTGAGACACCTTAATTCCCAACAAAAAGGGTATTTTCATTTCACAGTCAAAGTATGCTAAGGAAATGTTGAAGAAGTTTGGAATTGAAGACTCCAAACTAGTGTGTACTCCCATGACTAACTGTTGGAAGTTAAGAAAATATGATGAATCTCCTAATTCTAATCAAAGAAAGTACAGATCAATGATTGGTGGATTGTTATACCTAACTACTACTAGACTAGATATCATGCATGGAGTCTGTCTTGTGTTTAGATTTCAAGATGATCCTAGAGAGTCACATGTTTTAGCGGTAAAGAGGATATTTAGATATTTGAAATGTGCTCTAAAGTTTGGCCTATGGTATCCCAAGGATACTAATTTCTCCCTAAGTGCATATATAATTGCAAATTGGGTAGGATGTACAGATGACAGAAGAAGTACAAGTGGTGGTGCTTTCTTTCTAGGAAGAAAACTTATCTCATGGTTAAGTAAGAAGTAGGACTCAGTGTCATTATCTACTATAGAGGCATGATATATTGCAATAGCATCTTGCTACACACAAGTGTTATGGATGAAATAGACATTGAAGGATATCAAAGTCTCATATGATGAACGTATTTCTATCCTATGTGACAATACAAGTGCTATCAACATTTCAAAAAAAATGGTGATGCATTCAAGGACAAAGCACATTTCAATCTGGTATCACTTCTTAAGAGAAAATGTTGCAGAGAATGAGGTGAAGTTGGAGTATGTACCTACCAAGGATAAAGTTGCAGACATCTTTACAAAGGCTCTCCCTAAGGATACTTTTGAGTATCTCTTATAGAAGTTAGGGGTTATTGACTCTCCTTCCAACTAGATGCATAAATGTGTGCATATGTCTAGGAAGCATTTCAAGATACACTTTTGGCCCTGGAATGATGTTGAAGGCTACCTTTTAGCGGGAGTAGGTAGTTATACTATTGGTTGGTATATTTAGATGGAGCATCCTTTATGATCTTATAGGGGAGAGTGTAGAAGAGGTAGAGAAGATACTTGATAGTGTTAGAGTTGTTTCCCTTTTCCATTGATGTCAAAGGTGGAGAGAGTTGAAGTGATTGAAAAACCATTATACATAGAGGTGTGTGAAGAGTAAAAGTTATTTCTATTAGGGGGAGTATGAGTATTACTAGTTGCAAAGCTTCTAATTGATTTCTTTAGGTCTTGATGGTTTATAAAGAGTTGGTGTTATATCAATGACAAAGGGGGAGATTGTTGGAAACTTACTTGTGTTGTCATTGATGTCAACCTCTAGTCGGTAGTTCACTTGGTTTCCAAGTGCTTTTGAGAAAAAATGATAAACACATGTACAGTGTGAAGGAGATACCCTCAGTATTATGCTCCACATTTTTCCTAGTTGAAGATATGATTGTATAGTTTGGAAGTGTTGTTTAGAGGTGTTATATCTAGAGTATCAAGTTCTAGATCATGTGGAAGTAGAGGATGTGTTTGACAGAGTATTCGACTGTGAAGAAGACTATCTGGGAGAAATGATATTTCTTTGCATTTCTCTGCATTGAGGTTTCATGTCATGTGGATCTAGGGATGTTCTTCTACAGTCTATATCTACCTTTCCTTGAAGTTTCATGTGTTGGGTTGCTCTACAAGATTAGTTCTTGTGTTGATCTTCAGTGGTAGTGGATCCTAATGTGCTTAATGAAGATATTATTTATGTTAGATGGTTGCAGCAATGTTACAGAGATTTCTAATGATGTTAAATATTGTGAAAAGGTGTGTGGATGTTGTAGAGTGTCTTTCTATGGTCTGCACAATTTGTTTGGACTTGGAGAAGCGTGAATATGGTCATTAGCTCAGGTTTATCTGACCTCACTTACTAGTACCATTTGCAAAGGTACCTTGTGGATTGTGGATGTGCTAAGCAGCTCAATGATACAAATTTGACTCTTGGTTATCCCTTGACATGGACCACTTTCATTTCTTTCCACTATGGAAGTGTTTAGTGTCAACCTAAGTTATATTGCATGTATGTAATGCACATGCTTCATCAGGACTGACCTAATTAAGATAGGTCTTGGTTGTAGATGGTATAAATGGAAGATGAAGTTGAATGGAGTAAGTTAGAGAAGAATATACAAATGTGAATCAAGGGAAGTAATATTGTGTGTGAACTTAAATGCTTATGACTATGGAATGTAGTGAACTGAAAGTGTCTACATTTTAGTGTGCCAGAACTTACTGTAGGCAATGAGCCAAAGGTTGTGGATGACAAGGATTGGTAGTGGTGGATCTCTCCTATTACTTTGAGATAGTGAATCTCTTTGTAATAGTTTTCTTCTTTCTTTTGTCTTCTGGGTAGTGAGCCTTTCTCTGACAATGAGCCTTTCTTTTGGGTAGTGAGGCTATTGATTTTCAGTGTTGTTATTCATATATATGTGAGCTAATCCTCGCCATGGTTTTTCTCTTATTAGGTTTTCCATGTAAATTTGGTTTTCTTATGTGTTTTCATGTGTTAATCAACAAGGCTCAAAGACAATGTACAATCATGTAGTAGACTTAGAATTACATATGTTAATGTAAATGCTTTTAAAGTGCTACTAGTATGGTCTCATAAATGCTCTTGATTATTCTCTTGATGGCCTCTACTTGTTGCTTGTTGTTTTCTAGGTGATTTCAAAATGAATAATGACTGTCCTTAAATTCAACAACATAGTACACAAATCCACATAAAATTTCTCTAAGTCAAGACACAATGACTAGTGTAATAAGTTAGCTTCGGCTCATTTTGAATTTTGAAATTTGGTGGGTTAGGTCCACAACTCCATAGGTGATCTAGATCATTTCTGCACTCATGGATCTAACTTTGCTTGGCAAATAATATAAGCAAATACCTATTCCATACTTAAGACACATCAAGAGAAAGTAACTATAAAAATGGAAATGAAACAATATCACCAAATGAGTCCTTGTTGCATGTAGAGTTAAAACTTTACATTTTCATTTTTGCTTGATCGCTGCTCATTATTTCATTTTTAGTTTGTTGCCAAGTTTCTATAGTTTCTATTGTTATTTATTTCATGTCTATGGAGCACGCCACATGTCAGTATTTCTAAGTATCACAGATAGTGCTACATGTTTTCTTTATGCTTCGCGGTTAGCAGATGCTACTAGAACATGCCATGTATCCTTAGCATAGTTTCTTTTATTAAGTTGTTTCCTGTGTACAAAATGCACCACGTGTCATTTTCATGGAGCTTGAGGAGAGGTTTTGTTTGATGCAACTTGCATGCGGAAGGTGCCAAGTGTCTTTTTGTTGTAGTAGCAGATGCTACCGCATGTATCTTTATTTGATAGATTTTGAGACACCGAGAAGCATATGGTGGGCCCGAGGTGTTATGCCTTAGGTTTTCTATTTATAGAGGAGAGTGCCACGTGTTGTGTGCAGGAGTTCAAATGACGAAAACTAAAGATTCTTTTGAAGCTTGCAGGTAGTGTCATCTGTCCCATTTTGAGACCCATGAAAGTTGTCACGTATAAAGCAGTAAAGAGGGGCAGAATGCACCAAGTGTCGCTACCGCAGGATTTTGAGAAACTTTTAGATGAAGCTTTGGAAATAAGCACTGGTGTGTGACGTGTTACTTTTTTTGCATTATGCGGAGGATGCCACATGTTGCTATATTTTGTTGAGTTTTGAAAAGTGACGGCATATGGTGGGCCCTGCAAGGTAAAAGCTACAGTTTCTAAAGTGACGCAAAGAATGACAAGTGCCATCACCATGGGTGTTCAGGATGCAAGGTAAAAGAAGATTTTAAGTGATGTAGAATGTGCCAAGTGTCCCAGTTTTGAATCTTTAGGTGTCGCCACCTATCAATCTCTAAGGTATGGTGGAAAGCGGCAAGTGGCAATGTCTCATCTGTTTTGTTAATAAGTAAAGGAAACTATGCAGCAAGCGGAAGGTGCCATGTAACATTTTTTCCGACCATTAGAAGCTCGTGAATTTTGCCATGTGCCTCAATAGAACTACAAGTTAAAGGGCCACATTTTTAGTGTCACTCAACCAATGGGCATGCAGAGAAGAAACAATTGCAGATTCAAGAAGAGTTTCAGTGCCAGTTCAACTTTCAATTGAATTCCAGTTCAGTTGAGGCCATTGAGTCTGTAATCGGTTGGAGGCGATCTTGAGTCAAATTTTGTTGCTATAAATAGGGGAAGGTTTTGTAACAGAGATAGATATTGATTAAGAATTCAAAGTTTTGACTATGATTAGATTGTATCATTTTGCCTTAATTTAGCTATTTCAAGAAGGAAGTAGATAAATCTATGCATGTTTTTGTGCCTTGTGTATTTGTTGAATTGTTAATGAAAGAAGCTTTGTTCTATGCCATTGATGATATTTTCTGTGTCTCTGTATAATTGCTTTGAATTTGGATTTTGATTCTAAATCTATTTGCAATCTGTTTATGTTGATCATGCTTCATTTCCTCTTTGACATAACTGAATCCTAAAGGTTTAATCACTGTGCTAGTTGTTGATACTTATATAAATCTGCTGCATTGCTAATAGAGTTAAAAGCTTTTGTTTATTGTATTTGTAATCTTGTTTTTTTCTTCCCTTTACCCAAAATCCCATTGAAAAAAGAAGAGCTAGCTTCTATAAAATCTGGAGGTTGTTTCAAGTGTCGAGTCCCACATTCTTGAAGCTTCCCATGTTGGTGTTGGAATCTATGCAATTTTAGCCATCAACAGGTTTTGGCACACCTGGTGGGACCTTTCTTGAATTTTTATCAAGATCGTATGAATCAGAGAGCATCAAGGAGTCAAAGTTATGGACCAACAAGAACATAGTCAGCCACTAATCTAGGGATCTTATTACCTTCATTAGTAGCCACTCCAAGAAGAAGACTAAATCAAGTAGTAATAGCATTAGGAATAATCATGGTAGTACTTGCTCCACCACGAAGTTATGCAAACTAGAACAATAGTAGCCTACTTATTTTGTCGATGCTACCAAATACTTAGGATTCAATCCCAGCTAATGCTTTGAAGGCCTTGCCCAAATTTAGTGGAGAAGATGCCAAGACACTAGGAGAACATCTCTAAGATGTGTCGGATGTGTGCACAATACACGTTATTATAGTACAAAATGTTGCGATCAGACTGTTGGTGGCTTCTTTTAAAGGGAAGACTCTAGATTGGTATAGGTCTTTGCCATCGAATTCCATATCCACTTGGGACCAACTTGGAGATGCCTTCTTTGCAAGATTAAGTGAAAAGGGTGATAAATCATCCCTACTACAGCTTGATCACTATAAAGAGAGCACCTCAAGAAGTCATAACAAATTTCAACACTAGGTTTCAAAAGACCTGTGAAAGAATCCCTACTATAGCTAGGCCACCATTAGGTATGGCTATCATATTCTATGTCAAAGATTTCAATTCTGATATATCTGTGATGATATAGTCCCTAGGAGGACAAACCCTACCAGAAGCATATGAGTTGGTTGTAAAAGCTGAGAACAATCTAATAGATGCTGGAAAGTTGCCTCTGAGGCCTCCCATGCCTATATTCCTAGAAATTTCTATCCCTCTACCACAAGAAATCCCTAATCCACCATCTGTACTTGTGTCCATGTACACCTTCCCAACGCCTCAACAACCCACTGTGTCAACACCCTCTGCCCCTCCCTCTAAAATGGATGATGTCAAGAACATTCTTAGGACCTTTTCAAATGAGATTATTAATCTCAAAAGGCAACAAACTTCTTACTTGAAACCTTCTTACCAGGGATTGGGCCAAGATAATAGACCCACATATCAGCCAAACCAATACCAAAGTGCTCAAAGACCTAATAATCCTCAACCTTCTAATCAATTAGTTATAGTTCCCACACCTTTGCAAGTTGTTCCCTCTAACCCAGGTAGAGAAATGGTCCCTAGCCAAAACAACCAAGCAAAAGATGCCAATGCTTGGTGTTTTCCTTGCAACAACGCCCATATGCCTAGGGATTGTCCTAGGGGAAATTTACAACATAAGATAGCATAACAAAGAAGACAAGAAAATCAAGTTGTTGTGTCTAATGTCCCTCCATATCAGTCACCTGGTGTTCAGAATGCAGTAATGGTGGCTTAGATGCAAGGAATATCTATTCAACAGGAGGAAGAGATTGCCCCATAACATGCTTTGTTTTCATGGATTGAAGATGAAGAGTCAGTCTTTCTAAATGAAGCATCTACCTCCAAGAAACCCTTGGTACAGTCTAATTACTACACCAGGTCAAAGAGGAGAATGGTGGAACAACTTGAAGCCATAAATAATGAAGCTGTTGGGGTCCCTCTCTTCCAAACTCACTATAATCCCACTCTGAGGCAAGAAATACCTCAGCCACCTTAGAATCAAGCAGTCTCTAACCTGGTATTGGAAAGAGCAAGGTATCCTTACTATCCTAAGATACAGACATTGGGACCCATGAATGGAGTAGAACAGCTAAAGAAGACCATTGTACATGTGTCAATATGGGATATGCTAGCTATTCCTAAGTAAAAGACACTGTTGCAAGAAGCATTGCAGACCTAGGAAGATCCTAAAGCGGTTCATACAAAAGAAGGAGATACTAACAAAGGGAGGACTCAAAACAAACATACTCCACCTCTACAGACAACCACCCAGCTAAATGCCATGACAAAGGTAAGCAAATCTAGGCCTGAACCATTTTATCTAACTTTAATAGTGGACAAGAAACTATTGTACAACTCAATAATAGATTTAGGGGCAAGTACTACAGTCATGCCAAAGCAAATAGCTGATGCTTTAAAAATAAAATATGAGCCACTGGCTAAAGGGGTCATGCAATTAGATGGGAAGTCTATCCAAACCATAGGAAGGATCAAGCAACTCCCATTGCAGTCGTATACTTGCCCAAATATAACTGTCTTGCAGGATGTGGTGGTTATTGATATTCCCGCTATCTTTGGTCTATGCCTATCTAGAGATTTCAAAGCTAAAATAGGAGGATACATGTCACTTGATTGGTCACATTTGATTTTGAGAACTAAATATGGGACAAAGATGAAGGTGTTGTCTGAGCCCCTATCTAAAGATCATATTACTGAAGAACCAACTCCAAGAATTGAAGCATCTCATGCTATAATGAATAGGGAAGAGAGAATTTTTGTTGAGAAAATGGGAGGCTGGACTGAATATGATCAATAGGAAGAAAAAAATAGTCAGTTTATGACCATTATGCAGAGTCACCCTTATGGTAATTATGACTCTACTACTTTGGGCACTTATGTAATCTTTGAAGAGGGCTAAGAAATACCAAATATAATGAGACAAGAAGTATCTGAAAAAGAAGATTCTGATAGAGACTCAGAAATATGGACCTTGTCAAACTTTGATGGGGCCAGCAGTAAGAATGGTGCTGGGGCAGGTTTATGTCTCACTTCTCCAAATGGTGAGAAAATTATTAGAGCCATACGCTTCCAATTTGTTTGTACGAACAATGATGCTGAGTATGAGTCTTTGGTGCATGGTCTTGTGTTAGCAAAGACAAAAGGGATAAAGAATCTAATGGTCAAAGGTGATTTGGAGCTAGTTGTGAAACAAATTAGAGAAAATATTGTGGCAAAGAATGTAAGGATGAGATCTTATCACCATAGAATTTGGTATCTAATTGATGGTTTCGATGCTTTTAACATAGAAGTTGTTCCCGAAATTCAAAATACTGAAGCTGACAGAATGGCACAAATTGGCTCTCAATTTGACCTAGAAAGTGACTTGCTCATTACAAATGAGGCAGTAAAAGTCATAGTTAGGCCAGCAATCCCAAATAATGTCTAGAACTGGCAAGTCTTTGACAATGATCTTCAGGTACTTTTATTTCTGCAACAGTTGAGAGAATTTGCAAACCAATTACAACCCAAGATTAAAGAAGCAGATGGTGACCAGATTATTCAATTAAAGTCTAATAAGCTCCCAAAGGGTTTAATCATGTTGGAGAACTTGTTTAACCTAGATGATGTGAGCTTGGATAAGAGGAAGTTTAAGGCAAGCAAAGATGATTATTCTGAGATTCAAGTCATCGAAGGAAGAAAGTTGAAGGTAGGTAATGCTACTACTCAAGAGGAAAAAGATAAGTGGATTTCTATATGTAACAAGTATGATAGAGTAATTACATGGACCTATGATGATCTTCATGGTTATAATAGAGATGTCATTCAACACACCATAGAACTTGTTGAAGGGTCAAAATCAATCCATCAGAAATAGAGACCAATGAATCCTAGGATTGAGCCTTTAATGGTGGATGAATTGCAAAAGCTCCTAGAGTCCAAAATTAATTTTCCATTAAGCATTCAACTTGGGTGTCTAACCTAGTGCTAGTAAGAAAAAAAATGGAGACATAAGGCTCTGTGTAGACTTCAGAGAACTGAATAAGGCTTTGTTAAAGGATCATTACCCCCTGCCTTCCATGGAGCAGATTTTGCAAACAGTGGCTAGATCAGAGAGATTCTCCTTGCTTGACAGTTTCTCAGGATATAATCAGATCTGGTTGGCAAATGAGGACCAGCATAAGACAATATTCACAACAAAGTGGGGAACTTTCGCATATGCTAAAATATCATTTGGTCTTTCAAATGCTGGAGCCACTTTTTAGTGCTCTATGGATATAGCGTTTAAAGGCCTAATAAATAAGATCATTCTGATCTATTTATATGACCTTACTATATTTACCAAGAATGCCAAAGATCACTTTGAGCATTTAGAAGCTATTTTTCAAAAGTGTCAAGAATTTAGAATCTCTCTAAATCCTAAGAAGTGTGTCTTTGCTGTGCCACAAGGGAAACTTCTGAGACACATCGTTTCAAAAGATGGAATTTCCATTGATACAGAGTGGGTCACAGCTCTACTAAATTTGTCTTTATCAGTCAACAAAAGAGAAGTTCAGTCCTTTTCAGGTAAGATCAATTTTGTTAGTCAATTTATATCTAATTTTATAGGGCTAGTTAGGTCCATCACCCTGATGCTGAAGAAAGATTTAGTTTTCAAATGGACAACTGAAGGGAGACAAGCTTTTGAAGAAATCAAGAAATCTATCTCCACTGCCCCAATACTAAGATTTCCAAATTTCTCTAAGCCCTTCATAATGTATGTGTATGGAGGAGAATATAGTGTTACAGCTGTTCTAACTTAGAAGGATGACAAGGAAGAAGGAGAACACCCAATTGCATTCTTCTCCAGGACACTAAGGGAGTATGAATCAATGACAAGGAAGAAGGAGAACACCTAATTACATTCTTCTCCAGGACACTAAGGGAGTATGAATCAAGGTATAATTTTGTTGAGAAGCAAGCTTATGGAATGGTTAAAGCTCTTAAAAAATTTAGGCATCCAGTAACAAGAAATAAGATCTTAATACTAGTAGCTCACCCAAGTGTTAGGGAGTACATTACAAAAAAAAGGGCCAATTGGATAACTAAAATTTTAGAATATGATGTTGAGGTAAGGCCTACTAAATTGGTCAAGGGTAGGGGACTCTACCAGTATATTGTCTAAGACACTGAGACATCAATAGTACAAGAAATAGAAGATGAAGCAGTATTGAAACTCCAAGAGATTGATCAAGGTTCTTGGGTGAGTGACAAAATATAGTTCATAAGAATTGGTGTTTTCCCTAGTGAACTCTCCCCTGATAAAAGAAGATATTACAGACAACAAGGAATTCATTTCGTACTAATTGATCATGTTTTGTTTAGAAGAAATTTTGATGGAATACTATTGAGATGTGTTGAAAAGGATGAAGCCCAAAAGATAATGCATGAGTTTCATCATGGAGCCTCATGTTGGATTTAGGACAGACAACTGGAAGGGGGGGTGAATCAGTTGTCCAAAACTTTCTTCCAATTAAACACTTAAATCCACTTTGTAATTCAGTAGCATAATAATGAATCAATCATGAAAACATAATACATTAAATCAAGAGCAGAAACACATTAACACATAAGACACCAAGATTTTGACGTGGAAAACCTGATTAAGGGAAAAACCACGGGGTAATTAACCCAAGATTGTATTCTCTATTAAAAGAATAGAAAGAACAAAATGGCACATGCCAATTAGGGCTCACTACTTGAGCACACTGCTCACAAGAGGCCCACTGCCTACACGAGACACACTGTCTATAGAATAATAACTATCACATACTTGAACTGGAGAATAGAATCTTCACCATGCTTGAGTTAGTTCCATTTAAGCTCAGTACTTCTGCTCTACCTTTCGCTCTGCTCCTCTCTACCACACTCTCATCCTCACTAGATACATTTGAAATGACTTTACAATCCCTTATTTATACAAGACATCGACTTAGGAATAATCAACTAAGTCGGCAAACATTACGAAGAAAATACATAAATACATCATGACTAATTACAAAAGACTTCACACAGATCAACACATTGTCAGCCACACAGATCTGAGACTTCAATCTTCTTCTAGGAACACGCCAATCTTCACATAACATCTTCAAGATCATCCACAAGATGTGTAACTCATCCGGTCGGCCAGACTTAGGAAGAACACCATCATCTGGAAGTAATTCTTCAATTGCAAGCTCAAACTCCAATGTGGACCACCAACACGAACTAGACACGATCCAAAGACCTCCACAAACTTGCCTGAATCACCAAGAACATCCACACTACATCTACTTACTGAAATCCTTATCTCCTTCATCCAGAACCTCAAGAACATAGTCTGTCATCATTGTCACAATGGAATAGATGCTTACGGACCTCCAGACCATGAACCAATTGAGTTGTCAATTCACATTGACTTCCTAAACACTTCACCAAATCCATAGAACAAGATATTGCATTTCTAAATCTCACCGGACCTATTTGTATCACTCTGTCACCTCTGAACATCTACCAGAACCATTTTTACTTGAGCGGCCACAACTTCTTTAGATCTTCATGCAGACCTTTGAAATCTTTACTGGATCATCTTAAGACACATATCTACAAACCCTTTGATGCGCATCCTCTGATCTTTATCTTAACTAGGATTTTTAGCTCATTATCTTCACTATTCTTCTCTATTCCTGATTAGGGCTAATTTTCTCAATATCCTCAGCACACAGCTCATCCAATCCTTATCATCAATGCAACAGGAGTATGTTGACATCAATGACAACACCGGTTAGTCCTATACTTGCAACAATCTCCCCCTTTGTCATTGATGGCAACATATGATGTGAAAAACTATTTTGACCATCAAGACAAGAATTTTTTCTCACTGACACAACTCCCCCTATCAACAACAACCATTCACATGTCTTCTCTTTCTTTACTGCTCCCCCTTTGATCAGCAACCACTTTTTTTTCACATGTCTTCTCTCCCCCTTTGACATCAATGGCAAAGGGCACATACTTGTAACTCCAACACTTTAGAATCATACCAGCTACTCACCCTGAGTGGCAGCTTCCCAAATATCAATCCAAACCACAAGATATGACTGTGAGATCCACCGGATTGATGCACATCAGTGCACCTTAATTTAGAATGGGAGGGGTAATAACCCCTAACTTCTCCCTGAGATACTCAAAAGAATCCTTAAGAAGAGGTTTAGTAAAGATATCTGCAATGTAATCCTTGGAAGACACAAACTCCAATCTGACCTCATTCTTGTTCACTTGCTCTCTCAAAAAGTGAAACTTGATGGATATATGTTTGGTCTTTGAATGCAACACTGGATTCTTAGATATATTTATTGCACTTGAATTATCATAGAAGATTCTGATAGGCTCCTCATACTCCTCTTTGATGTCTCTTAGCATCTGTTTCATCCACAAAATTTGAGTGCAACTACCTGATGTTGTAATAAATTCTGCTTCTGCAGTGGACAGAGATATTGCCTCTTGTTTCTTGCTCAGCCAAGGAACCAATCTCTTTCCCAAAAAGAATGCTCCACCACTGGTACTCTTCTAGTCATCCACATCTACTACCCAATCCGCATCTGTATATACATGAAGAGAGAAATCATGATCTCTAGGATACCACAGACCATACTCAACTGTCCCTTTTAGATATCTAAAAATCCTCTTGATTGTCATGACATGAGATTCTCTAGGATCAGCTTGGAATCTAGAAACAAGACCAACAACATTCATAATGTTAGATCTAGTTTGAGTGAGATACAACAATCCTCCAATCATTGACCTGTACTTTTTCTGATCATCCTTAGGAGAGTCATCATCTTTGCGCAATTTACATCTTGTTGCCATGGGAGTACTCATTGGTTTTGATTCTTCCATCCCAAATTTCTTCAACAATTCTTTTACATATTTGGTCTGAGAAATGAAGATTCCTTTCTTAGTTTGAATGATTTGCAGACCCAAAAAGAAATTCATTTCCCCAAGCATGGACATCTCAAATTCACTTTTCATTTGATTTGCAAAAGTTTTGCACATACTATCTCTTCCTCCAAAAATGATATCATCAACAAATACTTCAACAATCAAGATATTTTCATGATCAATTTTGAAGTATAAATTACTGCCAGCAGTACCTTTGTTGAAACCAATCTTCAAAAGATGCTTATCCAATCTTTCATACCAAGCTCTAGGGGTTGCTTGAGTCCATACAGTGCTTTCTTCAACTTGCAGACCATATCACCATGATCAGACAATTGAAATCCATCCAGTTGCTCAATGTATACTTCTTCCAAGTCACCATTCAAGAAGGCAGACTTGACATCCATCTGATATACTTTAAAATCCTTGAAGGCAGCAAAAGCAAGAAATAATCTGACTGCTTCAATTCTTGCCACCAGAGCAAAAGTTTCTTCAAAATCAACTCATTCTATTTGAGAGTAACCCTTGTAGACCAATCTGGCTTTATTTTTGATTACTTCACCATCTTCATTTAGTTTGTTCCGGAAGACTCATTTGGTTCCAATCACATTCTTGTTTTTAGGTCTGGGAACAAGATCCCATGTGTGATTCTTCTTAATTTGCATTAGCTCTTCCTCCATTGCTTTAGTCTAGTTTTCATCATTGCAAGCTTCATTCACCATCTTAGGTTCAACTTTTGAAATTAGACAATACTCTTCTGAATCTTGAGCAATCCTTCTTCTTGTTTGTACCCCTTTTCTTTTATCACCTATGATTTGACTTCAGAGTGGTTCAGTCTTACATACCTGGGAACTTTGGGAGTTCCTTGCACTTCTGATTCTTGAACAGGTTCAATCACACTTATCTCTTCTTCCTGATTTACCGAATCAGTCTGGATCTGAATCTCAGAGGGAGCTTGGACTTCTTGAACAAAAACATCATTTTGATCATCTTCATTATATTCATAAAACCTTGAGGGTTTTTCAATACCTTCATCAACCTTCACATTTGTACTTTCCACAATCTTCCTTAATCTCTTATTATAACACCAGTATGCTTTGCTTTGAGTAGAATAACCTAAGACTATTCCTTCATCACTTCTAGCATTAAATTTTCCTAGATCTTCATCTCTTTTAATGTAACATTTGCTACCAAAGACTCTGAAATAACTCACAGTAGGAGTGATGCCAAACTAAAGTTCATAAGGAGTCTTATAGGTATTGCTTCTGACTTGTACTCGATTGAGAGTATAGACTACAGTGCTGACAGCTTCTCTCCAATAGATCTGAGGAATATTTTCTTCCATCATCATGGTCCTAGATGCTTCCTAGATGGTCCGGTTCTTTCTCTCTACTACTCCATTCTGTTGTGGAGTCCTAGGAGCAGACAACTGTCTCTTTATTCCATGTTTCTCATAGAATTCTATGAACTCACCGGATGTGAATTCTCCACCTCTATCAGACCTCAGACATTTTAATTTTAATCCAATTTCATTCTCTACCATAGCCTTGAATATTTTGAATTTCTCAAGAGCTTCTGATTTCTCTTTCAGAAAAGTAATCCACATCACCTAGGAATGGTTATCAATTAATAACATGAAGTATCTATCACCTTGAACACTCTTGATTCTTGCCAGACCACATAGATTAGTATGAACTAAGTCCAATAATCCGATAGAAGATTGTTCCTTTCTTTTGAATGAGACTCTGCTTTGTTTCCCAAACTGACATTCTTTGCACAAAGTATTTGTAGGTTTCACCAGTTTTGGAAGATCTCTTACAGCTTGAGTGTTGCTTATCTTGATGATATTATCAAAATTCACATGACACATCCTCCTATGCCATAACCAACTCTAATCAATTTGCACAAATAGACAACTTTTACCAGTACCAACTAAATGGAAGATATTACCTTTTGTTTGAGTACCGGATGTAATCTCTATTCTGGAACTTTCAAAGATCTTGCATTTTCCATTCTTGAATTAGAGATCATAGCCTTTGTCCACCAACTGTCCAACATTGAGAAGATTGTGCTTCAGACCTTCAACATATAGTGCATTACTAGTTTTGTTCTTTCCATCAAAAGAAATGGTTCCTCTCCCTCTGATTCTGCCAACGGAATTATCACCAAACTTTACCACTCCTTCATACCTTTCCAAATCTATGAACTTATTTTTGCCACCTGTCATATGGTGAGTGCATCCACTATCAATGACCCAATCATCCTTTTCTTCAACTTGGGCAGCCAGAGCTCTTTCCACAATTTTATGATTGACAGATACAGAGGACATTGGATCTTCTTCCTTGATGGCAATGAACACCTAGTCACTTCCGGATTTGTTTCCTGTCTCTGATTCATCATCTGTTACTCCATTATCATCATCTTCATGAACATAGTAACAATTCTTTTGGAACCTTGATCTGTTAGGATTTGGCCTTGAAAATCTTTCCGGACACCTTGAGGCAAAATGACCAATCTTATTGCAGCTAAAACACTTAAAAGGCAATTTCCCTTCATACTTACTAGATCCTCTTGGCAGTCTTTTCACAATAAGGGCTTCAAGTTGAGAAGTTTCTGCTTCTTCTTCCAGGTCTGTTCTTGCTTTTTCATACCATGATAGTTTCCTTGAAGAGTTCTCTCCCGGATCAAACCTTTGTTTACCTTTTACAGAGGCACTGGCTTTGAATGCAGATTCAATCTTGGGGGGCCATCTCCAAACTCGATCAATTCAAATGCAGCCAATTTACCAACCAATTGATCTCTTGTGACACCTGAATGGGCTTTGAATTCTTCAATGGCAGCAACCTTGTATTTATAAGAAGCAAGAAGGGACCTGAGAACTTTGCCAACAATCTCATCTTCGTCCAAGACTCCACCAGCACATCTAATGCCACAAACAAGTTCATTTACTCTTGGCATAAAATTAGTGATATTTTCATCTTCTCTCATTTTCAGATTTTCAAATTTTCCCTTCAAACTTTGTAGCTTTGCACATTTAACATACTTGTCTCCTTCATGCAGAAGTTCCAATTTTTCCTAAATCTCAAAAGTAGTTTGTAGGTCAACAACATTTGTCAGCTCTAAATCAGACAAGGCACTTAGAAGAGCTTCTTTAGTCCGCAGATTGTTTTTAGCATCTGTGATTTCATCTACGGATTTTGGACCATTCTGTGGAGGAGTATACTTCTTTGAAGCCATGGTCCAATACTGCATTCCCATACATTGTAAGTGACATTGCATGTGACTTTTCCAAAGAGTAAAATTGGTTCCATCAAACTTCAGACTATCCTACTTGTAGGACGACATCCTAGATCTCCTCAAGCCGTTAAGCTCTTTTAGAGGAGCTTGGCTCTGATACCAATTGTTGGATTTAGGATAGACAACTGGAAGGGGGGGTGAATCAGTTGTCCAAAACTTTCATCCAATTAAACACTTAAATCCACTTTGTAATTCAGTAGCATAATAATCAATCAATCATGGAAACATAATACATTAAATCAAGAGCAAAAACACATTAACACATAAGACACCAAGATTTTGACGTGGAAAATCTGGTTAAGGGAAAAACCACAGGGTGATTAACCCAAGATTGTATTCTCTATTAGAAGAATAGAAAGAACAAAATGGCACATGCCAATTAGGGCTCACTACCCAAGCACACTGCTCACAAGAGGCCCACTGCCTACATGAGACACACTGTCTATAGAATAATAAGTATCACATACTTCAACTGGAGAATAGCATCATCACCATGCTTGAGTTAGTTCCATTTAAGCTCAGTACTTCTACTCTGCCTTTCGCTTTGCTCCTCTCTACCACACTCTTGTCCTCACGAGATACATTTGAAATGACTTTACAATCCCTTATTTATACAAGACATCGACTTAGGAATAATCAACTAAGTCAGCAAACATTACAGAGAAAATACATAAATACATCATGACTAATTACAAAGGACTTCACGTGGATCAACACACTATCAGCCACATAGATTTGAGACTTCAATCTTCTTCTAGGAACACGCCAATCTTCACATAACATCTTCAAGATCATCCGCAAGATGTGTAACTCATCCGGTCGACCAGACTTAGGAAGAACACCATCATCCAGAAGTAATTCTTCAATTGCGATCTCAAACTCCAATGTGGACTACCAACACGAACTAGACACAATCCAAAGACATCCATAAGCTTGCCTGAATCACCAAGAACATCCACACTACATCTGCTTACTAAAATCCTTATCTCCTTCATCTGGAACCTCAAGAACACAGTCTGTCATCACTGTCACAATGGAATAGATGCTTACGGACCTCCAGACCATGAACCAATTGAGTTGTCAATTCACATTGACTTCCTAAACACTTCACCAAATCCGCAGAACAAGATATTGTATTTCTAGATCTCACCAGACCTATCTGTATCACTCTGTCACCTCTGAACATCTGCCAGAACTGATTTTACTTGAGTGGCCACAACTTCTTCAGATCTTCATGTGGACCTCTGAAATCTTTACTGGATCATCTTAAGACACATATCTACGAACCCTTTGGTGCACATCCTCTGATCTTCATCTTAGCTAGGATCTTTAGCTCACTGTCTTTACTATTCTTCTCTATTCCTGATTAGGGCTAATTTTCTCAATATTCTTAGCACACAACTCATCCAATACTTATCATCAATGCAACAGGAGTATGTTGACATCAATGACAACACCGTTTAGTCCCATACTTGTAACACCTCAGGGGGACATTTTTTAGCAAGAACTACTACCATTAAAGTTACACAAGTAGGCTACTTCTAGCCAACACTATTTGCAGATAGTTATCAGTTGGTCAAAGAGTGTCATGCTTGTCAATTTTACACTGGAAAGAGAAGGAATGCAGTGTTGGCTTTGAATCCCATAATAGTAGAAGAACCCTTTGCTCAGTTGGGTTTAGATTTTATTGGGATGATTAATCTAGTGTCAAGTATGGGATATAAGTGGATCCTTGTTGTAACTGATTACTTTACAAGGTGGAGTGAAGCAGTGCCACTTAAAGAAGCCACTGAAAAGGTAATCCTAGAGTTTCTTAAGGGGATAACTACCCATTTTGGTCCTCCATACACCATTATATCAGACAATACTAAAGAATTGTTAGGAACCAGACTGTCAGAGTTTGCATTAAAGAATGGCATATATCTGAAGACTTCATCTAATTACTATCCACAAGGCAATGGCTTGGAAGAATCCACAAATAAGAACCTGATTAGGCTTATCAAGAGAATGGGGACTGATCATCAGAAAGATTAGCACAAGTTCCTCAATTCAGCACTGTGCGTGGATAGAATCACACCAAAGCAAGTGACTAAGATGTCTCCATATGAACTAGTCTATGGCAAGAATGTAGTGATGCTACTAAATATAGAAATTCTTGCCTTGCAGTTCATTAAACAGTTGGAGATAGAAGAAAATGGCTCAATGCATGTGAGGCTCACTGAGTTAATGGAGGTTCAAGAGAAAAGAGAAAGGCAACATGAGTCTTTGATGAAGCATCAGTAGATCGTAAAGAATTGGTTTGACAGAAGGACCTCTAATCCAAGTTTTGAAGTTGGGTCTTTGGTGCTGAAATGGGATGAGAGAGCTACTAAACTAGGTTGGCACAACAAGTTTGACTTGTTATGGATGGACCCTTTTAAGATTCGCACCTGTAATCAACATAATGTATTTGAGCTAGAGAATATGGAAGGAGAGCCTGAAGAGATTCTTGTGAATGGGATCTTCTTGAAACACTTCACATAATCTCAAAACCTGCCCTTGTATCATAGTTAATTAGGTGTCTTTTATTTCCTTTCATGCTTTTGTCTTGCTTTTCCCACTTTTTCTTTTTAAATAACTGTTCTAGGAACATGTGTCCGTAGCACAGTGGCTCTTTTTTTGACAGTTGCATTTCCCAAGGCCATTAGGCAGTTTCTTAAACCTTAAAGAAAATAGCTAATCATTTAAGAGGATCATCATTTTTTGTTGATCTGACACACAATCCCATATGGATTTAGAATGATACACTAGACATTTTTTCACTTTAATGCCATTAATAAGATGTGATGGATCATTTAATAGGCCATTATGCCCCACCAAGCCAAGCATTAAGCCTCTCAGATAGTTGTAGTTGTTATTCCTTATTCCATATCCCCTGAGCTCTCGTTGTCTACATCAAAAGTTTTAATTCTTGCTTGCAATTCCATCTAGTCTTGGACCATTTGCAGTTTCTAAGGCTTTTAAGGAATACAAAGATGGCAGAGGCATAGTCGTCGCAAGAAGGGCTAGGGTTTTTTGAGCTAGAAGATAAATGGAAGGGTGTCAAGTCTTATGCATCTACTAAGGTGCAGTCTAGAGGTAGCTATCCAAGAACCAGAGCAATAGAGAAAGGAGTTGATGTAGATTCTACATAGGTGGAAGACTATGTTGATGGTATCTTTGATACGCATATGCAAAAAAATCCAAAGAATCTAAGGCAAGGGACGCTAATGAGATGCCTTAAATGAGCAGAGAAGTGAGAGTTTGAGACATTTGGCATGCGCGTTTGGACTTCCCAATTAGCACAATTTGTGGTCCCTGCTATCCATTTCTACCCCAAATTGGTTCTAATGTGTTCAGAGTTGTTTGACCCACAGACTGCAACAATCTAGCACAAAGGTTTTATGCTACAGATAACTCCCAAAGCAATTCGAGATATGTTGGCTCTACATTATGATAGGTATGCCACTTTCGCTTCCATTCCCAAGATGCAAAAAACATGGAGTGGGTTTCAGAGCAAGCTAAGATTCTTAAATACTGAGATGCATCTGGAGGAAGAGAATACACAGTTACCTCCACTACCCACTGCTCGAGGACATTTCAATGCTGATGTGCAAGATGCCCTATCCATGCTATCTTTTATTTTTGGTCAGGAAGATGACACAAGGGTGTATGATTGGCACTTGACAGTAATATTCAGTCTCAAGATAGTAGATAAGTCCTCTAAATATAGGTTTGACTTTTCAGAGCACATTGCTCAGGCTGTGGTTCACCAACTATCCAAGTTTTTTGAGGAACAAGTTTTTAGGTATTCTACCTATCTTTTTCACCTAATTCTATATCAAAATTATTCCCTCTTTTAGCAACATATGCATTTAGAAATGTACGGCCCTAAAGCAAGCCATAGAGCACCAATCCCTCTGTCTGCATGGACCCATGTCCTCTTGGAGACTTCAGACCCATATGAGTTTGCCGAGTGTTTTGTGGTGCCTTTTTTTGAGCAATTAAGTTTTGATGCTATTATGAATAGGATGACGGATAGTGTGAAGGGTCTCTTAATGAATAATATAATTCCCTATGATTATTTCTTCGGTGTTCACACAAAAATTATCAGACTCCATGGTTTTGTTGCTGAACCTATTTTGCTTCCAAAAATTTTAACCCCTAGGGATGCAACTTTAGAAATAGGTTGCCAGTTGCTTATCATTGATAATGACTTTGGTAACAAGAAAAGAAAGAAGAAAATGTATGATGTCCCTTGGAGTAAGGGAGGGATTATAATTCAAAAGAGAGAGGCTGAAAATGTTTTGTTAAGAAACTTATCAACTTATGGTTTTGTATTAGTACAAGATAAATGGAAGTATGATCCGAATAGCTTCTTAGCATCATGGATTCTGAATAACAAAGTTTTTTCTACTTTTATTCATGAGAAACGCCCCTTCTGGGAAAAGAGGAGATCACTGAAATAGGATGATCCCGCATATATGCAGAATTAAAGGATCTGCCAGATGAGGGTCCCAAGCCTTGGGAGACATTTTATAAGAAGGAACGAGAATATGACCCTAAGAAGCTGATGACTCCAGGTCTAAGGTAAACTTTAAAGAAGAAAGAATGGAAAGCTAAGAAAATTGCTACTTATTGGAAATATAGACAGGAGATTTATGAGATCACCCATACTTTTGGGTGTGTTCAAATAGATGAGCAATGGGAACAGATATGGGATGAGTACCACATGACCCCAGTATCAATCCCTGATGCAAGTAACATTCCTGGTGGTTCCCATGGAGTAGAGGAGACAGAAGTATCAGAGGAAGCTCAGGATTTAGAAGAAATAGAGCAAGCAACAATAGAAGCTCCTAGAGCCCAATGGCCTCAATCTCTTAGTGCTCTATAGAAACAAAAGGCTACAGTATCACCATCTCATGAGACCTAAATAGCTTCGATGTTGGGGGGTCTCGGACTGGCACCTTTTCATTAAATATTGATAGACTTAGAGGAAGAAGATCCTGAGGACATAAAGGACATGTCTTTGAAAAGAAGGCGCAAATTGGTGTTACAGAAGGAAGATACTGAAGATGATGTATTAGTGCCCCAACAGCAACAAGTTCCTATGTTCTTGTCAGCTACCCAGGTTAGTGTTCCTCCTCCTTTTACCCTTCTTTTGTTTCTTCTCAAATAGGGGTGGCTACCTAAGTAACCTATTCTTCCACGTCTCCTACCACCTCTGTTGTGCCACTACAATCTTTTACCCCAGTTGCTAGTTCACCAACCATGTCATCACAGGACATATCATTACCCCTGTTTTCCCCATCTATGCCCAAATGGGCTTTGCCTCAGTTTGACCCTAGTCAGCAAATAACTACTATTCCCTATGGTTTGCTCCAAGATTACCTATTTGCTAGAGGACACATTGTCTCGCCTCTTACCTTTCAAGCACAAGCTGATAGAACAAGGAAAGCAAGAGAGGCTAGAATGGAGAAGAAGAGAAAGAAAGAAAATAAGAGCCCTATTGTTTCCCATATGAAGTCATTGTTTGATCCTATTCAAGAGTCTTTGACTATTACCCACTTGGCCCCTAACATGGTCAAGCCTATAGAACAAATGCAGCCACAAGATTACATAATGAATGTAGTGGCCATGGATCTAGCTCACTTTAGGCCACAAGACAGAGTGGGATTAATGAATGAAACTACCTCAACTATTACAACCGATTACCTGAAGGTGACAAAAAGGTTGCAGAAGGTAGAAGCTGACCTAGCAAAAAAAAAAGCTACTAATAGTAGCCTGACATTAGAAATAAAGGCTAAAGATAAAGAGATTGACACTCTTAATAAGGATTTGCAGTCCACTATGTCTTTGCAAATACATCAAGCATCACAGGCTCAGGTTGCAGCTTTGAAAAATGAAATAGCACAAGACAAGGCTACTATAGCTGCATTGAAACAAGAAAAGGCCATCATTGAGAAGAAGTATCAAGACAGAATGCAATCTAGGGTATCACAGTTACAATAGACCCTGTTAAAGGAACAATATCATAATAGTATCACTCAGGCCCAATTTATGGCTGAACAGGAAAAGACCAAGAATTAACTATTGAGCTAAGTCAAAGGCCACAAAATGTAGGGGTCTTGGTGATGGTAAAGGAGCTTTATGTATTTGCATGGAAAGAATTGCTGAAGAGATTTCACAACTCAAACCTTCCCTCAGTTTCCTATTAAATGCTTAGCAGTTATGTGAAAAAGTAGAGTCTTCAGTTGAAGCTACTTTGTCCATTGTTTCTTTGAGAGTTTTAGACTCTCAACTTTTGTTATAGAAGCTTTATGATACAACTAATGAGACTTTGTTAACAGCTAGTGTAAATGATAGAATGGTTGCTGCAAAGAAGGTAAATGAGGTTTTAAGTTGTAATTTATTTGCTATGAGTTTTAAAGCACTTCTAGATGTGGTAAAGGAGGATGCCAAAAATATGAAGACACATTGAAGAGTTGGTACAGTTGGGATTACCATCCCCTTTTCCAGATGATACTACAATTCTAATGACAAATCTAATAAAGGCTCTTCTGCTAACCAAAGAAAATGATCAGACTATTTTCCAAGGTCTGAGTGATTCTTCAAGTGTTGAGGAGGTTGAGGAAGTTCTTGTTCCAATGGCTCATCTTGAGTTTCAGCTGCATGCTGTGGTACAGATTCTACAATCCTTTTCTCACAAGGACATTATCAATTTAGATTTTGCCTTTCAAGATTTGTAGAGTAGACAAGGTTTATCAAATTCAGAGTGGTCTGGATATCAGGCCGTATTGCAGAAATTATGATTCTATTCTCTGGTGGCAATGCAATTTTTTTGAATCTTTTTCTGATGTTTCTGGAGTTCTCTCTGAGCAGGCACTGAGGTCCATGTAGTCGCCAAGAACTATAGAGTTAAAACTCTACATTTTAATTTTTGCTTGATCACTGCTCATTGTTTCATTTTTAGTTTGTTGCCCAGTTTCTGCAGTTTCTATTGTTATTTGTTTCCTGTCCACGAAGCACGCCACGTGTCAGTATTTCTAAGTGTCACAGACAGTGCTGCATGTTTTCTTTATGCTTCGCAATTAGCAGATGCTGCTGGAATGCGTCACGTATCCTTGGTGTAGTTTCTTTTATTAAGTTATTTCTTGTGCACAGAATGCACCACATGTCATTTCTACAGAGCTTGAGGAGAGGTTTTGTTTGATGCAGCTTGCATGTGGAAGGCGCCAAGTGTCTTTTTGTTGCAGTAGTAGATGTTGCCCCGTGTATCTTTCTTTGATAGCTTTTGAGACACCGAGAAGCATATGGTGGGCCTGGGGTGTTATGCCTTAGGTTTTTTGTCTGTAGAGGAGAGTTCCATGTGTTGTATGTAGGAGTTAAAATGACAGAAACTAAAGAAGATTTTGAAGCTCATGGGTAGTGTCATCTATCCCATTTTGAGACCTGCGGAAGTTGTCACATATCAAGCAGTAAAGAGGGGTAGAATGTGCCAAGTGTCACTACCACAGGGTTTTGAGAAACTTTTTGATGAATCTTTAGAAATAAGTGTTGGTGTGCCACATGTTACTTTTGTAGCATTATGCGAAGGATGCCACGTGTCACTATATTTTGTTGAGTTTTGAAAAGTGACGGCATATGGTGGGCCCTGCAAAGTAAAAGCTATAGTTTCTAAAGTGGTGTGGAGAATGACAAGTGCCATCACTGTGGGTGTTTAGGATGCAAGGTAAAAGAAGCTTTTAAGTGATGCAGATTGCGTCAACTGTTCTAGTTTTGAATCTTCAGGTGTCGCCATGTATCAGTCTCTAAGGTATGGCAGAAAGTGGCAAGTGGCAGTGTCTCATCTATTTTGTTAATAAGTAAAGGAAACTATGCAGCAAGCAAAAGGTGCCACGTAACCTTTTTCCAACCGTTAGAAGCTCACGAATGCCGCCATGTGTCTCAACAGAACTACAAGTTAAAGGGTCACATTTTTAGTGTCACTCAACCAATGAGCACATAGAGAAGAAACAGTTGCAGATTCAAGAAGATTTTCAGTGCCAGTTCGACTTCCAGTTGAATTCCAGTTCAGTTGAGGCCGTTGAGATTGTAAGCGATTAGAAGCAATCTTGAGTCAAATTTTGTTGCTATAAATAGGGGAAGGTTTTGTAACAGAGATCGATATTGATTAAGCATTCAGAGTTTTGACTGTGATCAGATTGTATCGTTTTACCTTAATTTAGTTGTTTCAAGAAGGAAGTGGATAAATCTATGCATGTTTATGTGCCTTATGTATTTGCCAAATTGTTAATAAAAGAAGCTCTGTTATGTGCCATTGATGATATTTTTTGTGTCTCTATATAATTATTTTGAATTTGGCCTTTGATTCTAAATATGTTTGCAATATGTTTATGTTGATCATGCTTCATTTTCTCTTCAACATAACTGAATCGTAAAGGTTTAATCATTGTGCTAGTTGTTGATACTTATATAAATTTGGTGCATCGCCAATAGAGTTAGAAGCTTTTGTTTATTGTATCTGTAATCTTGTTTTTTTCTTCCCTTTACCTAAAACCCCATTGAAAAAGGAAGAGCTAGCTTCTGTAAAATCTAGGGGTTGTTTCAAGTGTCAAGTCCCACATTCTTGAAGCTTCCCATGTTGGTGCTGGAATCCGCATAATTTTATCCATCAACATTAACTTTGATATTCCAATGATATTTTGATAGAGATTTGTATATGTCAGTTGCTCAAACTAGCAGCATAAAATTAGATAAAGATTTTGGATATATGATAATGGGAGATCTATGATGATTTTGACAACATAAGCTTATGGCATAAGATGTGTTGATAATGGTTTGGTTGAGGCTTGATTTATAGATGCTTGATTGATAGGATGAAGGGATAGGATTAAAAGATTAGATCAATGGTTGATATTTGTTGAGACAAGATTAGGGCAAGGATAAGGATTTATAGGGCAATAAAGGAAGCTTCTAGGGCTTATCCTTATGTGAATGGCTAAGATTAAGAGATGTAGTATGAAATGGATGGCTAGGATGAAAACTTAGTTTGACTTTTGAGAAAATCATTTATTGATTGTGGAAGTGGATGGGGATGAGGACAAGCTAGTCATGTGACTCTCAATAATTAAATTAAATAATAAAATCATTTAATTAATTATTGGAGAGTGGATGATGGGAGGATCTAAATTAATTAAATAAATAAAACTTAATTAATTTTGGCTAGAAGAGATAAATGAATAAATTAAATAAATATTATTTATTTATTTATTTTAGGTGATGGAAGGAATTAATTAATTAATTGGTAAAGGGATTAAAGGACAATGTCTTGTAAGATGAATGTCTAGGTAATGTCGAAGCGTTATGAGAACATGGTCAATTTTAGGTGTCTATAAAAACTATTTAAAGTGTTGAGTAATGTTGAAAACAATAATGCACACATGCCAATTACAAAATTCATAGTTTGTTAATCACATGGATGAAAATGCATATAAAATAACCATGTCAAACGATGCAATTAAAAATGAATTAGCAAATACCCACTCTAGGAAAAAAAACTAGAGAATTTAATCAGAACATCTGTGTAGCTTGGAATGATGTTGAATTCAATACCTCTACCACCTCACCAATCAAATAATTTGAAGGTCCATCCATAGTTTTCTAAGTTATTATAGTCATAGGGGAGAGAAAATTCTAATTTGCTATTTAGAAAATCCCCTTGTATAATCCAACATTACCATAGCATAGCAAAATAAATTTTGATCACAATGATTTCATTGTTTACCTATAATAAAATGAATAGTGGTCATGAGACCTTCCATAATGTCAAACTTATCATTTATTACCTATAATTGAACAAACAACATCCTAAATAGTTCACTTATAAAAATGAATTAAAAATTTGGACATTTTCCCAAACGCTTTTTCTTTTAGCAAAGTCACAATTTCTATCATAAACCGACTCCAACATCACCAATGTATTGATATAGTCACCTTTGCTAACTCATGACTCTTAACTTGATTATTATCATTATTAATATAAAAAGATTGCAATCAGTAACATCAAATATACAACTCATGCGATTGGGAGTGTGAAACAAAGATTTGATAAAGTCAAATTAGTAAACATAAACAACGATCATAATGTAATACAATAAGGAATGATTAAAGATAGGCAGCGATTAATATTGAATAAATAAATCATTAGTAAAAGGGTACGATCATGGGAAGGACGTCACCATTTGAAGGAGTGTAACCCTTCCCATACACATGGAGGTATATATATCTAGTTTGATTGGCATTTGGAGGGTATACATATTAGACATTGGGTAATAAGAGATCTATAGGAAAAAAACACCAATCAACAACCAAGGAAAAGGCAAGACAACTCATAATTTAGTAATAAAAGGGTGTACAGAAATAAATATAGTTCAGCAATCAAGGAAAGATAGAGATAGATCAAAAGGGACAGTAGGGTGGTATCTATTGATATATCTAATATGCAGATTCATATAATATGATTATTAACAATGATCTTCAATAGCAAGCAATTAGACTTCAAAGAATAATTGGACAGTGGAATATAAAAGGTAGACCGACTCATCCTAAAACTAGATTTGCAAGCATATTTAAATATATGCAAGATCATTATATTGTGACAGGTCAACTTTGAATCCATATAAATATTTCATTGTTGTCTTTAATATGACCACCCATCATAGGAGGGAAATGACAGATAGACCGAGGCTAGCAACCCTGCCATACCCCCCTAAGGCCAGTTTGGAGGCAATCCGATATGCACCCCGACCATACCCCTTGTAAGGGCTAGTATGGAGACCATGTATAACAATTGATCCTACCAAACCCCCGTTAGGGTTAGTATGGAGGAACTGAACATGTGATCTAACATGCCCCCTGTAAGGGCCTGCATGAAGGCATCATGTGCCAGGGAATATCTTATCATCCCCACTATAATGGAGTTGAGTCAATGGATAAATGGAATATTGTTTATGAATTTGAATGCAGAGAAATCTTATCTAACACTAATAATTCAAGAGGTATGTTTGTATACCTATATTTTGTATATATGTTTCATATGTTATGATTGTAGATTTAGAGCACAAGAATGATGCAGTTGAAGGTAATCTAAATAGTAATTATGAAACCCTAACCCTAATTTATGGTATTTGAATTTATTGGGGTAAAATTAGTATTATTCCAAATAAGGGACATTACAATTGGTATCAGAGCATGTTCCTGCCAACCTACGAGACATACCTACTATAACTGCCATTCAATTAGAATTAACTATTCAAAGTAGGCCAATCTTGCATTTCTATAGGAGTGTGCTTCTATGTGTATACTTTGTGACTTATGAACTTGTGTGAATACTTTGTGTTCGCATGTATGCTTGCTGACCTTGGGATGGTGGATGGATCCATGGTGTAGTATGGGATGCACTGAATCCCCTTCCCAGTTCTCCGACAATATACTTCCATGTATTAGTGCACCTCATGTGCTTTCATATTTTGTGACTCCATGTATTTACAAGTGTATTCTCTATGACTTTGTATACTCTATGACTTTGTATTCAAGTGTATACTTCATGACTATGCATTTGAGTGTAAACTCTATGACTTTGTATTCAAGTGTGTACTTCATGACTATGCATTCGAGTGTAAACTCTATGACTTTGTATACTCTATGACTTTTTATTCAAGTCTATACTTCATGACTGTGCATTCGAGTGTAAACAAGCTATGACTTTGTATTCAAGTGTATACTTCATGGTTGTGCATTTGAGTGTAAACTCTATGACTTCGTATACTCTATGACTCTGTATTCAAGTATGATTATGTATTCAAGTGAATACTCTATGGCTTAGTATTTGTATTCAAATGTATACTCTATGTATTTGTATTCAAGTATGATTATGTATACTCTATGACTTTGTATTTTTATTCAAGTGTATACTCTATGACTTTGTATTCAAGTATGATTATGTATTCAAGTGTATACTCTATGACTTTGTATTTGTATTCATGTGTATATTCTATGACTTTGTATTTGTATTCATGTGTATACTATATGACTTTGTATTCAAGTATGATGACTTGTATTTGTATTCGAGTGTATTCAAGTGTATTCTTTGCAACATATGTTCATGTGTATACCTTGTGACTTGTAGTCATACCTTGTGAATTATGTGTATTCATGTGAACACTTGTGTGCACTTGGTGACTTTGTGTATTCATACTTGTGACTTACATGTATTCATTATAACTTACTTGTGTTCATGTGTATACTTTACGACTTGCGTGCATGTCAACACTTTACAACTTATGTAGGTATACTTTGTGATCGGCATAAACTTCATGACTTATGAATATTCAAGTGTATACTCCATGACTTATGTGTATAACTTATATGCACTCAGTGGCTTATGTGTATTCAAGTGTATACTTTGTGACTTGCGTGTATGCTCCATGAATTATGTATTTTCAAACACGTATGCTTTACAACTTATGTGACTCATGTACATACTTCATGTATTTACGTGTGTGTTTCACATTTTGTATCTTACGTATATTCATACAAATACTTCATATACTTCATGCTTCATGTACTACATGTATTCATGTGTATACTTTGTACTTCACACTTTGCATCCTACGTGAATCTTACTTAATGTGTTACATGCGTATGTTTCATGCTTGTGTATTGCGTGCGCATATTTTGTATGCTTCATACTTTGTGTATCAAGTGTATGCTATATGTTTCAAGTATTACGTACGTATACTTGTGTATTAAACACTATGTTTATACTTCATGCATTGTATACTTTTGTGTATTACGTGTATGAAGATAATCTAAATAGTAATTATGAAACCCTAACCCTAATTTATGGTATTTGAATTTATTGGGGTAAAATTAGTATTATTCCAAATAAGGAACATTACAATTGGTAACAGAGCATGTTCCTACCAACCTACGAGACATACCTACTATAACTGCCATTCAATTAGAATTAACTATTCAAAGTAGGCCAATCTTGCATTTCTATAGGAGCGTGCTTCTATGTGTATACTTTGTGACTTATGAACTTGTGTGAATACTTTGTGTTTGCATGTATGCTTGGTGACCTTGGGATGGTGGATGGATCCATGGTGTAGTATGGGATGCACCAAATCCCCTTCCCAGTTGTCCGACAGTATACTTCCATGTATTAGTGCACCTCATGTGCTTTCATATTTTGTGACTCCATGTATTTACAAGTGTATTCTCTATGACTTTGTATACTCTATGACTTTGTATTCAAGTGTATACTTCATGACTATGCATTTGAGTGTAAACTCTATGACTTTGTATTCAAGTGTGTACTTCATGACTGTGCATTCAAGTGTAAACTCTATGACTTTGTATACTCTATGACTTTATATTCAAGTGTATACTTCATGACTGTGCATTCAAGTGTAAACGAGTTATGACTTTGTATACTCTATGACTTTGTATTCAAGTGTATACTTCATGGTTGTGCATTCGAGTGTAAACTCTATGACTTTGTATTCAAGTATGATTATGTATTCAAGTGAATACTCTATGACTTAGTATTTGTATTCAAATGTATACTCTTATGTATTTGTATTCAAGTATGATTATGTATACTCTAGGACTTTGTATTTTTATTCAAGTGTATACTCTACGACTTTGTATTCAAGTATGATTATGTATTCAAGTGTATACTCTATGTCTTTGTATTTGTATTCATGTGTATACTCTATGACTTTGTATTTGTATTCATGTATATACTATATGACTTTGTATTCAAGTATGATGACTTGTATTTGTATTCGAGTGTATTCAAGTGTATTCTTTGCAACATGTGTTCATGTGTATACCTTGTGACTTGTAGTCATACCTTGTGAATTATGTGTATTCATGTGAACAATTGTGTACACTTGGTGACTTTGTGTATTCATACTTGTGACTTACATGTATTCATTATAACTCACTTGTGTTCATGTGTATACTTTGCGACTTGCGTGCATGTCAACACTTTACAACTTATGTAGGTATACTTTGTGATCCGCATAAACTTCATGACTTATGTATATTCAAGTGTATACTCCATGACTTATGTGTATAACTTATATGCACTCAATGTCTTACGTGTATTCAAGTGTATACTTTGTGACTTGCGTGTATGCTCCATGAATTATGTATTTTCAAACACGTATGCTTTGCGACTTATGTGACTCATGTACATACTTCATGCATTTACGTGTGTTTCACATTTTGTATCTTACGTATATTCATACAAATACTTCATATACTTCATGCTTCATGTACTACATGTATTCATGTGTATACTTTGTACTTCACACTTTGCATCCTACGTGAATCTTACTTAATGTGTTACATGCGTATGTTTCATGCTTGTGTATTGCGTGCGCATATTTTGTATGCTTCATACTTTGTGTATCAAGCGTATGCTATATGTTTCAAGTATTACGTACGTATACTTGTGTATTAAACACTATGTTTATACTTCATGCATTGTATACTTTTGTGTATTATGTGTATGTTCTATATTCCATAAGCTTTGTGTATGCTTCATGTATTACACTTGGTGTTTTACATGTATACTACATATATCACATGTACGATTTATGTTTCACATATAATTGTGTATTCTATATATCTATGTATATGCTTCATATATGTATACCTCGTGTATCATATACACTTCATTTATTACGTATATTTATTTGTATGCTTCACACTTTGTGTATCACATATGCTTCATGTATTATGTATATCTATGTGTGTAAATGTCAAATCTATTTGTCAAAATGTTTCTTGAAGCACTAACAAATTAACTTATGAAGAGTCGTAACTAGTGAAATGAACAAGTATGATTCCCTGTGTCATGTGTTTGACTCAAAAACTACGTAGTTAAACCCTGAAATAAAATATCATAAGTATGATTCCCTCAAAACTTGAGATATAAAAAGGAGAAGACATTTCATTCTAGAATGACATCCAAAACATCATTGAGGAATCCAATTGAGAATAGAACCCTAAGTAATTTTATAGATAAATAAAATTAGGTTCTTAAGAATAATAATGATGCGAGAAAGGATGAAATTCCAAATACAAAAAGTGTGACCTCTTGAATGTAGGACTTCCTTAACAATAAAATATAAAGGGAGAATCACGTCCTTGTGAAGAAACCATCAATAGGAAATAAATCTAAAGGTAAAGTATTATTCTCGAAAAACGTAGCCAAGAAGAGTACTGACTCCTTCAAGAGACAGATATTAAGGATAAATCAATTCATTCATCACTCATCTATTCATTAGGAAATCACACAATCAAAATGTCAAAAGTTTCTTGAAGTATCATCTTGACCCAAGATGGTAGATCTATCAAAAGCTAGAAACAACATTTTGAGAGAATGTAATAAAGATAACTCAATCTTTTAGGAACCTACAAATGTAGACTCTTGAAAGATCTTACAAGAAATGTTGGAAATCTATCATAAGATATATTCATCAAGCTTCTATTATGGAAATTTGATGTATCAATCTATAAATTTAAACTTGACGAAGTGTCGTGAGTGATAATAGTTTCTATGAAGTCTAAGACTTTGGTACATCCAATAATTTATACTTGAGAATATATACTTAGAAGTTTATAACATGTTAATGAGTCTACGACAATATGAGATATGCTGAAAAATGTTTGGACTAAGTGTTACAAACACCTATAAGATATTTTTGACTACACCGTCAATCTTGCCACAAGTTTTGTTTGAATGATTAGGTGAAATAAAATATAGGAAAAAGGGATACAAACCGTAGTAAAAAATATGATTATTCACAACACTCTCATAACCTCTCATGAAAAAATATGTGACACTTTCTATCATAGTAGTTTTCAACAAGGGGTAATGAAGAATTTGTATCATTACCTAGAATCCTTGTGGTGATGAAATGAGAGAAATATGTCTTAAGTAACAAAGTCTTGCCAAATTCCAACTCTTGGCTTTGTTGTTAAGAGTTATTAAAGTACATTAGTTAGAAGGATTGTCCTCATACTTTAGAGGATAATATTAACATTAGAAGGATTGTCCTCATACTCCAGAGGATAGTATTGACCTTATTGGCAATCAAATGAGGTAAGTATATGAACATCTATTTTCCAAAGACATAAAGTCAAACCTAATCAAAATAATCATCACTTGGCTTAAAATTTTCAATTCCTATCGAGGTATCATTACCTTGTACAAGTTTAAAAGGATGACTTAGAATCTTAGTAATTCCAAGAGTTTTTGTCTTGTGATTAATTGAGGACAAGCAATCTTGGGCAGGGCGGACTGTCTTGAACCGACCCCAATATCACCACTGTATTGATATAGTCACCTTCACTGACTCATGACTCTTAACTTGATTATTATCATTATTAATATAAAAAGATAGCAATCAGTAACAACCAATATACAACTCATGCAATTGGGAGTGTGAAACAAAGATTTGATAAACTCATATTAGTAAACATAAACAGTGATCATGATGTAATATAATAAGAAATGATTAAAGATAGGCAGCGATTAATAATGAATAACCAAATCATTAGTAAAAGGGTGTGATCTTGGGAAGGACGTCACCATTCAAAGGACTGTAACCCTTTCCATACACATGGAGGTATATATATATCTAGTTTGATTGGCATTTGGAGGGTTTATAAATCAGACAATGGGTAATAAGATATCTATAGGAAAAAAACACCGATCAGTAACCAAGGAAAAGGCAAGACAACTCATAATTTAGTAATAAAAGGGTGTGCAAAAATAAATACAGATCAACAGTCAAGGAAAGATAGAGATAGATCAAAAGGGACAACAGTGTGGTATCTATTGATATATCTAATATGCAGATTGATATAATATGATTATTAACAATGATCTACAATAGCAAGCATTTAGACTTGAAAGAATAATTGGACAGTGGAATATAAAAGGTAGAACGACTCATCCTAAAACTAGATCTATAAGCATATTTATATATGCAAGATCATTATATTGTGACAGGTTAGCTTTCAATCCATATAAATATTTTATTGTTGTCTTTAATATGACGACCCATCATAGGAGGGAAATGATAGACAGACCGAGGCTAGCAGCCCTGCCATACCCCCTAAGGCCAGTTTGGAGGCAATCTGATATGCATCCCGTCCATACCCCTCGTAAGGGCCAGTATGGAGACTATGTATGACAGTTGATCCTACCAAACCCCCGTTAGCGTCAGTATGGAGGAACTGAACATGTGATCTGACATGCCCCCCGTAAGGGCCTGCATGGAGGCATCATGTGCCAAGGAATATCTTATCATCCCCACTATAATGGAGTTGAGTCAATGGATAAATGGAATATTGTTTATGAATTTGAATGTACAGAAATCTTATCTAACACTAATAATTCAAGAGGTATATTTGTATACCTATATTTATTATATATGTTTCACATATTATGATTATAGATTTAGAGCACAAGAATGATGCAGTTGAAGGTAATCTAAATAGTAACTCTAAAACCCTAACCCTAATTTATGATATTTGAATTTATTGGGGTAAAATTAGTATTATTCCAAATAAGGGACATTACAATTGGTATCAGAGCATGTTCCTACCAACCTACGAGACATACCTACTGTAACTGCCATTCAATTAGAATTAACTATTCAAAGTAGGCCAATCTTGCATTTATATAGGAGTGTGCTTCTATGTGTATACTTTGTGACTTATGAACTTGTGTGAATACTTTGTGTTTGCATGTATGCTTGGTGACCTTGGGATGGTGGATGGATCCACGATGTAGTATGGGATGCACCAAATCCCCTTCCCAGTTGTCCAACAGTATACTTCCATGTATTAGTGCACCTCATTTGCTTTCATATTTTGTGACTCCATGTATTTACAAGTGTATTCTCTATGACTTTGTATAGTCTGTGACTTTGTATTCAAGTGTATACTTCATGACTATGCATTTGAGTGTAAACTCTATGACTTTGTATTCAAGTGTGTACTTCATGACTGTGCATTCGAGTGTAAACTCTATGACTTTGTATTCAAGTGTATACTTCATGACTGTGCATTCGAGTGTAAACTCTATGACTTTGTATTCAAGTGTATACTTCATGGTTGTGCATTCGAGTGTAAACTCTATGACTTTGTATACACTATGACTCTGTATTCAAGTATGATTATGTATTCAAGTGAATACTCTATGACTTAGTATTTGTATTCAAATGTATACACTATGTATTTGTATTCAAGTATGATTATGTATAGTCTATGACTTTGTATTTTTATTCAAGTGTATAATCTATGACTTTGTATTCAAGTATGGTCATGTATTCAAGTGTATACTCTATGACTTTGTATTTGTATTCATGTGTATACTCTATGACTTTGTATTTGTATTCATGTGTATACTATATGACTTTGTATTCAAGTATGATGACTTGTATTTATATTCGAGTGTATTCAAGTGTATTGTTTGCAACATATGTTCATGTGTATACCTTGTGACTTGTAGTCATACCTTGCGAATTATGTGTATTCATGTGAACACTTGTGTGCCCTTGGTGACTTTGTGTATTCATACTTGTGACTTACATGTATTCTTATAACTTAATTGTGTTAATGTGTATACTTTGCGACTTGCGTGCATGTGAACACTTTACAACTTATGTAGGTATACTTTGTGATGGGCATAAACATCATGACTTATGTATATTCAAGTGTATACTCCATGACTCATGTGTATAACTTATATGCACTCAGTGGCTTACGTGTATTCAAGTGTATACTTTATACTTTATGACTTGCGTGTATGCTCCATGAATTATGTATTTTCATACACGTATGCTTTACGACTTATGTGACTCATGTACATACTTCCTGTATTTACGTGTGTGTTTCACATTTTGTATCTTACGTACATTCATACAAATACTTCATATACTTCATGCTTCATGTACTACATGTATTCATGTGTATACTTTATACTTCACACTTTGCATCCTACGTGAATCTTGCTTAATGCATTACATGCGTATGCTTCATGCTTGTGTATTGCGTGCATATATTTTGTATGCTTCATACTTTGTGTATCAAGTGTATGCTATATGTTTCAAGTATTACGCATGTATACTTGTGTATTAAACACTATGTTTATACTTCATGCTTTGTATGCTTTTGTGTATTATGTGTATGTTCCATATTCCATAAGCTTTGTGTATGCTTCATGTATTACACTTGGTGTTTTACATGTATACTTCATATATCACATGTATGATTTATGTTTAACATATAATTGTGTATTCCGTATATCTATGTATATGCTTCATATATGTATACCTCGTGTATCACATACACTTCATATATTACGTATATTTATTTGTATGCTTCACACTTTGTGTATCACATATGCTTCATGTATTACGTATATCTATGTGTGTAAATGTCAAATCTATTTCTCAAAATGTTTCTTGAAGTACTAACAAATTAACTTATGAAGAGTTGTAACTAGTGAAATGAACAAGTATGATTCCCTGTGTCGTGTTTGACTCAAAAACTACGTAGTTAAACCCTGAAATAAAATATCATAAGTATCATTCCCTCAAAACTTGAGATATAAAATGGAGAAGACATTTCATTCTAGAATGACATCCAAAACATCATTGAGGAATTCAATTGAGAATAGAACCCTAAGTAATTTTATAGATAAATAAAATTAGGTTCTTAAGAATAATAATGATGCGAGAAAGGATGAAATTCCAAATACAAAAAGTGTGACCTCTCGAATGTAGGACTTCCTTAACAATAAAATATAAAGGGAGAATCACGTCCTTGTGAAGAAACCATCAATAGGAAATAAATCTAAAGGTAAAGTATTATTCTCGAAAAATGTAGCCAAGAAGAGTACTGACTCCTTCAAGAGACAGATATTAAGGATAAATCAATTCATTCATCACTCATCTATTCATTAGGAAATCACACAATCAAAATGTCAAAAGTTTCTTGAAGTATCATCTTGACCCAAGATGGTAGATCTATCAAAAGCTAGAAACAACATTTTGAGAGAATGTAATATAGACAACTCAATCTTTTAGGAACCTACAAATGTAGACTCTTGAAAGATCTTACAAGAAATGTTGGAAATCTATCATAAGATATATTCATCAAGCTTCCATTATGGAAATTAGATGTATCAATCTATAAATTTGAACTCGACGAAGTGTCGTGAGTGATAATAGTTGCTATGAAGTCTAAGACTTTGGTACATACAATAATTTATACTTGAGAATATATACTTAGAAGTGTATAACATGTTGTTAATGAGTCTATGACAATACGAGATATATTGAAAAATGTTTGGACTAAGTGTTACAAACACCTATAAGATATTTGTAACTACACCGTCAATCTTGACGCAAGTTTTGTTTGAATAATTAGGTGAAATAAAATATAGGAAAAAGGGATACAAACTGTAGTAAAAAATATGATTATTCACAACACTCTCATAACCTCTCATGAAAAAATATGTGACACTTTCTATCATAGTAGTTTTCAACAAGGGGTAATGAAGAATTTGCATCATTACCTAGAATCCTTGTGGTGATGAAATGAGAGAAATATGTCTTAAGTAACAAAGTCTTGCCAAATTCCAACTCTTGGTTTTGTTGTTAAGAGTTATTAAAGTACATTAGTTAGAAGGATTGTCCTCATACTTTAGAGGATAATATTGACATTAGAAGGATTGTCCTCATACTCCAGAGGATAGTATTGACCTTATTGGCAGTCAAGTGAGGTTAGTATACTAACATCTATTTTCCAAAGACATAAAGTCAAACCTAATCAAAATAATCGTCACTTGGCTTAAAATTTTCAATTCCTATCGAGGTATCATTACCTTGTACAAGTTTGAAAGGATGACTTAGAATCTTAGTAATTCCAAGAGTTTTTGTCTTGTGATTAATTGAGGACAAGCAATCTTGGGCAGGGTGGACTATCCTGAACTGACCCCAATATCACCAATGTATTGATACAGTCACCTTCACTGACTCACGACTCTTAACTTGATTATTATCATTATTAATATAAAAAGATAGCAATCAGTAACAACTAATATACAACTCATGCGATTGTGAGTGTGAAACAAAGATTTGATAAACTCAAATTAGTAAACATAAACAGTGATCATGATCTAATACAATAAGGAATGATTAAAGATAGGCATCGATTATTATTGAATAAACAAATCATTAGTAAAAAGGTGCGATCTTGTGAAGGACGTCACCATTCGAAGGAGTGTAACCCTTCCCATACAAGGGAGGTATATATATATCTAGTTTGATTGGCATTTGGAGGGTATACAGATCAAACATTGGGTAATAAGAGATCTACAGGAAAAAAACACTGATCAACAACCAAGGAAAAGGCAAGACAACTCAAAATTTAGTAATAAAAGGGTCTGCAAAAATAAATACAAATCAATAGTCAAGGAAAGATAGAGATAGATGAAAAGGAACAGCAATGTGGTATCTATTGATATATCTAATATGCAGATTGATATAATATGATTATTAATAATGATCTTCAGTAGCAAGCAATTAGACTTGAAAGAACAATTGGACAGTGCAATATAAAAGGTAGACCGACTCATCATAAAACTATATCCAAAGCAAGCATATTTATATATGTAAGATCATTATATTGTGATAGGTCAGCTTTGAATCCATATAAATATTTCATTGTTCTCTTTAATGTGACCACCCATCATAGGAGGGAAATGACAGATAGACCGAGGCTAGCAGCCTTGCCATACCCCGTAAGCCTAGTTTGGAGGCAATTTGATATGCACCCTGTCCATACCCCCTGTAAGTGCCAGTATGGAGGCCATGTATGACAGTTGATCCTACCAAACCCCCGTTAGGGCCAGTATGGAGGAACTAAACATGTGATCTACCATGCCCCCCCGTAAGGGCCTGCATGGAGGCATCATGTGCCAAGGAATGTCTTATCATCCCCACTATAATGGAGTTGAGTGAATGGAGAAATGGAATATTGTTTATGAATTTGAATGCGAGGAAATCTTATCTAACACTAATAATTCAAGAGGTATGTTTGTATACCTATATTTTGTATATATGTTTCCTATGTTATGATTGCAGATGTAGAGCACAAGAATGATGCAATTGAAGGTAATCTAAATGGTAAATCTGAAACCCTAACCCTAATTTATGGTATTTGAATTTATTAGGGTAAAATTAGTATTGTTCCAAATAAGGTACATTACAAGTTCTTTGTCACTCTAACAAAAAGCAAAATTTTATTTCACATGACAACAAATATTTAATGATATGAGATGTTTGCTGTTGACTTCTACCATCATTAATAGAAAAATTTCCCCTCTGTGACCTATTGGAAATCAGCAAAGTCACAAGTTCCTTGTCTCTCTAGTAGAAAGCAAAACTTTATTTCACATGACAACAAATATTTAATGATAAGATATGTGATGCTGACTTCTACCATCTTAATAGAAAAATTTGGCCTATGTGACCTATTGGAAATCTATAAACTGGATTAATTTAAGAGTTTGAATAAATTGCTACTACCAGCTCAAGGATCATTAATAAATTTGAAAAAAATAGAAAAAGAACATTAAACATGTGAATGCCCCCCACCTTACCAAACTAATGTCATTTCAATTCACATGTTTGTTGAATGCTGAATGCCCCCACTCACATGTTTGTTGAAAATTTGAAATTTGTGTGGACTGGGTTGATGGGGTCCTCTACCGATGGAATCTGTGCGCATCCACACATTATATCTGCTACTTTTATCTCTTTACTCAGTCTAACCATTCTCTTCTATCGTTTCTACCCGAGTTTGTTCCAGTCCCTCTTCAATTCAATTTCATGGCAACGGCAAAAGAAATTAACAGTGCCTTTGAGAAAATTCTGCCGCCATCTGCATCTGCATCCTCTTCAACTCCAACAAAAAAGGCGCCCTACGATGTGTTCATAAACCATCGTGGTCCGGACACCAAGCAAACGTTGGCCGCCTCTATCTACCGTACCCTCAAACTCATGGGACTTGAAGTTTTCTTAGATGAATCAGAGCTTCAACTGGGCGATTCCATACCATCTGAAATACAAGATGCCATGACTACTTCTTTCCTTCATATTGCTATACTTTCACCCAGATATGCAGAATCCACTTGCTGTTTGGCCGAGCTATCATTTATGCTCAAAACCGGCAACAGAATTATTCCTGTATTCTACAATGTTGAGCCGAAGGATATCCATTGGATTTGTGAAGGAATAGGAATCTATGCTGAAGCATTTTCCAAGCTTGAAGCCAAGGCCAGATATACTTCGCAAACGCTTGAGGAATGGAAAATGGCGCTGCAAGAAGTTTCATATGTTAAAGGCCCCATTGTCAACAGTAACGAGTAAGTATCAAATGCCCTGATCCTTTTATCACATGTTATGATATATTGTATCGCATACATCCACTGTATTGTGATAACATAGGTTTTTTTTTTTTGTGTTTTTGTTGTTTTGAAAAAAGGTTAAAGACACCTGTATTCTGATAACATAGTTGTTTGTATTCTGAAAACATACTCGTTCTCCCATGGAAACTCCTCTTTTCAACATAGTCGAAATCTGATATGTTTAGTTATGAGCTTGACATGCTAGGGTGGGCGGCTACTGGCCCCTTTCCCCTATTGTAAATGCTTTCGTAGACTGCAACAATTGGGGATATGCAGAAATTAAAAAACTATTAAATTATATCAACAAAAAGTAAACAAAATCAAGGCAAATCTTTATATCGAATTTGTAAGTGTTATAGATGAGATCCCATAAGATTTTGGACTAGAATGTCTTATCTACATTTAATTCAATATTGACTTCCATAACAACATGAAAAGATAGAAAAATAGTTGTTGTAAAAAATAGTTGTTGTAAAGCTTTCCTTGAAACCCCAATTTTGTATCCAAATCTTTAAGCCCAGAAAATTAAAACAAAATGGGACTTGGGAATAGGGAATGTGGAATATGTACAAGTGATAGTTAGACACATTCTTGTAACCATATGCAAGTCTATTTTGTGAGCTAATAACATTTGGACTTTTTTGAAGAAGTAATTAGGGGAAAGGAAAAACAACTCCTACTGTACCAAACAAATGTAGTCAGAAAAAAAGAATTGACAATTTATCAACAAATTAATAATGAATCAAGAACTATGCTTAATGCAATAGTTGCATTCCATTTACACAGCATTGACACGACCTAGTGATAGTATTTATGGAATTCAATTATTCGGGTTTAAAACCGGAAAACTCAGGAACTAAAAAATAATGTACCATTTGTTGTTATTTCATGTTAAAAACATAGTGCATACAAATAAAAAAATAGATGTTAAACATTATAAACATGGTAACTGTAAAAAATTGCATAGGACTTTTAAAATATATATTTTATTTTCACCTCAGAGGGTTATGTAAAAACAAAACAAATAACTGGCCCTAAAATTGTAAGTTGTTCTGCCATGAAGCATGACCTAAAAGCACTATGTTTTTTACTTTAACCCTCATTAGGTTATAAATTAAAAGAAAAGCCCCTATTGTGATTTAAAATTTAACATCTAAAAAAAATCTATTCAAAGTAGAAGAAATTTTAAATACCCTAAACCTTAACCTTAAACCAAAAATTGTCAGTCTATATACATATATTCAAAGTAGAAGAAACTGATGTAAAATGAGCCAAAATATATATATATTCAAAACCACTTCTTGAAAAATTTGGGAAATAGCATTGCAAAAGCAATGGGTCATGATTACTCAAGATTAATTGTGGATTTAACGTGGAAAGCAAAACTATTGAAATCATGCTCCAATTGATACAAACTCAAGTTACAAAAAATAGAAATTGAAATGAGATGTAAGGAAACAATGTGTCAACATCAAATATACAAGAATGAAGCCATGCTATCCCATTGAAACTTGTTACAATAAAAAAAATTAGTAAGAAATAAGACAATACCTTTTGTTGCCTTCAATCACCAGGCAATATTCAAAAATCACAAAGAAATGTTCTTTAATGGATCAAAGAACTACTAGAGCTTGCTCCTGAATACCCTGAAATGCCTTGCACCTTGTGCCCTGTTGATGGTTTTGAAATCAACCTCTAATATGTTGAAATCAAAAGGAATTCCTCTCTCTTGAACAAATAATGTTTTATTTATAAAAGATTACAAAGTGTTACGTAAAAGTTGACTCTTCGATCCAAGCATAGAAACAAAACACCTTCTGGAAGGCACATTCATAATGGCAAACAACTCTCTGTCAATGATTTGCTATGGAGTTTTATAATCTTGTTGTGTTTTAAGTCACAACATGTCTTGCCTATTTCAATATAGACATCCATCAAAGCATGAAGGATAGAGGAATGCAATTGCAAGAAGTTAAAAGAGAAGAATGCAAAAATTGAACTACTACCATAGAAAATGTCATAAATTAACATTGGAAAAATGTCATAACACAACTCATTGATACAAGATTTAACTGCAAATTGCAGGAAATATAAAGTGAGGCACAAAAATTCATCACCAAAAAAACTAATAGAAAGACATCAAATTGAATACAAACTATGTCATCATTAAACAAAAAATTTCCACCCACTCCTTGTAGTTTTTATCCTTGCTAAGGTTTTTTTTTCACCCAACTTTAGTGCCCATAGAGGGGACAGCAATACAGGGAAATCCACAGTCAAAAAACAACCGCAAGCATCTTATTTGATATAACCTAGGGATGACAAGATCTTATTTTTACCATCAATAAACAAAATCCCTTGCTCATCTGATATTATTTATGAGAAATAATAATATAGGAGAACAACAAAGACCATAGAAACCAGGACAAACTGCAAAAATAGTTGAATCCATAAAATGACGAGTACTACACATGGCTTCTGGCAATACAAACAGAAAAGTCAGATTGACCAGTTATGACTAATTGTCCCTTGACTCAACTAGAAAAAATACAACCAACATGGACCAAATGTCGATCATTTGATTATGGTAAAAGCAAAAGATTGGAGGTGAAAACTTCTTCAAGAAAAACTGCAGGCACTTGTTATCAGCTCATCGGACATAAACGGAGTGAGCAATATATGTTAAAACATTATTCGAAACCTTCATAGCCTACACAAGCATTATGAATAGTTGAAGAAAAACTCCAAAAGAGCTGTTTGCAGTAGCATTGGATAGATATTTCTTGTAGGAAGGAGAAGACTTTATTCTTACATAGAAATGCTGAGAATTTGATGAGTTGAGAAGAGGGCCTAAATTGTATAAAAGATATCATGGGGTTTCTTCTTGTACATGTATGCAACTTGTTTGTTTCACTTTAAAATAATGTACAACTCTTCATGACAGCGGTCATAACTATAACAGAATAACACAACCCCTATGAAATTATATTCAAAATTTCTTGCAACCCATATAAAGTTATATTCAAATTTTCTTCCTAGATAACACATGATGTATCATAGAAAGTTCAATAGGGGCACTCAACAACTTGCATGGTTCGGATTGAAATTGCTGTTTTAGTGGAACATTACATCTGTTTACATAGAATGAAGTAATTAAGATCTCTCCTAAATCTTAGCAGCATCATTTAAATGAAATTGGAATATATCCAACTACAATAATATGAAGTAGTAATCAATGAAAATCATGTGTGAATATGATTTATTAGGAAGCACAAAGCGAAGTGCATAGGCACTTTTAATCCACAGCTACCATTGTGACACTAGGGCAGATAAGCTAGAAAAAAGTACATACATAAATAAGATGAAAAAATAATAAACTAACTGCAGAGAAACTAAATGAATTTGAAATCTGAAGCATCAAACATAATATTGGCAGAGACCAATAGCTTTGAAATTAACTACAATCGCATGTGTTGTTGTGATGATGAATAGCTGTTATCACTATAATTAGTCATAATGATAAATGGACATTTGATTACGTTGGAACAAATGAGAATGATATAATGAAATTACTTTCACAAAGTTCATGCTCATTTTATCTCATATCTTTAAAATTTAGGTACCCGACATAATGGCATGCATATAGAGATAAAATGCTCCAAAAATATACGCGACCTACATTAACTAACAATCCACAAAACAGACTATCGGTGGCATTAAGCTTAACTGTTAACATCAACCGTATACATTAACATTAAATTTAACCTTGTACAGTTTTTGCATGATCTTAGTGGTGGTGGTAGTTGTATATATGATGACACATCATTAAAAAATATTCATTTCTCTCTGGTTTTTGTGAAACCCAATTCTATATATGCAAGTGTGTAAACACTATAAAGCATTGATTCTATTTAAGTGACAGCTATTTAGTGGTGGAGAAAAATCCATTGACGTGTCAAGTAAGGCTGTTCTAAATTGTGGAAGAGAATGAAAGAGCAGAAAAAAGTACATACATAAATAAGATGAAAAAATAATAAACTAACTGCAGAGAATGTGATAAGTGCTGCAAAACTGTGGGATTCCAATGAGCCGGTTGGATGAAGTTCATCTACAGCAATTGTCCATATCTATTCCCATCACAATAAGAAAAACATGGAGTTGCTTGAGATATGTCAAGAAGACTCCAACCATGTTTTGAACTTTAAGGCTATGATAATAGACAGACACGTTATTTCAGTGACATCACCTCCAAGTTGAACTCTGTCTACGATATGCTGGTCGGGTGATTTGCTGTGAGCCATCAATGTATTGGGAATTCTCGTAATATTGGGTGTATACATTTTCAGGCACAAAAATAGGTTGGGCATTTGATGGTCCAGGTTGTGGTTGTGTCATAGAAACATCATGATTCTCATGCATCCAAGCAGCTGAATTCTTAATAGCAGATGCAATTATATAGTAGATAATGTCCAGTATTACAGTGACCAAAGACAACATTGCTCCTCCTGCGAAGACCCCAGTCTTTACGACATAACAATAGGTAGAAAAAAAGCTTCATCTTCATTGTGCTGGTCATTTAGAGCAGCTCCAGCCAAAAAGACACTGAATGCAATTATAAAAGTAACCCTGTATACAGATATCTCAACAGTCATATAACCTTGAAAATCAAATTCTATAACAATGTAAATCCCAAGCAAGAAATTACAATAACCTACTTAAAGTTTAACTTTAGATAACCATTCTCTCCAAATAATGAGAGGAGAAAATGAAGATTCGAAACATACCTAAAGATACTGGATGCAGTACCTTAGCATTGAGTAGCATTTTCTAATCATTAATACACTAAAAAGGTCATCAACGAGTTTGTAGTATTTACTATGTAAATAATGTATTAATCTAATATGCCCTCCAATACCAATTATGGGAAGAATCCCAAGCAAGAAATTACAATAACCTACTTAAAGTTTAACTTTAGATAACCATTCTCTCCAAATAATGAGAGGAGAAAATGAAGATTCGAAACATACCTAAAGATACTGGATGCAGTACCTTAGCATTGAGTAGCATTTTCTAATCATTAATACACTAAAAAGGTCATCAACGAGTTTGTAGTATTTACTATGTAAATAATGTATTAATCTAATATGCCCTCCAATACCAATTATGGGAAGAATGCACTGAGTTCAAGCGTGATTTTATGAGATAAATCTAAGTTAATTAGCACAAGCTATGGCAAATCAAATGCAAATAGAACTTACATTTTTATAAATGTCTAAAAGAAATTGTACTATGAAAGTTAATAACCGTCACTTGACAAAAACTCATTTATACCATTGGCTTGAAAATTTTACTGTTCGTGCAGAGTAGTTGAGTGTGAATGTGAGATACTTGTTATGTTGCAAAACAGATACAAAGGTTTTGGGACATACATTTTATGAGATTAGTCATCTTCTTAGCTAGATTTTGGGAATAGGGGAAGAGTATGAAGAAGATAAAAGGAGAAATTTATATCTTAAGATAATAGCTATTTGAAAATTCCTGTATTATTAAATTAATGTCCAGCCTTTCAAGCCTTACTAATAGAGCCATAACCAGGGATAAAAGAGTAAATGCCCAGTAATGGGTCTCATAGAGAAACTCCACATGTCAGACATTAATCTAATAATACAGAAATTTGCCAAATAGCTCTAATCCTGATATGTGGAACGGTGAACAAACTAACCTAAACTCTATATTCTAAAGCATATAATTATATATCTATATCTATCTGTATATATACACTATGGAAACTCTCAAATTGTACATGGCATTAATAGTCAAACTGACAAGCAGTAAAATTAAACAGAGAAATGTATCTGAAAATGAGCAACAGCCTATTTGCACTAGTGTTCCTCATAGGGCAGACCAGACTTGCATGGAATTTGGCATTGTGAAAGATAATGCTAAAGAGGCAGTCACAAGATTTTCCATGTACCGAAACCAAGCCATGCATTTTCAACAGCAAATGGCACTCTGACTGTTCAGTGTTAACAATTGGTATAAACAGAACCAACACATTCTATCTAAGGTCACTCAGGTATGACTTGTGGACAAGACTATATTCAAGGGGATTAGCAGGAAAGTTCAGCAGATGAGAAATTATAAATTATGTCCGCAAGTGATCAAAAACAATCAATGGGACTCTAGAGTACATCCAAGTATGATAAGCAAAGAGATAGGGACAGGAGTACCCTAACTGAAGCTCTAACTATACACTGATAGCAAATTTAGAAGGGGCAATCTGAGATGAGTGCACTAAAGCACTGAAACCCTAGTAATTGGTAACTAAAATGGAAATAGCTGTGAGCAAAACCCAATTGAGGAAGGGGCTGATGATTAGGGCCGACATCATAGTCATAGAGATATGATTCAAGAATATAGGGGTTGGCCATTTGGCCAACAGTCATAGCAGAAACATAAAAACACTCAAAGAAAAAGCAATAAATTTTAGGGCCCAGCATCAAAACTGCAAAGATAAGGTTCAAGCTTACAGGAGATGCATAAAAAAGTACTTCGTGTCTTTAAAAAACGTTTTAAGAGAAAGAATATTTACGCACCAGGAAAGAATGAGGCATATGATGGCAAAGGTAGTGTTGAAGGGTGCCTGCTAATGAACATGCCTTCCACAACAGATACAACCAGCTGCAACATTTATAACAATCTGAGCCATCATTAGGGCCAATGCTGCTACCACCCCCATCGTAAAAGGACTCCTTGGATATATGCATCTCCCACTTTCATTGAGTCTGACGTCATCAGCCTGTGAACCAGCCTTAATAGTTAATTTTTGGTAAACTCACTGCAATTCCTCACCATGCTACCCTAGCAGTTGTTTTCCTCAATTGCATCAGAATTCCTGATCAGTGTGTGAAATCAAACTAACAGTTATGTCTAGTTAATCTCACTCAAAATTCCTACATATATCAAAAACTCTAAAAAGGGAAAAAAACAAAAACCCCGAGAAACCTTAGATACACTATACAGAGGAGAAACTGCCCTAGAAACGCAGAACAATGAAATAAAGTCTTGGGTTTACTCACAGATATTAAAGTTCCAACTTCGTGTATTCAATAGTGAAGAAGCACAAGAGATTTTTGACCTCCTGAAAGCAAAGCGAAGCAAAATCGTCCAAACCCTAGTTGGAGAACATAAACTTAATGTTAGCAACAACAATTGATCTACAACTCAACGCTAATGTTTTCTTTTTCTTTTTTCTTTTGTTTTCAAACAAAAACCACAGCACAAGTGGTATTAAGTAGCCCAAATCTTTCTTCGATCCTCCAAAATCGCCATCCAAATGAAGGGATCTAGAAGCCCTTTGCTCGACCAGATTTCTTCTCAATAAGAATCCTAGCGAATCAAAAAGAAATATATACACGGTGTATATGTTTTTGCATCAACGGGTAGGGAGGTAGAGATCAACCACAAAGCCCGTCTGAAAAACAATACGGTGTTTGCTCGTAGGATATACACAATATGTATATGCTTTGGGGAGTCTATCTGCAATGCATGTTGTTGCTATATGGATTCTTCCCTCGCGCCAGTGGAACCAGAGTGTAGCTTTCATTTTGGGATGTTTATTTTCTATGCAGGAAAGAAAATGTACTATCATCATTAATAACAATTAATAACAGACAGCAGTCATTAATAACACACAGTAGTCCCGGACAACTTGTCAACTTGAAATGCAAATACAAAAGAAATATTTGAAGTTCTAGTTTTCTATGCAAGGAAGAAAATGTACTATCATCATTAATAACATGTAACAGTCCTGTGCACTGACAATTTGCCAACTTGAAATGCAAATAAAAAAGAAATATTTAAAGTTTTAATTTTCTATGCAGGGAAGAAAATGTACTATCATCATTAATAACACACAGCAGTCCTGTGTACTAACAACTTGCCAATTTGAAATGCAAATAAAAAAGAAATATTTAAAGTTCTAATTTTCAATGTAGAGAAGAAAATGTACTATCATCATTAATAACACACAACAGTCCTGTGTACTGACAACTTGCCAACTTGAAATGCAAATAAAAAAGAAATATTTAAAGTTCTAATTTTTTATGTACGGAGGGAAATGTACTATCATTATTAATAACACACAGCAGTCCCGTGTACTAACAATTTGCCAACTTGAAATGCAAATAAAAAAAAAATATTTAAAGTTCTAATTTTCAATGTAGAGAAGAAAATGTACTATCATTATTAATAACACACAGCAGTCCCGTGTACTGACAACTTGCCAACTTGAAATGCAAATTAAAAAAAAATATTCAAAGTTCTAATTTTCTATGTACGGAAGGAAATGTACTATCATCATTAATAACACACATTAGTCCGGTGTATTGACAACTTGCCAACTTGAAATGCAAATAAAAAAGAAATATTTAAAGTTCTAATTATATTCATCAATTTTAATATAATCAAAAAAAAAAATATTTTTCACATTACTGTTCATCCAATTGATCAATAGGAGAACAGATAAATTACATTTATTAAATCATTAAATAAAAAAATTAGCTTTCAACATTAGAGATTTTGTCTAATGAATTTAATAGTCAATTGTCATTGGTCAATTAAATTGAATTAATAGAATCAAGTGATTGCATTAGTAATCCTACCAAAGGCAGTCATGATAATAATAATAATAATTATAAAAAAAACCACAAAAATACCTTAATAGATATTGAAACCACGAGTCTTTTAAATTAGCGCGGCGTGTTTTGAACGAAATTTCGTCATATGCGAAAACCGCGTCTAGAAATTTGTTGATGGAATCCTTTATCCATGGAATCTGTGCGCACCCACACATTATTACTATTACTTTTATCTCTTCGCTCAATGTCTTAGCATACAAAAAGAAAAGTGGAATAAGAATCATACAAAAAAGCACAAAGATACCTTAATAGATATTGAAACCGCGGGAGCTTTTAAATTGACGTCTTTGACTCTAAGAAATTTAATGTTTGAAAATGGCAACCGCACCAAATAAATTAGTGCGGGGACCTTCCACGCGTGCTTTGAACGAAATTTCGTCAAATGCAGAAATCGCGTCGAGAAATTTGTGTGGTACTGAATTGTTGATGGAATCTGTGCGCAACCACACATTATTTCTACCACTTTGATCTCTTCGCTCCTGCTCTCACCAGTCTTTTCTATCTTTTCTACCCGTGTTCGTTTCAATTTCTCTTCAATTTAATTCCATGTCAAGGGCAAATGAGATTACCGAGAAAATTCTGCCGCCGGCAGCATCTGCATCGTCTTCAACTCCAAAAAAAAAAGGTATCGTGGCCCTGACACTAAGCAAACGTTGGCCGCCTCTATCTACCGTACCCTCAAACTCATGGGACTTGAAGTTTTCTTAGATGAATCAGAGCTTCAACTGGGCGATTCCATAACCATCTGAATTACGAGATGCCATGACTACTTCTTTCCTTCATATTGCTATACTTTCACCCAGATATGCAGAATCCACTTGGTGTTTGGCCGAGCTATCATTTATGCTCAAAACCGGAAACAGAATTATTCCTGTCTTCTACAATGTTGAGCCGAAGGATATCCATTGGATTTGTAAAGGAATAGGAATCTATGCTGAAGCATTTTCCAAGCTTGAAGCCAAGGCCAGATATACTTCGCAAACGCTTGAGGAATGGAAAATGGCGCTGCAAGAGGTTTCATATGTTAAAGGCCCCATTGTTAACAGTAACGTGTAAGTATCAAATGCCCTGATCCTTTTATCATGTTATGATATATTGTATCGCATACATCCACTGTATTGTGATAACATTTGTTTGTGTTTTTGTTTTTTTTGAAAAAAGGTGAATGACACCTGTCTTCTGATAACATAGTTGTTTGTATTCTGAAAACATACTCGTTCTCCCATGGAAACTCCTCTTTTCAACATAGATTGGAAAGATCTCTTATCAAATCGAAATCTGATTTAAGGTTTTCGTCTTGTATACCTTTGATCTTTATTATTATAACACTTCATTAATTTTGTTTCTTTTCTATGGTGGTTGTTATTTTTTAATAAGCTACTTCACACTTGATTAATTAATTAATTTAAGTAAATCACTTAACAAGTTAAATTTTATAAAAGAGGTGGAAGTCCCTATTGAAATAATTAAAATTAAATATGGGGATTAAATCAATTAAATACAATAATTAGTTTGATAATTGATCATGGAGAAATAGTGTCATAGATGTAAGAAATCTATTCATCCAATTGTTGAACTTTTCGGGCTTAACTAGTTAGAGCTCAAAACAGTGACTTCTCTATTGACTAGGCTAGGTCAACAACTATGTAGCTAGTCTCTACTAGTGCAAACTTATTCTGGCATGCAAATCTATTTTGATGCTCACAAATATGTTCTAGCACTATGCAAACTTTTGAAATTTATTTGCCTTCGTTTCCTGATGTCTGAAGCTTTATAAGGAATTGACAATCTGTATAAACACCTTTGGAGAATCTATTGACTTGCAAGGGTTATGTTCTCCATAGTCAGAGCCATAGATCGATGATTTAACAATATTGACTCAAAATCTATTTGGTGAAGAATTAGAGGCTAAATGTATAGTCTAAATCTATTTGGTGAAGAATTAGAGGCTAAATGGCCGTTCTATTACATATTTTTGGATGGTTGCAATATAGTCAAAACTCTGTGTCTAGAGAACGAGAACTCTCTATGATACATTATTATCATTTAAACATAGAAAATGTGTGTAGGCTATTAGGATATCAAAGAATTTCCTGTGCAGGTCGAAAGTGTTGGATTCCGAACAGACAACTGAGAGGGGGGGTGAATCAATTGTCCAAAACTTGCTTCTAATTTAAACACTTAAATCATCTTTGTTATGTAATAGCATATCAATTAATCAATCATGAAAGCACAAAGCATAAACACCAGAGCAGATACACATCAACACATGAGACACCAAGATTTTGACGTGGAAAACCCGGTCAAGGGAAAAACCACGGGGTGATTAACCCAAGGATTATTCTCTATTAGAAGAATAAGAAAAATAGATGGCACATGCCAATTAGGGCTCACTACCCGAGCACACTGCTCACAAGAGGCACACTGCCTACAAGAGACACACTGTCTACAAAGTAACAAGTATTACAAACTTGAACTAAAGATTGACATCTTTACCATGCATGGATCAGTTCCATTTAAGCCCAAAAACTCCTGCTCTGCCTTTCGCACTTCTCTTTGCTACACCACACTTATCCGCTCCAAGACACACTTCAAAATGAATTCACAAACCTTTATTTATACAAGGCATCGACTTAGGAACAATCATCTAAGTCGGCAAACACCTACAAGATCGTTTGCAAGACGTGTAACACATCCGGTCAGCCAATCTCAAGAAGAACATCAATACCCGATGGTAATTCTTCAAAAGCAAACTCCAACTTCAATGCGGACCGCCAATAAGAATTGTACACGATCCAAAGATCACCAAAATCTTTCCTGAGTCACCAAGAACATCTGCACTTTATCAGCTTATTGGAATTCTTCTCTTCTTCATCTGAAACTTCAAGAACATAGTCCATCACCACTATCATACTGAAAAAGGTGCTTCTGGACCTCTAAACCATGAACAAATCTAGTTGTCACTTCACACTTCTTTCTGCAACACTCCCTCCAATCCGTAGAATGAGATAATGCAATCCGGAGCTCACCGGACCAATCTGTGACACTCTGTCACCATTGAACATCTGCCGGAACCGGTTCTACTATAGCGACCATAACTTCTTCATATCTTCATGCAGACCTCTGTAATATTGATTGGAGCATCTCAAGACTCACATTTGAAAACCTTTTAAACCGCATCCTCTGATATTCATCTTATCTTGGACTTTTACCTTAATGTCATCACTATTCTTTGTTGTTCCTGATTGAGGCTAATTTTCTCAATATCCTCAGCACACAGCTCATCCAATCTTTCTCATTAATGCAATATGAGTATGTTGACATCAATGACAACACTGGTTATCCTCATACTTGCAACAATCTCCCCCTTGTCATTGATGGCAACATATGATGTGAAAAACCATCAAGACAAGAACTTCTCCTTTCTGTCACAGCTCGCCCTATCAGCAACAACTCTTCACATGTCTTCTTTTTCTTTACTACTCCCCTTTGATCAACCACTTGTTTTTCACATGTCTTCTCTCCCTCTTTGACATCAATGGCAAAGGGCTCATACTTGCAACTTTAACACATCAAAATCATACCAGCTGCTCCCCCTGAGTAACAGCTCCCCATCACTAATCTAGATCACAAGATATGACTGTGATATCCACTGAACTGATGCACATCAGTGCATCCTAGTTCATCACCAGAGGGGCAATGACCCCTAACTTCTCCCTGAGAAACTCAAAAGAGTCCTTGGGAAGAGGTTTAGTAAAAATATCTGCAATCTAATCCTTGGAGGGCACATGCTCCAATCTGACTTCATCCTTGTTCACTTGCTCTCTCAGAAAGTGAAACTTGATAGATATGTGCTTGAGAGATGGGTTTATGTGAACCACTACTCATGAAATATGGGTCATGTGTTTGACTCAAAAACTACACAGTTAAACCCTGAAATAAAATATCACAACCTCTTCTTCCTGATTTACTGGATCAGTCTGAATCTAACTTTCAGAGGAGGATTGAGCTCCTTGAACTAGATAACCATTCTGATCATCTTCATCATATTCATAAAACCTTGAGGGCTTCTCAATTCCTTCATCAACCTTCACATTTGTACTTTCTATCATCTTTCTCAGTCTCTTATTGTAACACCGGTATGCTTTGCTTTGAGTGGAGTAACCCAAGAAAATTCCTTCATCACTTCTAGCATCAAACTTTCCTAGATCTTCATCTCTTTTAATGTATCATTTGCTACCAAATACTCTGAAATATCTCACAGTAGGAGTTATACCAAACCAAAGTTCATAAGGAGTCTTATCGGTATTGCTTCTGATTTGAACTCAATTGAGAGTATAGACTGTAGTGCTGACAGCTTCTCTCCAAAACATCTAGGGAACATTTGCTTCCATCATCATTGTTCTGGATGCTTCTTGGATGGTCCGATTCTTTCTCTCTACTACTCCATTCTGCTGTGGAGTCCTAGGAGCAGATAACTGTCTCTTTATACCATGCTTCTCACAAAAATCTATGAATTCACCGGATGTGAATTCACCACCTCTATTAGACCTCAGACATTTTAGTTTCAGTCCAGTTTGATTTTCTACCATAGCCTTGAAGATTTTGAACTTCTCAAAAGCTTCTAATTTCTCTTTCAAAAAGGTAACCCACATCATCCGGGAATGGTCATCAATCAGTAACATGAAATATCTATCACCTTGCATACTCTTGATTCTTGTCAGACCACATAGATCAGTATGAATTAATTCCAATAATCCGGTATAGGACTGATCCTTGCTTTTGAATGAGATTCTGCTCTGTTTACCCAGCTGACATTCTTTGCATAAGTTGTTTGTAGGTTTCACCAATTTTGGAAGATCTCTTACAGCTTGAGTATTGCTTATCTTGATGATGTTATCAAAATTTACATGACACATCCTTCTATGCCATAACCAACTCTGATCAACTTGAACAAACAAACAACTTTTACTAGAACCAACTAGATGGAAGATATTACCTTTTGTTTGAGTACCGGATGCAATCTCAGTTCCGGAGCTTTCAAAGATCCTGCATTTTCCATTTTTGAACCGGAGATCATAACCTTTGTCTACCAACTATCCAACACTGAGAAAATTGTGCTTCAATCCTTCAACATATAGTACATTACTAGTTTTGCTCTTTCCATCAAAAGAAATAGTTCCCCTACCTTTGATTCTACCAACAGAATTATCACCAAACTTTACCATTCCTCCTTCATACCTTTCCAAGTCTAGGAACTTGTTTTTGTCACCTGTCATATGGTGAGAGCATCCACTGTTAATAACCCAATCATCTTTTTCTTCAACTTCGGCAGCCAAAGCTCTTTCTACAACCTTATGATTGACAGATATTGGATCTTCTTCCTTGATGGCAATAAACACCCATTCATTTCTGGATTTGTTTCCTATTTCTGATTCATCATCTGTTATTCCTTCATTATCATCTTCTTCATGAACATAATAACAGTTCTTTTGGAACCTTTATCTGTTAGAATTTGACCTTGCAGATCTTTCCGGACATCTTGAAGCAAAATGACCAATCTTATTGTAGTTGAAGCAATTAAAGGGTAATTTTCCTTCATACTTACCAGATCCTCTTGGCAGTCTCTTTGCAATGAGGGCTTCAAGTTGAGCTATTTCTGCTTCTTCCTCTTCCATGTCTCTTCTTGCTTGATCATACCATGACAGCTTCATTGAAGAGTTTTCTCCTGGATCAAATCTTTGTTTGCCTTTCACAGAGGCACTGGCTTTGAATGCAGATTCAGTCTTGGGGGGATCATCTCCAAACTCAATCATTTCAAATGCAGCTAGTTTGTCAGCCAATTGGTCTCTTGTGACAGTTGTATGGGCTCTGAATTCATCAATGGCAGCAACCTTGATTTTGTAGATAGCAGGAAGGGATCTGAGAATTTTGCCAACAATCTTATTTTCATCCAAAACTCCACCAGCATTCCTAATTCCACACACCAGCTCATTTACTCTTGGCATAAAGGTAGTAATATTTTCATCATCTCTCATCTTCAGTCTTTCAAATTTTCCTTTGAGACTCTGCAACCTTGCACTCTTAACATACTCATCTCCTTCATGCAGAAGTTCCAGTTTAACCCAAATCTCATAGGCAATTGGTAGGTCAATAACATTTGAGAGTTCTGAGTCAGTCAATGCGCTTAGAAGAGCCTCTTTGGTCCGCAGATTGTTTTCAGCATCTATGATTTTATTTAGAGTTGTCGGACCACCCTGTGGAGGTATATATGCTTTTGTGACCATGGATAAGTACACCTTTCCCATACACTCCAAGTGACATTTCATGCGACCTTTCCAAAGAGAGAAGTTGGTTCCATCAAACTTCGGACTATCCTTCTTGTATGACGACATCCTGGATCTCCTCAAGTGGTTAAGCTCCTTTTAGAGGAACTTGGCTCTGATACCAATTGTTGGATTCCAGACAGACAACTGAGAGGGGGGTGAATCAGTTGTCCAAAACTTGCTTCTAATTTAAACACTTAAATCCTCTTTGTTATGTAATAGCATATCAATTAATCAATCATGAAAGGACAAAGCATAAACACCAGAGCAGATACACATCAACACATGAGACACCAAGATTTTGACGTGGAAAACCTGGTCAAGGGAAAAACCACGGGGTGATTAACCCAAGGATTATTCTCTATTAGAAGAATAAGAAAAATAGATGGCACATGCCAATTAGGGCTCACTGCCCGAGCACACTACTCACAAGAGGCACACTACCTACAAGAGACACACTGTCTACAAAGTAACAAGTATTACAAACTTGAACTAGAGATTGACATCTTTACCATGCCTGGATCAGTTCCATTTAAGCCCAAAAACTCCTGCTCTGCCTTTTGCACTTCTCTTCGCTACACCACACTTATCCGCTCCAAGACACATTTCAAAATGAATTCACAAACCTTTATTTATACAAGGCATCGACTTAGGAACAATCATCTAAGTCGGCAAACACCTACAAGATCATTCGCAAGACGTGTAACACATTCGGTCGGCCAGTCTCAAGAAGAACACCAATACCTAGTGGTAATTCTTCAAAAGCAAACTCCAACTTCAATGCGGACCACCAATAAGAATTGTACATGATCCAAAGATCACCAAAATCTTTCCTGAGTCACCAAGAACATCCGCACTTTATCAGCTTACTGGAATTCTTCTCTTCTTCATCCGAAACTTCAAGAACATAGTCTATTGCCACTGTCATACTGAAAAAGGTGCTTCCGGACCTCCAAACCATGAACAAATCTAGTTGTCACTTCACACTTCTTTCTGCAACACTCCCTCCAATCCGCAAAATGAGATAATGCAATTCCGGAGCTCACCGGACCAATATGTGACACTCTGTCACCATTGAACATCTGCTGGAACCGGTTCTACTAGAGCGACCATAACTTCATATCTTCATGTGGACCTCTGCAATATTGACTGGAGCATCTCAAGACTTACATCTGAAAACCCTTTAAACCACATCCTCTGATATTCATCTTATCTTGGACTTTTACCTTAATGTCATCACTGTTCTTTACTGTTCCTGATTGAGGCTAATTTTCTCAATATCCTCAGCGCACAGCTCATCCAATCTTTCTCATTAATGCAATATGAGTATGTTGACATCAATGACGACACTGGTTATCCTCATACTTGCAACAGAAAGGTGGTGGGTCACAGTAGGTTTTGATGAAGTAGTCAGTTAACTTTTATAGAACAAAAGTCAGTATGTATTAAGCATGAGTATGTTCTTATTCTAAGATTGATGTATCTTTGTCATGTATAACTTTAGAAAAAGTTAGTGGAGTAACCAAACCATGATTATACTCAGAAATACTTGAGTAATCTAGTTGTCTATATTTAACTTGTACTTAAAATAATGAGGACTACAAATGATGTTTTATTTCATTTAAATATAGTGGAACCTATCATAGATGTCAATTTGAGCCTCTTGAGATTGTTGTATTAAGTCTTCGAAGATAAGACTACAAGTTTGAAAAAGATATTTTATTTATCTCTTAACTCTTATTAGTTTCATTGTTTTTAACACTGGACTTCAAGAAAAGGTTCTCTCTTATTCTAAAAGAGTATAAAATGATTGGAATATCTTTAGAAGAACTGAAGCTATGTTATCTTTATATATTAGCATATATGTGTTTATTATTCCCATTATACATAGTTGATGTTCTATCATTCTTAATCTTAATTGATGAATGAGAAAAGACAATTAAGTCAAAGACATCATTACCTTACTATCCATTTAGACTTATATCCATTATTGGATTAAAAGATGGAACTTAGTCAAGAATTCTTGTACTTATCTCAGTATCTATTAAGACTTGACATAGAAGAGGATAAACCTTATATAGTATGATTTTTGATAAAAGGTGAATTTGATCAAAAACCAAGTAGTCAAGATTTGACAAGAGGTTATCTTATTCACGTTACATTATGGATATAATTTTATTAGTTTTTAAGGGTATTTTGATCATGCAAAGTATTGTAATAGGAAAGTAAGAATCCTAGATTTTACCCCGAAGAGTTTAGAAATCTTTAACTCTTAAGTCAATTATGTATATCTCGGTTGACAGATATAGGTTGGGAAACCATAAGAGACGAGAAACACTTTGTTGTTAGATAGTCAATACTAGTATATAAACCAAGTATGGTTATTTTTGAGTAGAGAGTAAATGACAGAAGTCATAGACCTTGATAAATTGTGGATATGCAAAAAGGAACTCTTAAAAAAGAGTAAATTATTTAAAATTGCATATTGTATGTATATCCTAGATAAGGAATATTTCTATGTTAGATGGACTAGAGATTGAATAAGATTTAGATAATTATGTATTGAATCAAACTATAGGATGAGACAGTCTTCAAGTCAAGTTAGAGGTGTGTGAGTGTACAACTACATTAATTACAAACGTCTATTTATATTGAACTTTTGCAAAGTGATGCATTTGTCTCTGCATGCATTAGTCGGTTCACAGTGTCTAGATAATGTAACTAGTTAGTATGATCATACTTAGCTAGAAGATTGTCTATAGTTGTATGGTCAATTGAGTTGCATAGGACACAATACTAGGACTTAGATGGCAACTTGTTAGATCCATATGTCTATACACTTCATGAAGGTTAGGGCCACTTCTAAGAAGGAAGGTGTGTAGGGGACCATTGGTCTATGGTTGGAGGTAAAGCACTTAGATGATGCTCTACCTCTGTAGTAGAAGACTCACCAAGATTTGAATGACAGATGTCAAGATTCTAGAGACAGTACTTTTTCTATAAATTTTCATGTTATGATTATGATGTAAAACTATTCTTTTGCCAAGTGAAATATAATTGTAAATGTAAAGTGGAATGGTTTTACTATAAGTTGTCTTTGAATATATTGAATTTCAAGGTTGAAAAATATTTAGAAAAGATGTACTTTTATTTATTGATATTTAGCGAATGATAAAAAAATAATTCCTTCTTGTATATCATTTTATTTTACTTTTCTAGTAATTTCCGTGTGTAATTCCATGTAATATGAGAAGGAATGTTACACCTAAAGAGGCCTTAGGGTTATATGTTGAAGAGGACAAGTTCACCAAAATGTAAGGGATAAATATAATTTGCCTTATATAAGTAAATAATAAGCATTAATGATAAACTAATCTATAAAAAAGAGCTAGGAATAAATGATAGAACATTACATTAATTTGTTGAATTTAAATAAGAATATTAGAGAACTCATCTTGATAATTAGTCGCTAAAGAATGAAGATAATGAAATGTAGGATTGATTCACCTTTTTCATAGAATTTTTGGACCACTATACTATCTATTATCTCTAATCACATTCTAAGACTGAAGAGTAGATCTGGACTATCCTGCATCCTATGACTTGGTCCCACACTACATGAATATGAATAATTTCTACATGAAATTGATCATTTGATTGTAGGACTGAATTGGTTTTGTAGGAAAATGAAAGATTGATGCGACTACATTTTTCCTACTTCTAGATATTTGAATCTATGTAATGAATAGTAGTGTTCATAAATACTTTTGTGATCCTTATTGGGTCACACAAATCATGGTGTCTAAGGTCAAAAACCAATCAAATTGAATCAATGATTATGAGCAATATTAAAGACAATAGGCAAGCATGCAAATTGCATAGAATGAAAATTTTAGATCATGAGTTCTCTTAGTTATCTCAACCAAAATATGTGTGTGTTAGTGCATACTTTTACTTTTACATTTAGTTTATTTACTTTATTGAATATTTACACCTAGGACAGGATAGAATTTCTTAGGTAGGTATCTACTTGGATAGGTTTCACATGTGACTTGTACTTCCTTATTTGGTGGACATGTTATGAACAGATGTGACTACACATCTACTAGTGGTGTATCCTATATATACCAACTTATTCTTTTGATTTGTACATACGTTTGTTCATGCTTAATGCATTCTATTGATCTTTTGATCTTTTTATGCTTGCCTTTATTCTCTTGGTCTTGGGTGGCTTTTCTAGCCAAATCTTACATGGTATCAAATTAGGGGATTTCTATAAGCTTGTTTTCCTCCCATAATAAGTATGTTCTTCTCTTGCATCCTTGGATGATCAAGAGAACAAGAAAAGTTGAGAAGAGAGATTAGATTTTGGGGGTTCTATTGTTGGATTTGTATTACAGATTGCTTTGGACAATTACTGGAGAAAATTTATATGACCATTGAGTCAAAGGCATCCAATAAAATTAATAATGCCTTTTGTTGTGTCTAATTTGGATATTGGAGGCCAAATCTACAAGGGCTTGAAGTTGGGAGGTGCATGCTAGATCCAATGGGTATTTGATCTTTTAGAGCATTTTTGGTCAAATCTAACCCTAACATCATGCTTAGAGCACCCAAGGACTTATAGATCAACTATCATTTTTTTGTAATCAAAGTACTTTGGTTGGATCCATTAGAAACAATTCCCCTTCTTGATTGTATTGATTACTATGAGAAATATTTTGCATAACTTTCTATATACTATTCAAATAAAATCATCTATGCAAGAACTTGCATCATATATGTATGGAGGTATAATATTCTATTTATAATTAATTTTTATAACAAAAAATATATTTTAGGATTTTAAGGTACTGACAAGGTAGAGAAACACTCCACAGACTGTACCATTGTCGTCCCCTATACCTATAGATAATAGTAGTGTTGTTAGCATGGAAAACTAGTAGGGTCAAATCCCTAACCAGTGGCATTACTGGTTCCACCGCCCACATGATACAACAACATAAAACTAGCCACTAATGGGTAGTGGCTAATAGCCCCACCTCAACCAGTGGGATCTCCTCAATATCACCACCTCTAGTAGCCTCCCTTAGGTGGTGCCTCTCTAGGAACCACCTCCACTCCACTGCAAAACCACTTCTTCCCAACAAATTGTTGTTTTGACAATCAAACCAATAGTTTCAGTGTGCAAAAGCAATTTTCAAGCAATTGAATGGTGGTATTGGCATCTAGAACATATTCTATCCATGGGGAGAATATTCTATTAGGTGCACGTTGATATAAGCATGATGTTATCAAGTTTCTAACCCCCCAACTGTTGTCCCCTCACTATTGGGGCTTTTCCTTTTGCACCTAATTTTTAGGTGTAATGTCTTGGGCATATGAGCTCTTTTTTCAAAGTAATTTTTTTTTTTTGGGTTATTTTTCTACACTCTTCATTATAGTTTAGGTAGCTTTTAATTTTGATGTTTACAATTTTTCTAGAATTTATAGATTCTCATAGGTGGCACTACACAATTCTCATTTTGGGATCTTTTGAGGGTTTGTTCAAGCACATATTGGCACTTTTTAGGTGCATTTTTTTTAAAGTGCATAATTTTTCATGTACTTTGTAGTGGTGCTATTATTTCACTTGATTCTATCCTAGAATTATTCTTTCAACATTATAGTCCAATTTACATTTCTTACTAGTGGCAATTATACTTGCATTAACTATAAAGTGCTAAATCATTTTTTTAGGGGGGTTGATTGATTGAGTTACAAAGGGTTTTCTTATCTTGGGTATTGTGTCATGTGGAGAAAGAGATCTAGACTAATTGACATGAACTAACCTAGATCAATCTTTTTCTACACAACATTGGAACACAAGCCACTAATGGCTCTATGCTCAACTATTGTCCCTAGAGAAAAGCCAAGCTATGTTGGTGGGGACTCTATTGAAAGATGAAAGATTGATAACTAATGGATTGATTAAACTAAGCAATGTGAAGACCTAATTGATTAACTAGGAAAAAGTACAAATAACTATTGCAATTTTTGGAAAATAAGAGCAAAACAAAAATGAGGAAATCAGATGGAACCTAGCACTATCTATGAGCTAACTGGGCAGGACACTAGAATGGGGTGCTAGAGTCCTTAGGTTTTTGTAAGTGTTTGAATAGGTCCGGACAACTGAGAGGGGGGGTTGAATCAGTTGTTGCTCTTTTTCTTCTTTTTCTATTGTTATTCCTTTTTGCAACTTAAGATTAAATCGATGATATAAACATTCCAACATTAGATAATAACATATCAACAAAAAACATGAATGACACATTTGACACTAGGATTTTGACATGGAAACCTGGTTAAGGGAAAAATCACAGTGGGGGTTAACCCACAAAAATTAATACCCTGTTAAAAGTATTGATACAAAATGGGAATGCACATGCATTCGGGCTCACTGTCCAAAGCTCACTACTCAAATGATGGCTCACTACCTAAGACAATATTACAAATGAAAAAAAAAGATATGAATTGATGGTAGCATCTACTTATGCAGGAATTTCAGTTCCGGTTGAGTACAAAAACTGATCTTACGCACTTCATCCTTGCTTTGTTCTTCTTACTGTTCTGCTCTCATTCGCTCCTTAGATTTCTGCTCTACTCACATTCACTTTCTTCGCATACACACCACACTCTAAACAACCAAATTAATCAACTATATATATATGTAACAAGATCTATAATCATTCTACCAGTCAGCTTCAATAGTACTTAGAACACCTAAGAATGCTCAGCCCTGTCAGCTAGATCTATGCATAACTTGGAGTGCGGACCAAAACTTACTCTTGCAAATCATTACTCATGTCAGCCATAGTTACTAAATACCACCATTTGTCCAACAAGAAACTTCCATTCATCTGGAAACAAGATCTTCTGCAAGGTTTACCTATTTTTCTTTTGTATGCTCTGTCAGACTAGAACCTGATACATAGATGCTAATAACATTTGATTCCTTCATCACCGGATAACAAAATTCTAGATTTGGAGTGTATTTGCAATGATGTCAACAACCTTGGATCCGCAACATACCATGCCTTGCCACCGGAGAGATTCAAACCAAAATACCGGACTCTACTATATGCTCTATTTCAGACTCCCGAACTTAGATTATCATTCTAACTTCCGGTATGATGAGATATTGTACTGCAAATGTGGAGAACAATCTTAGTTGCCATCAATGACAACACCTATCAATGCTATGCAGTGTCTCTTTCCAACAATCTCCCTCTTTGGCATTGATGGCAACACTTAGTGAAAAATGACTAAGTGTCTTGGTGCAACTCCCCCTTTGTCTGTGCATTCATGCTCTTCACTTATTTATGTTCTCCCCCTTTGTTGAACTCCTCATTTTTTACTTCCCTTCACTCCCCCTTTGACATCAATGGCAAAGGGTGGGATCCGCAAATCAAAATACTCCAAAATTTCTATATATATTGTCGCATATGTACAAGTAGCCAAAACTTCCATTCACATGAACTTGAGGATGTTTGTAAAACTGGCTTTTATTTGTACAAGTTCAGAGGCCCAAGTACTCTTCATTCCATCCAAAATTGAAATGTGCCCATTTAACACAAATGAGTAAGATTCTGCCTTTGACAAATATGATGGAACACTGGTCTGAACTACAATCTGAGCTTCAGATAAAGCATTATACATTGTTTCTAACTTAGGGGCAATTAATCCTCAGAGTTCACACATTCTCTTCATAATGTTACTTTTCTTTTTGACAATTTTCTTTATTTCCTCAGTCAAGTTGATTACTTGACATTCATGACTTATAGGTGAAACTGTCAGGGGATCAAAATTTTGATAGAGATTTGACAACTTTTGTTCTTGCTCCTTTATCTTGTTCTTAATACCCTTATTAACTTTGGTCCATGACAGAAAAAATTTGTACATATCACTTCCATCATTTAGAGCATTCTGAATACTCTTTATGCTAATACCCAATATTCTTCTATTATTTACTATCAGGTTCTTTATTTCACAAAATTTCTTATCTAAGAATTCTTTCTAAACTGTTACCTCCACAGACTTCTCAAGGAACTCAAAATGTGAATTTACTAAACTTACAAAGTTCTTTAGATGACCGAAGGGGGAATCATTTTGATTCTTCTGATAGTTTGGCATTAATTTCTCCAAAACTCCAATTGCAAGTCCCAGTAGCTCATTCTCCTCCATGTGGAACTTTAACATCTTCTCTCTAGCCTTTACTTGGGTAAATGATGCTATCTTCATTAGTTGAATTGGAGAGAGGGCATCTGGATTAACTAGGCCTTGGAGTAGTTCAGGTTCATCAAGTTCAATCACTTCTTTTCCAAGAGAATCTTTTACTGTAACTGCAGTGTCTCTTGCACTTATTTTAGAATCAACTTTTTGATCTCCTATTTTCTCAGTTTCTGCTTTAGGTGCTTCAACATTTGCACCATCTTCTTCTATTTTATCTTTCTTTTCTCTTTCTTCTTCTAACTTTGCTTTACCCTTTTCTAGGTTCTCTGCAGAGGAACTTTTTCTTGTTTGTTCATCACTTGCTATCTGATTTGGAGGGCTTTGTGAAGTAACATTATTTCCTTTTTCTGACATATCCGGTGGATTAGGGGTATCTCCTATATCAACTACTTTGTCCACCAATTTTGTATCCTCCTGATTTGCTTGTTCTTCTTCCAGAATAGAGGCTTCATTCAATTGTTGTTCAAACATATTCTCTTTTTCTTCATCCAGAATTTCTTTTGTGACTATGGGAAAATTGTGCTTTTTCATTGCTTGCAGAAGAATTTCTTGAGTTTCTTCAATAATTTCACTTGTTTCTCCCATCATGAGCTTGTTCATTCTCTTTTTACTTCCAAAGTCATTTTTGACTTCCCTAAATGTCATTGATTTGATCAGGTGAAATTTGAGGACACAAGGTTATCAGCTCATGTTCTCTAATTTCCAAGTCCTTGCATTTGGAATTTTCTTTTCTCAACTCCAGAATATCAAGTAGACTTTGTGGTAGCTCACAAGTTATCTCAATTAGTTCCTTGTTATAGATGTTAAGATATCTGACTGTTGCTTCCTCCAACACCCTTTTATTCACATCATTGTATTCATCATAGAATTCAGTCGTGGGTCTTAGATTGCCATCTACAGTGATAGATTTTATCACATCTTCTAGCAAGAGTGTGGGTTTCTCAACATATTATTCATATTCTTCAGTCTTTTGTTTTTTGCTAGTCCTTTCGCTTCCATAGGATTTTTCTTTCGTTAACTTTGCAGCTTTTGTTTCAGTGACTTTTGGTTCCTTGATTTTAATTTTGGAGTCTGTATCTACATCATCTTCTCTTATGCTTTCATAGGTCTGGGAAGCTTTTGTTTTCTTCCTTTTCTCACATTTTCCAGATGATTCTATTTCCAGTTTTGCAGATTTGGAAGGAGCGGAGGCAACAGAAGAACTTCTAGTAGTTCTTGAGGTGGAAGAAGGTTCCACCAAATCACTTGTTTGTCTCTTTTCTTGTTTTTCTTTATCATCCTTTTCTATTTTTTGTCTGAATTTCTTCACAGCTTCCTTTGTTAGGCTGAGATTCTTGGCTAGCTACTCAACTTCTTTTCTTACTCTTCTATTAGTTTCAGGTTCTCTAAGCTCAATATGTAACTTTAAACTCAACTCCTCATATGTTCCAAATCTTTCAACCGTTGAGTCTTTGGGCTTGCTTAGCAAATGTTGAGCATACTTATCCAAGATCCTTTCATCTACTTCATACCCCATGGGCATGATCCAAATGGTTCTAGGTTCCACTGCTTCCATTAAACACTTGTCAGTATCAACCATGAAGCATACTTCATTTTTATATTTGTCAACAATTGAATTTGGAATTCTTTCCCTTGAGTGCATCATACTCTGCAAATTTTTGAAGTAACCCCATATTGTCGTCTTCTGAGCATTTAAATCACCAATGCTGCGAAGATGATTTTTAATTTGAATGGCAACCGGTTCATCTTTAGTCTAGTGTACACCTGTTACCCCAGGTACTTCATTCATATAGTAAAAGAATAGGCATAAAATTAATGCACCATACTTGAAGGTGTTCTTCTTATCTCTTTTGATCTTGTTTAGTTTTTCAATCAATTGGTTTTGAAATAGTTCACACAAGTCATAATCAACATTTTCTTTTATCATCTTGTATGCAGCATAAATGGCTGTTCCAAAAACAAAATTTTCCCTACTCGAGTGGTAAATCTTGTATCCAATCACCATGGAGGTGAATTTGACATCTGGCTCTATAATATCATTTCTGGCCATTGCTCTTCTATCAAACTTAGCTCCGGTAGCATTAGTTATTGTCTAGTTTTTCATAGCTTTCAGCATGGGTAGTCCTCTAGTTGAGTTCAAACCAGTTACATTTCTAATAGCATCCCTGGTAATCTTGAATGGTTTTAGCAACCACATGAATTCATCATGTATCTGACTTAAAACATATCGGACCCACTCATCCTCATCAATAGTTGGAAACCCCATAACCTGAACAAAGTGTTTATCCTGTAGAGCCTTGTATTCGGGTTTAAGTTCTTTATTTTCATCCATGAGTTGTTTTTCAAACAAATCTACATACCTTGAATCTCCAAACTCATCTATATTTGCATGAATGTAAACCCTAATGTCTTCTACATGTAGCACCCCATTCAGAACACTTGAAAAAGCACCTAACGGATCGACTTGAATTGATTTGTGAGGATGCTTCTTAAATTTAGGTCGAGGCCTTTCGGTAATGTCAATAACATGAGGGATAACCATTTCAACAGATTTCAAATTCAAAGATTTACAAAGAGGTACCTTTTTTCTTTCATGGTGATAGGGTTGATAACTTACCAATTGAGTTCATTCTCTACCTTAGTCTCTAGACTTTGTAGCTCAAGTGCTCTTCTTCTTGTCTACTTCGAATGTAAGGTGATTCAAATGAGTGATCAAGTGGCCTTTTAAATATCTGCATTATCTAATTTGCCTTTGCAATAAATGTGTTGCCCTAATTGTATCTGATTACATTGTTTCAACAATTCCTCATATATCAACATATTTCCTTCCAGAAATCCTTCCATAGGTTTTGGACTAACTTGGAGTATTCTCTGTTAATGTGCCAGATTTAGGCACCCACTCACTGACCAGGGGAAATTGATGCTCTATGCAGCTCCCCCTAGGATAGAGTTTTATGACTTAATTCCCAGAGGAATTGTCAGCACCAGATTCTGGTACGGACTCATTATCATTGTTTACTGTATCTTTCTTTATCCAAATCTTGTTCATTTCACTCTGTATCTCATCCACATCAATTTTCCTTTTGCCTCTATCTTGTTTCTGCTCATCCAATTTTTTGTTTACTGGACCTTTTCTTCTATTGTCTTTAATTCTGCAGAATCTTGCAATATGACCAGATTTATTGCAGTTATAGCATACAACATTTCCTTTCTTATAAACCTGATTTTTTCTTGATCTGCACTGATTAGCCATATGTCCAAACCCATTGCAAACAAAGCAGTAACCATTGAAGGAATTGCTAATTCTTCTAAGATTGGGATTATTCTTTTTCACACTTCTGCATTCATTTGATCTATGACCATACCTGTTACATTTGAAGCATTGACCGGAGAAGGATGGACCATTTTGATTTACTCTACTTCTGTACTTAGTAGCTCTATGACCAAATTTTTTGCAATTGAAACAATTTCCATTAAATGATGGATATCTTTAAGCATTTGGCTGTCTTACTGGAGGTTTTTTAGATCTGTTTCTTCCATTTTGAAGTTAAAAGTTTCTCTATCCAGAGCCGAAGCTTTCACCTTTCTCATGCTTATCAACATCCTTTTTCTGCCCTTCAATGAGTGCTTCAAGTTTAGCTGAGCTTATCTTGAATTTCTCCTTATACTCATTTGCAATTTCAAGGTCATGTCTAAGTGTGATAATTTGTCTCTCAAGTTCTCTTTCATTGCCTCGGCTTTCTTGTAGATTAGATTCTAGAAGGCCAGCTATCACATCCAATTTGCAGCATTCTTCAAAACTCTTTTTCAGATTTTGATTTAACTCTTCTTCAACTTTCTTCTTATCTTGAATTTCCTTAGTTGGTCTCATCACTCTAGTTGCCATCTCATGTTTTAGAATAGTAACTTCTTTAGTTAACTTCTCACATTCCTTTGTCTTCTCATCCAAGGCCTTGTCTTGAAGAGGTTGCTCCTTTCCTTTTGAATTGGATTTGCTCAATTTTTCTTTTAAGACTTCAATGAAGTCTTCAGCGTTTTTGAGATTGTCTTGCAAATCTTGAACCTTTGCCTTGGACTGCTCAAGATCATCTAGGGCAAGATTAAGTTGCCCTTGAAGGTCATATTCATCCATTCTGTTGTCTTCCCAAATCTTCCTTAAGTTGTTAAGCTTTTTCAAAGGAACTTAGCTCTGATACCAATTGTTGGAATAGGTCTAGACAACTGAGAGGGGGGTGAATCAGTTGTAGCTCTTTTTCTTCTTTTTCTATTGTTATTCCTTTTTGCAACTTAAGATTAAATCAATGATATAAACATTCTAGCATTAGATAATAACATATGAACAGAAAACATGAATGACACATTTGACACTAGGATTTTGACGTGGAAACCTGGTTAAGGGAAAAACCATGGTGGGGGTTAACCCATAAAAATTAATACCCTGTTAGAAGTATTGATACACAATGGGAATGCACATGCATTCAGGCGAATTATCCAGAGCTCACTACTCAAATGAAGGCTCATTGCCTAAGACAATATTACAAATGAAAAATAGATATATGAACTGATGATAGCATCTACTTACATGCAGGAATTTCAGTTTTGGTTGAGTACAAAAACTGATCTTAAGCACTTCATCCTTGCTTTGTTCTTCTTACTGTTCTACTCTCATTCACACCTTAGATTTCTACTCTACTCACATTCACTCTCTTTGCATACACACCACACTCTAAACAACCAAATTCATTGACTATATATATCTGCAACAAGATCTATAATCATTCTACCAGTCGGCTTCAACAGTACTTTGAACACCTAAGAATGCTCAGCCCTGTCAGCTAGATCTATGCATAACTTGGAGTGCAGACCAAAACTTACTCTTGCAAATCATTACTCGTGTCGGCCATAGTTACTAAATACCACTATTTGTCCAACAAGCAACTTCCATTCATTTGGAAATAAGATCTTCTACAAGGTTTACCTATTCTTCTTTTGTCTGCTCTGTTAGACTAGAACCTGATACATAGATGCTAACCTCCTATTGCAATCTATACACATGTAAAATGGGAAAAATAGTTGTGTTCCATTAGGGCTTGCCTTAGTCAAACCCCATGTTGGTGTTCCTACCTCCACAAAAATAATGATGATGATGATAGTGAGTGCATGTTTGCGATGAACAAAGGTAAAACAATTGATAAAGATTACAATGAAATGGTCTTATCATAAGCATGAAACCCTTGTTGGATTGATGTCAAAACACAAATCACACACAAGGAGTTGAGAGCTACAAGTGTTAGTGCAATAACAATAATAATGTTTACAAGTAGAGAGATTTGCTAGAAAGAATTCATATCCTAGAAGTTGTAGAGATATTTTCTAATAGATCGATCATATATATAAAAATGAGGGAGATAGGGTTGTATATATATGAATCCCAAATAATTTTTGAGAGCTCGTTTAGGTAAGGCTGACAAGGTGCATCACTCAAGGCAACAAGGCAAACATTCAATTTCAAATTTGTCTTTAAAAGGCCCATTAATAAGGGACTTAACCCTATTTCTTAGCAAAGTGGTGAAACAGGCACATTGCAAGAAGAGATAAACACACATGCTAAATTAAGTGCTAAACCTAGCATGAAATTGTAAGTGGAAAAAAATTTATGATGCTACATTTAGCCCCCACTTTAGTGAGGGTATGAGTTATGTTCATGCGCACAATAAAGTACAGAGAAGCTAAATCTCTTCACTAAAACATTGAAGGCGTAGAATGTCACTAAGTTGAGAGATGCGATAGCCCCCAAGCTTAAGATTCTATGAGTCTACAATGCTTAGATAAAGAGGTTATGCATACATAAGACACATAAATGCCTATATCTAAAAAATTATCAAACACCATATGAGACCGAATATTATATGCTAAAATAACTATGGTTAGCAAAGTAATATAGTCAACTCTGAACATACATGGAGCATACATGGAAAACAAAAGCATAAAAGGTATGATTCTCAGGATAGCAAGCTACATTATGCTAGGAATCAAACTAAAAACACACATCATGAGCCACAGGCTAGTAAAATCTATTGTTTACTAGGTGGTCATGAATGCATAACAGATGAAAACATCACAGGCTAGTAAGATCCACATATTTACTACGTGATTTCCATGTCAACAAGTAGAAAATGAAAACATTGCAGGCTAGTAAGATCCATAGATTTACTAGGTGAGTTTCATGTCAGCAATAGATCAGAAATTACAGGCCAAGAAAAACACACTATTTGTTGGGTAACTCTGGTAAAGTGCTACAAAGATGATCAAAGAGTGTTGCGATAGCAAGACCAACCATGTGGTCTGTGAACAAAGTCAAGAGCATAATAGACTGTATGCCCCCACCTTAAAGTAAGTGCTAGAACCATAAGAGAGCAATTTCCTTTAAGGTAGAGAGAGTGATATATGAAAAATAGACATGAGAGCCTTCTACAAGCATATGCCCAAATGATATGTCTCCAAAAGCTACATCATGATAAAGGGTTTCCCCCATGATAGGAAAACTAAGGTGATGATGTGAACATGATACATAATAGCTTGTGTAATCATGATATGACATCAAGCATTGCAATAGGGTGCCACATAAATCAATCAATATCATACAATAGCACAAAGGGATCTACTTGAATGGAGTCCATATATGAATGATTGTATAAAGGGAACTAATTTTTTGAACTGTCATCATCCTCTAGTCAGTAGAATTATAAAGACGGGGGAAGAAATATCACATGAAAGAAAAATTTAAAAAATTAGGTTAACATGGAAGGATGCTAAATCATCCAACACTTTGCATCATCCCCTAATGGTGTCAAATTGCATTTATGACAAATGGAAGAGCGAAGATACATAAAGAAGAATCTCACGACAGATTCATTCTCCTTGTATCCTTGCACCAACAAGAGAGTCAAAGGTCATTCAAAGAGAACTAACAAACAAAATACACCTGAAGCAGCACATATGGGGGTAATAGTACATACAAGAATATCACAAATATTACACATGAGATAGAGATACTTCTCCTTCGAGTCAGACTATAGTAAGTTATCTGCATCCCAATCTTGCTCATCATAAATGGATGGGAGACAAGATGCTAGAGAGACTATGGAAAGTGTGGTACATGGAGTGGCACTTGGTTCATCACATGCAGGAATGGTCACTAGGGAAGGATCCTCTTGCAAGCCCCCAGAGTCCAAGTCCATTGATTGTGTGAAAATCAAGGATAGCTCTAAAAAAAATTTGAATGGTTCAAGGGTGTCTTCTAAATCACTATCAAAATATACCACAATTGGTGATATGATAGTGCTAACCATGGGGTCAAGAGAACTATCCATCATGAAAGAGGAAGCTCCAAGTGGAGCGATAGAAGAATTCTTTGGACTCAAAAATGGCAAAGGTGGTAATCGCTTAGGAGGGAGAAGGGTCTCAACCCTTGTAGCAAGCTAGCAAGCCATAGAATGATGTCGTCTCTTGCATTGTTTCACATTTTAATTTCATCTTGTATGGTTAAGAGCATTTGCAGGGGGAAGTACGGTGCTTCCCAACATGGGTTCCTTTTCTTCCTCTGCTCGAGGAGTAGGAGGAACAGAAGAAACCATTAGATGTTGGGAGACAATAGGAGCGTTCCTCAAGGCTGGCTACCATTCTCCCGCAACTTGTGGAATAATGTAAGATATTGAGACATCCACAGATGATTGAGAAAACATAGGAAAAACTCTTGCACAGCGGATTATTTTCCTCTAGACTTTGAAGAGGCAGAAGGAACAAAAGCATTCCCCAAAGTGTAGGGATGTCTAGGCATTGTAGGGAATTTACCTCATGGTCTTGAGTAGGATGGCGGAGGTGGAACCTCAACATAGACACAAGAGCTCATGGTCAGGGAGGGACTCTCGATTTGAGCTATGGTTTGTCCACTACCTATGTATCAAGGGGAACTGTTATCACAACCATAGAATATTGAAGGACCTCAAAGGTAGTAGATGGGATAGCACATGAGGAGGCACCAATAGACAGCTGAGAAATTCATCTTGCTTTGAATTTTTTATGAGAAACAAAACATCATTGCAAGGTTGAATATTCTCAACTAGTTGTGGCCAAAAGTAATCAAGTGAAAAGTTTCCATGGAGGGACAAGGGCTGGAACCCACTATGATATATAGTGTGCACCTATCCCTAGAATGGAAATTTTAGACACTTATGGATTACAGACAAGACCTCCTTCATGGAAGCGAGCCATGGATGACCCAAATTTACATGAAATTGGTTTGAAGTTGGAATAATGGCAAAAGACACATCTAGGATTTTTGGTCTGACCTAGATAGAAAGGGTCAAGGCACCAAGAGTATGGTAGGTGGAACTATTATTCACTCTGACTGAGATTTTTGATTTCTTGTACTTATCTTGGTACAACTCATGCATGTATAGGAACTCTTCTATAACTACTTTTTCCAAGAATATAGGATCAACTAGTACTCCCCTTGTGGGTTTGTCGTTAATCCTAGTGGTAGTGTAAAGAGGACTATTGGGTGCATGAGTAGAGGCATCAAGGTGAGTGAAAGAGATAATTGGTTCAATTTTAGAATGCTCTTGGTGAGGGTGAGGATCTACCATGGAAACTATGTTGTCTAGGATTTTGTATTGGTGATTAGAAGTTATAGAAGTAGGTACTTTATCAACAAATGGTTCCACAAGGTTAGTTGCATGGCGAGGCAGCAGATTTGTGTAAATTTGCAATTTTTGATTCGATGGAGCTAAAGATTTATTTTCTTTGTCATTTTCACTAGCCACCTAAATAACATTAGAGTTGATGAGGTCTTGCACTTCATGCTCAAGATGCATGCATCGCTCGGTGTCATGCCCTGGTATTCGGCAATATTGATAGAAGGCCTTCAGGTCATAAGAAGAAGGTAGTGATTTGGTAGTGTCAACAGGGTGAATAGGAGGAAGTTGGATGAGGTTGTTGTTAAGAACCTACATTATTATGGAATGGAGAGATTTAGAAAGCTAGGAAAAATGTTGAGTCTTTGGTCTAAACTTATAGGGGGCCACAACAGAAAGTGTTGCAGCTGAAACTTGTGATTGAATATTGTTGGAAGAGTGAGTTAATTTTGATAAAGTTTTTTTTTTGTTTCTTAAATGATTGGTATTGTGGGGTAGCAGCCACAGATTGGCCAACAGGAGCTGTCAAGGAAGAGCCCTCATACTGGCTGACTAACAGTTGGTAGTCATAGAGAGCTATATAAAGATGCATAAATGAAGGATAGCACATCAACAGTATTTTGTGTCAGATGTGTTACTACAAGTTTTTGATGAAAATCCTCTGCACATCAGCGTTTAGAAGAGAATACAGGATTTGAGAGAAGAGAGCTTGGTAGCACCCTATAAATTTAGTCACTTTCTCTTTCATTCCATGATTACAAGAACCAAATCATTCAATGTGACTTAAGGTCCAATATTAGCTTGGAAATGTTGGAGGAATTGATTGATGAGTTGTTGAAAAAAATGAATTGAGTTATCAGGTAACGAGCATAACCAATCCAAGTCTATGTCTTTTAAAGACCGAGGAAAGATCTTAGCTAAGATAGAATCTTTTAAAATAGAGTCACTACACAATGCAGTAAAGGTTGACACATGGTTATTAGGGTCTCCTTTTCTAGTGTATTTCTCAAAATGTGGTGCTTCAAATTTATCAGGCATTGGGGTTTTTAGAATAGTGACTGATAATGGGGTATGAGTGTAATAGGATGGGATAGTAGTTTGGGATTAGCTGTGACTCATGTTTTCTAATTGTTGTTGCAAGGAGTTGACATTTTGCAAGAGTTGGTTGATTATAGGATCGAAAGGTGGAGTGATTTGTGAGTGGCTAGCATATGAAGGAACAAAGATAACAAGAGGCTGGGAAATAATGTGGCTAGCATTTTGGTAAGTGAACTGTGGATGAGACTAGCTATTAATATGTTGGGAAACATTTGGATTAGCATTTTGATAGGTAAACTAGACACCAAAGGAAGGTGAGAGGAAGCTATATTGGTTTATAGAGTTCCCACTTGTTACCCTAGAACTAGTGTTGGCACTATTACTTCAGTATGTAGTGGTGGTGACAATGGAACAAGTGAATGTTGAAATAGAAGATTTTGACATGGGTATTGAAACATGCATCCCTATTTGTTTTTTAGAGGATGTGTTGTTGACAACTTCTTCACAGCTACCTGACGACGTAATGTTAGTATCCACTATGTGAGCTAGGCTACATAGCACTTCCACACCTTGTGGATCATCAAGTAATAATCTTTTGAGATTCTCTATAAGGAGGACAGCCTCCCCAACCAATGTTCCATGCCCAAGAACTACTAGAAACTAGCCATCTCTTTGTCTAACTTCTGAATTTGGGCCTCAGGAACATGGGCCACAGAGTTGTCTATCTCAAGAGAATCATGAGAGGGTTGTGTCTCAAATAACATTACCAAGGTGGGAATGTGATCTAATTATGGTCATGTTTTGGAACTTCCTAGGATGAATAAGTTAGTGAATTCAAATTTTGATGTTGAAACACCGAAGCTACTTAAAGCACAAGAACCCATTTGAATTCAATAACTTCTTATAGGAAGTTCATATTCAGAGCATCAAGTCATGAGACTCATAAAGTAATTACAAGTTTCAAGACACTCATGTGCTCCTAGGAAGCGATAGAGAGAATAAAAGTGATGACAAGATGGATATGTTGATTAAGGGATAGAAGAATAAGAAATTTTTGTTTATGTTTTATATTTAGTTTTTAAAACATTTAAGTGAACTATGGTTTCTAAACTAAACACAAGATAAAATAAAATATGCAATAGAAGTGTCTAATCAATTAATCAACTAATCAAACACAACAAAGACAAAGAAGGTTGCAAGCACATCGGATTCACCAAAATGTCATGTGGAAAAAGAGATCTAGACTAATTGATGAACTAACCTAGATCAATCTTTTTCTATACACAACATTGGGACACAAGCCACCAATGACTCTATGCTTGGATGATGTCCCTAGAGAAGAGCCAAGCTGTGTTGGTGGGGCTCTTTTCCTTTGTTACAAAGATTAAAGATTGATAACTAATTGATTAATTAAACTAATCAATGTGAAGACCTAATTGACTAACTGAGAAAACATACAAATAATTGTTATAGTTTTTAGAAAATAAGAGAAGATCAGATGCAACCTGGCATTGGAATTAGGAGTTGACTATATGGGACACTAGCATGGGGCGCTAGAGTCCTTAGAGTTTTGTACAGATAGAACTTCTATTTGATGATGTTTGTCTCATATCCTTCCATCTCTCTGTCGTTCCTGAATGTTAGAAAACCACCTATTGCAATTTGAGCACATGCAAAAGGGGAAAAATGGTTGTCTTGTATAGGGGCTTACCTCAGTCAAACCTCATGTTGGTGTTCCCACCTCCACAACATCAATGATGATGATAGAGAGTGTGTGTTCGTGATGAATAAAGGCAAGAGAACTAATAAAGATTACAGTAAATAAATACAATGAAACGATCTTACCATAAGCATGAAACCCATGTTGGATTGATGTCACAACACAAATCACACACAAGGAGTTGATAGAGGAAGAATAAGCTTCCTTAAATACCTACAAGTGTTAGTGCAATAACAATAATAATCTTTACAAGTAGAGAGCTTTGCTAGAGAGAATTCATATCATAGAATTTGTAGAGAGCTTTATTGATAGATTGATCATGTATATCAAAATGAGGGAGATATGGTTGTATACATATGAATTCAAAATACTTTTCGAGGGCCCATTTGGGTAAGCTCGACAAGGTGCATTGCTCAAGGCAACAAGGCTGACATTCAATTTCAAATTCTTTTAGCACCAATGGTTAGGATGCTAGCACAAGGCACTATTTCTTAGTAAAGTGGTGAAATAGGCACATTGCAAGTAGAGATAAATACACATGCTAAACTAAGTGCTAAACCTAGCATGAAATTGTAAGCGGTGATAATTTACAATGCTATTTATTATAATAATGAACTAATATAAAGTTCCATTTTGGGGGTTTTCATCATAGATTTTGGTATTAAACTCCATCCTTCTATTGTCAAAATAAATTTAGAGAACTATTTGTCCTAGAAACAAGTGATAGTGAATGATTGCATTATGCAAGATATATTGTTAGAAATCTAAAATAGATGTATAACCCAAGAAATTTTTAAGAGAAATTCTAAGCTACAAAAGCTATAAATGCATAAACAAAAAAAATTAGTGATGCCAAGAGATATGCAAATGTCAAGATGACAAAATTGTCTTATGACGTCAAAAGAAGAATCTACACAAATGATTGGTGAAAGATTACCAAAAACAAGCTAGGTACTGAGTTTATATAGACTAAGGAGAGGGGTGGAGGTGGCAAAAATATCCAATAGGGGGAGATTACCAAATGATCTAAACATAGTAAATATAACTCCCTCGTAGGATGGAGACACTTCAAACTACCCACTCACCTAATTAAACTCACTTTACTAACCTAAGAAAGATTAATAAAAGTGTAGGAAAAGCCTTAGTAAAAAGGAAATAGAAAACTCCACTAACACCCTCGCTTAAGCATAGATTAGGTGGGTGAAAAGATGGGTCCCTAAAAATGAAGTCTGATGAGGTACCCATGTACAAAGATTCCCCCTAAAGAGAAGAATCCCCTCAAAAAATAGAGAGAGAACACCCCCCATAATAGAGACACAAAGAGAAGGACTAAGAAACCCCCCGAAGTGGTTACCTATTGAACCCCTAATAAATCTCACAAATGAAGGAACCTTCTCTTAGTGAGGAGTTTGGTGATTCGGATGTTGAATAGTACTTGAGGTCAATGATTTGCTAGTGAATCATCTCTTGAATGTAGTACATGTGGATATCAATGTGTTTGGTCCATTGGTGATGGACCAAATTGCAAGAGATCTATATCACACTCTGGTTGACACAAAATATGATTGTAGGCTTTTGGAAGAGAATACCAAATTTAGTGATAATTTTCTAAAAACAAATGGTCTTAGTAGTAGCATTAACTATTCCTTGATACTCAACCTCTATAGATAAAAGAGCAATTGTGGGGTGCTTCTTAATTGACTAAGAAATTGGATCAAAACCAACTAAGAAGCAATATCCTGAAGTAGATTTGTGATCCTTAGAATCACCTGCCTAATCTAAATCTATATGTCCCATGGAGTCAATATACACACTTGTTGCATCCTAAATCCCATAATTGTAAGTGCCTTGCATATAGTGAATAATCTTCTTAGCTACCTTCTAGTGTAGCTCATGTGGATCTTGCATGAACCTAAAGACTAGGCACAAGACATATGAAAGATTAGGCCTCTATCAGTCAAGTATATGAGACTCTCAACTAATTGGTGATATAAAGTAGCATTCACCAATGGTGAAGAATAATGATCCTCAATTTTTACCTCTAATAGAAATGGAGTCAATGCAAGCTTATAGTTACCCATGTGAAATCTAGAGATCATATCAAGTGCATACTTGGGTTACATAATGAATATACTTGTTATGGAGTAAAAAGTGTCCACTTGTCTTTTTACCTCCTTGTTTAGCTCCTAGGTCCCCGTGATTACATTATTCATTCAAAATGTCTATCCTACCACAAAATTGCCTGACACCAATGTCAAATTGGAATAAGGGCCTCTTCACTTATCTTATCCTAGACCCAAAAGGAGCTAAAAGACTTGGGTGGTCCCACCCAAGTCCCTCCTGATTGGTCGAGGAAAAATTAAGTAATGTCATCCTAGGACCTTTCAAAAGGTTTTTCCTTGTCGTCTCTTTTGGTTTAATTTCATGATTATGAGTGGGAAAAAATATGTAAGTGTGTTTATGAGTTCATTTGTAACTAGGTTGAAACAAGGTTGAAAGGAGCTAACTAGAGATATTGAAGTGAGGCAAGCAAGAGCATTCATTGTGACTCTAGAGCAGATTTGTGTGTTGTTATTATGTGTTTGTTGTAGGCATGGAGCTATCATCTATCATCAAGATTTGAAGAATCTTCATCATTCTAAGGGATCATCACATAGGTGATATCATTGTTTATTTAGCATCATTTAAATCATCTCATTATCATTGTTTTCAGCCTCTGCCCTCATGAGGGCACGCACTCTTTATCAATCAACGATGTTGGGAATATTGAATTCTATCCTAGGATTTGACTAAAGCAAGTCCCTAAACACCATAACCCCCCAAAACCTCTCTTGTCATCTTGTGTGCAGGTTACAGGAGCGAGATCTGAAGAATGTGAAGATATAGGAAGACTGAGTGAAGATCAGGGTTTTGGGATCTACTAATAGTCTCATAATATTCCTCTATCCAAGACTTGGGAGGTGGAACCCTAGTCTTTGTGCCCTTTTTTGCTTTAGATCCAGCATCAAGGTAGCATTTGCAACATCTTTCCAATTTACAATTTCTATAGATTCTATCAATCAAGACTTGGGTGGTCTTGAATTGGTCCTCCAACATCTCTGCTTCTAGGAGATAGATTCAACCATCTTCCTGATCATCCCTATGCAATTGGTTTCTGGATATCTATTGTACTTTATTTGTTATAAGTTGATCATTTTAGAATTAGGGTTTCATGCATTGTTAACCTAGGGTGTTATAGAAAGGCTAAATTAAATTTAATCTATCTATAACATATCTGAGTACAAGATCAGTAGTTGATTCCACCTTCATCTGGTAGTGATTTTTTTGGTCTTGTCCTTAAATGTTTAGTATGAAAAAGGTGAATGATAACTATAACATTCAAGGACAAGACCAAGCCAAATCACTACCAAATGAAGGTGGACTCAACTACTTATCTTGTACTCAGGTATGTTATAGATGGATCAGATTAAATTTAGCCTTTCTATCAAACCCTAGGTTAACAATGCATGAAACCCTAGTTCTATACTGATCAGCGTATAACAAAGAATGTACAATAGATATCCAAAAACTAAATACATAGGGATGATCAAGAAGATGATAGAATTTGTCTCCTAGAAGTAGAGATGTCAAAGGTGTTGCAAGTATGTGCCTAACTGGTGTTGTCATTGATGTCAACATATCTATGTTGTCACTGGTGTCGATTGTACTCTTGTTTTGATGCTTTCTTGTAATGAATTAGATGTTGAAGATAATGAATAAGTATTCTTGATACTAAATTTCCAACTACTTTTGAGGAAATTTACCCCTCCAGTGGAAATAATGTGTTGAAGATTATCTCTATTTACTGAAGAACAGTCCAATAGATTGCTCCACATTTCTTGGAGATTAAATATCTTTGTTTGTGGATTGGAAGTTATTTAGAGGCATGTCTGAAGATGCTATGTTCCAAGTTTGAGCCTCCGGTATGAAGATTTGAGTGAGTTATGTTCACCAGAGTGAAAACTGCTTTTTCTGTATATTTGGTGATGATAGGGAGAATGTATTCTGCTCCGCATTCGTTCGCATTTATGTGTTTTGGTCTATGGTTCTGGAATTAATTTTGTAATATTGTTATGTGCCTTCAACTCTAATGGTTCATGATTTGGTGGTCCATAAGTAATCTTTTTCTTATGACAGTGGCTAACAGTTATGTTAATGTGCTCCAGTTTGAAGAATCTTATGAATAAAGTGATCAAAGGTGGTGTGGAAGTTCCTGATGATTATAATGTGCTTGTGGATGTCTCCTAATCATGTTCCTATCTTATGATTGGTCCACAAAGAGTAAATTGGATCATAGAGGAATATTGTTCCTAGAAGACTTAGTGCTAACACCAGTCTTGGCCGACTTGGTTATTTTCACTACTTGTGGAGATACATCGAAGATTGTGGAAGTGTGTCGTGGCATGGAAGATTGCATTTGAGTCCTAGCTAAGGCATAACATGACCCGCATACATCTTTACCTTAGCAAATTTTATTTAGGTCTAGACCTATTTCTATATATGTTTCTAATGCCGACCTTGGAGGATTGTTCCAATGGTTGATGAATTGTATAAAACATGTAATGAAGTTGTGAAAAAGGTGTCCTTGTGCGAAAATGCGAAGATAAGTGAAAAGGCATAAGAAGAGCAGAGCAGAGGAATTATATTGTACTTCAATGGAACTGAACTCAGGCATGGAGTAGATACTATCAAATCTGTTCACCAACCCTTGGCAGTGAGCATTTTGGGTACTGAGCCCTAAGGCAGTGAGCCTCTATTTTTCAGTATTACTATAACATATTTATTTTTGTGGGCTAACACCCACTGTAGTTTTCCATTATAGGGTTTTCTACATAAAAATCTAGTGCCTCATGTGTTGATTATGTTATTGTGTTAAATTTCTTATTTCATGCCTTCATGATTAAGTCTAAATAATAGTGAACAAGTGTTTAATGTGTTAATGTTCATAAGTGGTCAAAGTTTTGGAGACAACTAATTCACCCCCCTCTCAGCTATCTGGTGCATTTCAACAATTGGTATCAGAGCAAGGTTCCTCAGAAGTAAGCCTAATATCTTAAGGTTGATCCAGGATGTCTTACAAGAAAGAAGATTCGCAATTTGATGGGATGAATTATGATTTATGGAAGGTACAAATTAAAAGCCATCTTCTTTGTCTTGGTTATAGGGTATGTAAATCAGCAAAGATAAAGTATACCATGCCTTAGAATGGTTTAACAACTGAAGACAAAATCAAATAATATGAGTTAAATATAAAAACTAGAGATGCTCTGTTAAGTGCCTTGTTTGACACCAAGTTGGTAAAAGTCATGGATCTAGACACTGCTCATGAAGTTTGGGAAAAGCTAAAAAATATGTATGAAGGAGATGAATATGTAAAAAGTGCCAAATTGTAGGGTCTGAAAGCGAAATATGAGGGTTTTAAGATGGGCAAAGATGAAAACATAACAACCTACATGCAAAAGGTTGATGAAATTGTCAATGGAATCAAATGTATGGGAGGAACTATTGATGAGAATGAAGTTGTGATGAAATTCTTAGGTCATTGCCTAAGTCCTATAGTCACAAGGTAGCTGCAATTGAAGAAGTGATGACTATGAAAAAGATCACTAAGGATCAGTTGCTTGGAAAACTTACAACCTTTGAAATGAGAGAGTTTGGTGATGCTTTGCTGAAGATTGAATCTACCTTCAAAGCCAACACTTCAAAAAAGATCTCCAGAGCTAAGAAGTACAAGGTGGAACCTTATGATGAGCTTGATGAAATTGAAGCCAACTTTATTGATAGACTGCAAAAAGGTTGTGGTAAGTTCAAAGGCAAATTACCCTACAAATGTTTTACATGTGGTAAGGTTGGTCACTATGCTTCTAGGTGTCCTAAGAGAATTGAAAGGAATAGAAAAACATTTGAGAATAGACCTAGGATTCCAAATAAATGCTACTATGTTAGAGATCTTGATGATGAAGGTGTGAAAGATGATGAATCTGATGATGCTAGTACTAGTGCAAATGAATGCTTGTTTATGCCATTAAAGAACACGTGTCTACTAATCCTGCTAGTTGTGTGAAGGAAGAAAAACCAATGGAAGAAAGTGCTTTGGTTGTTCAAGTTGAGAGAGATAAGGATGAATGGATTATTGACAATGGATGCTCACATCACATGACCAGTGACAAAATTAAGTTTGTGAGTTTGGAAAAGTATGATGGAGGTCTGGTTAGGTTTGGAGATAATGTAGTTGGTCAGATTTGTGGAAAAGGATCTATTTCTTTTGATGGAAAGCACAACACTGATGATGTCCTATATGTGAAATGTTTAAAGCATAATATTTTGAGTGTTAGTCAGATGTGTGACAAAGGTTATGATCTGAGATTCAAAGATAATGGGTGCAAGATCATGGAAAGCTCCAAAATAGTGATTGCTACCCGTAAGAAGACTAGAGGCAACAATTACCAATTAAGAGGAACTAATGATTATTGTTTATTGGCTTAGACAGATGAGAGTTGGATGTGGCATAGAAGAATGTGTCATATCAACTTTAATAATTTGCTGAAGATAAGTTTAGGACAGGTTGTGAGAGATTTATCAAAGCTTCTGAAACCTACCAACACCATTTGTAAGGAATGTCAGTTGGGGAAGCAGACAAGAACAACTTTCAAAAGTAAAGAGTAATTTTCTATTGATTTGCTGGATCTAGTGCATATAGATTTGTGTGGTCCTATAGGGGTGAGAAGTCTACAAGGAGACAGGTACTTCATGTTTCTTATTGATGATTATTCTAGAATGACTTGGGTCACTTTTCTAGGAGACAAATTAGAAGCCCTGGAAAAGTTCAAATCCTTTAAGGCAATGTTTGAGAATGAGATAGAACTCAAAATTAAATGCTTGAGGTTTGATAGAGGAGGTGAGTTCACATCAAATGAATTCAACATTTTCTATGAAGAATAAGGGATAAAGAGACAGTTGTCTGCACCTAGGAATCATCAGCAAAATGGAGTTGTTGAAAGAAAGAATAGGACATTTCAAGAGGCTGCTAGGACCATGATGAAGGAATCTAATCTACCAAAAGTTTACTGGAAAGAATCTATACATACTATTGTCTACATTCAAAACAGAGTTCAAGTCAAAGGTAATGGTACAAAAACTTGTTATGAGTTGTGGTATGGAAGAATTTCTACAGTGAATTATTTCAAAGTTTTTGGAAGCAAATGCTATATCAGAAGGGAAGAAGATCTAGGCAAGTTTGATGCTAGGTGTGATGAAGGAATCTTCCCTGGATACTCTACCAAGAGTAAGGCCTACCGGTGCTACAACAAAAGGCTGAACGAGATTGTTGAGAGTGCTAATGTGAAGGTGGATGAAGACAAGGAAAGAAAATCATATATGAGTAGCTATGAATCAGATGAACCTATTGTCACAGTAAATGAGAAGAAATATGAACAAGAAGACAGCCAAGATGAAGAAGAAAAGGCTCTAGAAAATGCAGTTAAGACTCCCAGGTATGTAAGGATCAATCATTCTGAAGATCAAATTATTGGAGACAAAAACAAAGGGGTGTTGACAAGAAAAAGAGCTGCAGAAGAACAAGTGAATTTCTGTTTGCTATCAAAAGTTGAACCAAAACCTGTGAATGAAGCTTGCAATGATGACAATTGGGTAAAGGCCATGGAAGAAGAACTGATGCAGATAGAGAAGAAGCAAACTTGGGAATTGGTTCCTAGACCTACTGATAAGAATGTCATTGGAACTAGATGGGTTTTTAGGAACAAGCTAAATGAAAATGGAGAAGTTATAAGAAACAAAGTAAGGCTTGTGTGCAAAGGATATTCTCAAATTGAAGGAATATATTTTGAAGAGACTTTTTCTCCGGTGGCTAGGATTGAAACAATCAAAATATTTTTGGCATTTACAGCTCATAAAGATTTCAAAATGTCTCAGATGGATGTGAATTCTGCATTCTTGAATGGTGAGTTGGAAGAAGAAGTTTACATTGGGCAAACGGAAGGATTTCAATTATCAAATCAAGGAGACATGGTATGCAGATTGAAGAAAGCCCTGTATGGACTGAATCAAGCCCCTAGAGCCTAGTATGCAAGGTTAGACAAGTATTTGTTGCAACTAGGGTTCAGTAAAGGCATTGCTGATAGCAATCTCTATTTCAAAATCAATGATAATCAAATCCTAATTGTTGTAGTCTTTGTTGATGACATTATTTTTGGAGGAAATGAAGGTATGTGCATGAAGTTTGCAAGAGAAATGTAAAATGAATTTGAGATGTCCATGCTTGGTGAAATGAATTTCTTTCTAGGTTTGCAAATTACTCAATCAGATAAAAGAATCTTCATTTCTCAGTCTAAGTATATGAAAGAGTTGTTGAAGAAGTTTGGGATGGAGGACTCCAAGCTAGTATGCACTCCCATGGTGAATGGCTGCAAGTTGAGAAAAACTGATGAATCACCTAAGACTAATCAAAAAAGGTACAGATCTATGATTGGAGGATTACTTTATCTAACTCAGACCAGACCTGATATAATGCATGCAGTATGTCTTGTGGCAAGATTTCAAGAAGATCCTAGAGAGTCACATGTGATGGCGGTCAAGAGAATATTGAGTACTTAAAAGGTACATCAGATCATGGCTTATGGTATCCAAAAGATAATAATTTCACTCTTAGTACTTATATAGATGTAGATTGGGCCAGAGATGTTGATGACATGAAAAGTACAAGTGGAGGTGCTTTCTTCTTGGGTAATAGATTGGTTTCATGGCTGAGTAAGAAGCAAGATTCAATCTCCTTTTCTACTGTAAAAGTGGAGTATATTGTAGCAGCATGTTGTTGCACTCAAGTGTTATGGATGAAGTAGACTTTGAAGGACATAAGAGTTGTGTATGAAGATCCAATTGCAATCTTTTGTGACAATACAAGTGCTATGAACATTTCAAAGAACCTAGCGATGCACTCAAGAACAAAGCATATATCTATAAGGTATCACTTTTTGAGAGGAAAGGTGACAGAGAACAAAGTTAAGATGGAATATGTGTCTACAAAGGATCAGATTGTAGATATTTTCATAAGCCTCTGCCTAAGGATACTTTTGAACTAAGATGCATAGGAATGCATCAATTCAGTGGTGCCTAGAGCCTCATTCATTAATCTGGATTGATGTTTTGAGAGCTACCTCTCAAGAGGAGTAGCTAGATGTTATTGACATGAGTTCCTGATAATAAGCAACAAGTATTGATAATAGAGAAACTTTAGTTTGATCAGAGCAGCAGAGTGCAAGTATGTGCCCTTTGCCATTGATGTCAAAGGGGGAGAGAAATCATGTGAAAAAATCAGGGAGGGAAAGAGTACAAATGTGTAAAAAAAGAGGGGAGAATCTTGTCTTAATGGTCTACACAGTTTTTCACATCATATGTTTCCATCAATGACAAAGGGGGAGATTGTTGTAAGTATGTGCCTAACTAGTGTTGTCATTGGTGTCAACTGTGCTCTTGTTTTGATTCTTGCTTGTAATGAGTTAGATGTTGAAGATAATGAATAGGTATTCTTGATACTAAATTTCCAAGTGCTTTTGAGGAAATTTGCCCCTCTGGTGGAAACAATGTATTGAAGAGTATCTATGTTTACTGAAGAATAGTCTAGTAGATTGCTCCGCATTTATCAAAGATTAAATATATTTTTCTATGGATTGGAAGTTATTTAGAGGCATGTCTGAAAATGCTATGTTCCAATTTTGAGCCTCTGGTATGAAGATTTGAGTGAGCTATGTTCACCAGAGTGAAAACTTCTTTTTCTGTACATTTGGTGATGACAGGGAGAATGTATTCTGCTCTGCATTCCTCCGCATTTAAGTCTTTTGATCTTCGGTTCTAGAATTAAGTTTGTAGTGTTTTCATGTGCCTTCAACTCTAATGGTTCATGATTTGGTGGTCCGCAAGCGATCTTTTTCCTATGACAGTGGCTGACAGTTATGTTAATATCCTACAGTTTGAAGAATCTTATGAATAAAGTGATTAGAGGTGGTGTGGAAGTTCTTGATTATTATAATGTGCTTGTGGATGTCTCTTGAGCACGTTCCTATCTTGTGATTGGTCTGTGAAGAGTAATTTGGATCATAGAGCAAGACTGTTCCTAGAAGACTTAGTGCTAATACCAGTCTTGGCCAACTTGGTTATTTTTACTACTTACAGACATACATCGAAGATTGTAGAAGGATGTCATGGCATGGAAGATTGCATTTGAGTCCCAACTAAGGCATAACATGATCCGCATACATCTCTACCTTAGAAAATTTTGTTTAGGTCTAGACCTATTTCTATGTATGTTTGTAATGTCGACCTTAGAGATTGTTCCAATGGTTGATGAATGTAATGCCGACCTTGATGTACATTCCAAGGTTGATGAATTGTATAAAAACATGTAATAAAGTTGCGAAAAAGGTGTCCTTGTGTGAAAATGTGAAAATAAGTGAAAAGGTGTAAGAAGAGCAAAGCAAAGGAATTATACTGTACTTCAATGGAACTAAACTCAGGCATGGAGTAGATGCTATCAAATTAGTTCACCAACCCTTGGTAGTGAGCCATCCCTTGGCAATGAGCTGATCTTGGTAGTGAGCCCTAACTTTTGTAGTGAGCATTTTGGGCAGTGAGCCCTAAGGTAGTGAGCCTCTATTTTTTGGTATTTCTATAACATATTTATTTTTTTGGGCTAACACCCACTGTGGTTTTTCCCTTATAGAGTTTTCCACATAAAAATATGGTGTCTCATGTGTTGATTATGTTATTGTGTTAAATTTCTAATTTCATGCATTCATTACTAAATCTAAATAACAGTGAACAAGTGTTTAATGTGTTAATGTTCATAAGTGGTCAAAGTTTTGGAGACAACTAATTCAATCCCCCCTCTCAGTTGTTTGGTGCATTTCAACAAGAGGACCAATTCAGGACTGCCCAATTCTTGATTGATAGAATCTACAGAAACAGTAAATTGGAAAGATGTTGCAAATGCTACCCCAATTCTAGATCTGAAGTCAGAAAGGGCACAAAGTCTACGATGCCATTGCCCAAGTCTTGGATAGAGGAATATTCTAAGACTGTTGTCAGATCCCAAAACCCTGATCTTCACTCAATCTTCTTGTATCTTCACATTATTTGGATCTCACTCCTGTAACCTACACACAAGGTGACAAGAGAGGGTTTGGGGGGTTATGGTTTTTAGGGACTTGCCTCTGTCAAATCTTGGGATAACATTCAAGCTTCCCAACACTATTGATTGATAATGAGTGCGTTCCCTCATTAGGGTAGAGGCTGAAAACAATGATAATGAGATGATTCAAATGATGATAAACAAACAACGATATCACCTATGTGATGATCCCTTAAAATGATGAAGATTTTTCAAATCCTAAGGATGATAGATGATAGCTCCATGCCTGCAACAAACACACAATAACAACACACAAATTTGCTCTAGAATCACAATGAATGCTCTTGCTTGCTTCACCTCAATATCTCAAGTTAGCACTTTTCAACCTTTTTTCAACCTAGTTACGAATGAACTCATAAACACACTTATATATGCTTTCCTGCTCATAATCATGAAATTAAACCAAAAGAGCCAACAAGGAGAAACTTTTTGAAAGGTCCTAGACTGACATAACTTAATTTTGCCTCAACCAATCAAGAGGGACTTGGGTGGGACTACCCAAGTCTTTTATCTCCTTTTGGGTCTGAGATAAGATAATTGAAGGTGCCCTTATTCCAATTTTTCATTGGTGTCAGGTAATTTTGTGTCAAGATAAACATTTTGAATGAATAATGTGATCACAAGGACCTAGGAGCTAATCAGGAAGGTAAAAAGACAAGTGGACACTTTTCATTCCATAACAATACCAGATGAAGACTAGGTGATCTCAATCCCTAAGTAGTATAGAAGGCCCAAGTTTGACATCAAGAAATGATCATGAAGGGTAGTTTTCATTGCCTTGATGGTGGATGTGTGACACCCTATTAGCAACAAGTCATCAACTTAGAGAACAAGGAAGGTAAGAGTATCATCTTGTTGTAGATTATAAACATTCATATTAGAATGGCACCGAGTGAACCCAATGACAGAAGGAAGGAGTCCATCTTGGCATACCAAGCTTGAGGGGACTATTTGAGGCCATAGAGAGACTTTCTAAGATAACAAGAAAGTGAAGGATCATGTACGAAACATTATGTATGCTCAACATATATATCCTCTTGAAGGTCACCAAGAAGAAATAAACTCTTCACATGATCCATATGATGAGCATCCCAACAATGGGATGCAACAATAGCAAGGACAAGTCGGTTGGAGTTCATTCTAGAAACTGGTGCAAACGTCTTAGAGTAGTCAATCCTCAGAATTTGGGAGAATTCTTTGGTAACTAAGTGAGTCTTATGCTTATCAACCAACCCATCTGCAATAAATTTTGTCTGATAGATCCACTTACATTGAAGAAGTTTCATTCCCTTATAAATGGGGACTAAATCCCAAGTATAGTTCATTTCCAAGGAATTGAGCTCTTCCTACATAGCAACATCCTACTAAAGGATAGATGCCAGAAGATTCTTGAAAGGACCGTAGATAAAGAGCTAAAGCAATAAAGAGATGTGGAGCTTGCTGAAACTATGACCTTATTCTTCTGGCATCTGAAGGATCACCAACCTAATCACCTACTGACTCCATTGTCTATTGAGCCCAAAGAGGCCCAAAGGCTGGAGAAACTAAAGAGTCTGGAGAATGTCATCACCCTCTAAATTGTAACAAGACTTCAAACCAATATAATTTAAGCATGCAAAGTACTTGAATTTATCCCAAAGTGATACAATTTTAAAAAATTAGATGATTAAAAAGATTTGCATTTCAAAATTAAAAATATCAACATTACATTATTGCATAGATCATCATCGTTATACATGTTTACAAATTAAATAATAATAATAAGATTCAAATTGGGTTAGGACTATTGTCCTTGTGGTCCACTAATATACATAAATTACATAAAATTAAACTTTCTTTATAATAAGTTTGACCATCCATCATAATCTTCTCATTTGAGCACAAGCAATATGGTTTTCAATTGTAGGAGGGAGAGAATCATTTGAGCACTTTACCCCCAACCATAAACTGGTGGTCCACACACACCTTTCTATTGGAAGTGGCCCAACTCTTTAATCAGGGTGGTAAATAGTAATGTCTATAGAAGAACCATTCTGAGAACCAAATGCAAATACAAGATGTACACACCTATCACATGTATCCTATCATGAACCTCTAAATCCCCTCTAGCTAACATGATATCCAACTAACATGGACCTTGTTGTACAGTGAACTGAAGAAGTATACATCTATAACACCACTTTGACCAAAGCCTTCAAATATCAATTGCATAAATGTGGGTCATCCACTCATAGCACTACTTTCTCTTTCTTGATTCACCCATAAGACAATTTAATAATAATGAAAACATAAAATAGAAAACACAAATTGATACATAAGATCAAAAATATATCACCACCAGACTCTTAGTATACCCTACCTCAGAGTTGGACATTGACATAAGACATAATCTACTCTCAGAATATCATTCCTATGAAATGGTCCTATTGAATTTTAGCATAAAAGACTATTAATCTATTACAAGCCAAAAATACAATAACACAAGTATAGAATATCACATAAATTAATTGTCAAATATCTACTCCTAGCACACCCTACCTATGAGTATCATTTTCAAGTGAACAAAGTGTCAAATTATTATTTGGTTCATTCTCAAAAATATAAAACTCAACCATCTTAACTTGACTATCCAATTTTCCACCTTCCATTTCCAATCCCAAAATAAGTAACGCCTTATCATCATGGAATTGGAAGTACGAAAGTCATTTTCTATTACATGAGACCAATTTCTACCTGGTATGATCTCATCCTATCGATATTGGAATTTCGTTCTCCATTCAGATAGATAATCTTCTATACAAAGTAGCATGTACTTAAACTATCAAGTTCCAATATTTTAGTATACGATACCTTGAGAGGTCTCACTTGCTTTAAGTATATATATTAAGGTCAAGTATATATAGGCTAACCTTGTGTTCTCAATCCCTTGGTGTCCCTCACCTCAATTAGTTAAATCAATAATGTCAAACATGAAAGTTAACTATTGTATCCAAGACTCTTAGTATTCTCCATTATCCTTCATTATCCATCATTTTCTTTGTATACCATCACCTCTATCATCCTACCACCTAATGAATATACCATCTATTTATATTTTTCCATCCATGCCATTGAATTTATATTACACTAGGGGTAATGGATTATATCATGCTTTAGAAAAGAATTTTAGAATTATCATTTTTTCTTATTCAACATCTTGGTTGAACCTCCTTCCAAATTCTGAGATTCATGCACTTGCAATTCCAATGGTTTTATACCTACAAGTATAAAACTTGAAACATCAAACTTAAACAATCCAATGAAGATCCAATTGGAACCTTGATAATAGACACCAAGTTGCATCATTTTCCATCATGAAACCATTGTCCCATCTCATCCTTTGCCTTCATGGGATATATCACTCACCAAATTTGGTATCGTTAGTGTCATCCCCATCATCAATTTGATCTTCAGAGAAAGGTAACACTCATGTATGCCAATTAACCATTACTTTTTAATCTTTGTTTATCTTTTTGTCCCATATTATACCTCCTCAAGGATGCCATGATTGTTTATATCATGGTGTGTCTTGAAAGGTGTATACCAAGGCATGGTCTTATCTTCTTGTGTGTCATGTTTTCTTTGTTGTCCCAACACAATACCCACCAAGATCATCAAAAACCTTATGACATGTTGGGACATCCTTCTACCTATTGGTTTTCACATCACAATATCCACCAAGGTCATTAAATTCCTTGTGATATGTTAAGGCATCATTTTGTTTGTTGATTGCAAAGTCAATCCTATGTAAAAGATACATCGACAAATTGGTCTTTAAGCCTTCAATTATTTTCTTTCCATCTCCGTCCTTGGTATGTTGACATTTACTCTCACATGAGGTCGCATGCATGGATCTTTTCTAAGGAGGCGTACCAAGGTGGCAAGGACCCTACTTATCACTTGAATAATTACTTCAAATTTCATTTGGAGATTCACAATTTGTGGATGAGACGAGATTACACAAGCAACATTACTTATCTTTATGTTCATTCTGGTAGGCATCTTTCTTAAAAGAATTGCCTTTATGTTAGTCTCCTACCTTGGTTGCTTAACGGGTTTCAGATGATTAGCATGGGAGTGACATTGTAAAAATAGATTCAGCCTCACCTGAGGAGTTCAAGCAGAATCCTATAGTGTGGCATATCATTCAAGAAGGTGAAATGGCTTCTTTCTTTAAAGCCATGATAGGATATGATGAGAACTTATTCAAGAAATTTGCTGACTCTTAGGACGATAACAGGTGGATTTGTGTGGGGGACATTGGCTTCAAAGTTTTGGAGGAGATTATTGGGTAGGCCACTAGTATTCATATCAAAGGAAAGAAGCATAGTCGAAGGAGTAAGGCGTCAAATCCTAAAAATATGGTGTTTTTTTAAAAGAGAAGGAAGCCGCAGTCAATCTCCATGGTGGCTTTGAGAGAGAGAAGCTACCTGCTCCATGGGGACAAGTCTATCTCATGATAGTGAAATACTTTACTCTGGAGGGGTTATTTAAGGTATTTTATCACTACCACTTCGCATTGCTTAATCATTTTAGACATAGGCTGGAACTAAGACTCCCCTTCTTCCTTCTATCATCCTTAGAAAATTACATTTGGTCTATCAAAGAGATTTAGTCTAAGAACCCTAACTATCCATCCATTCCACTTCACCAAGGACTCATCTTTCGACTTTACTATTTTCATGTTGAATTGTGGCCACCCAAGCAAATTAAAGTCAACCTTTTGGATGATTCTCCCTTAGCCCCGACCTCTGTTGTTAAGGGTAAGGGTTAAAAAGTTGTTGGAAACCCCAAAATCATGATAAACTAGGATCCCTAAAGAGAGACCTAGAATCAAGGAAATCCATGAGTCTTCACTTGTGGGGACCCCTATTCCAGAGTCTAAATCTAAAACCCCCAAAAAACCCGACAAGCAAAACAAATCCCCTACCCTAGAGATTAACAAGGAAACTACAGCAATGGCTAAGAGGGGCTGGGAGACTAAGGAGGAAGAGGACACTCAACATCATAAGAAGGCTAAAATTGGGAGGGTGGAATTCCTAAGTGATGAGGTTACTTCAAAGGTCATTGATCTTGAGACCGGTTCCAAATAGGGAGAGGAAGGAGATTTGGGTGCTGCTACTGCTAAAAATCTTGTTCATGGTGTTTGGAGGTCTAGTTTGATTGTCAGCATTCCCTCTGCCAATCCACAGGGAATGGAGTTATCTGGAGAATCTGAGTTTGTGGGGGATACTTTAGGGGAAGGGAAAGATGAGACTCCCATGGAGTTATTTCACGAAAAAGGAGCCAGTCATTTTCTAGAATTGACCCTTCAATATTTGAATGATGAAGAGGAGGAAACAAAGGAAGCCCAGGAGCAGAAAAATAAAGCTAGCTGCTCTCTATGTAGCAAGATAGCTAAGGATGTAGTAAATCTCAAAACCAAGATGCAAAAACTCCAGAAGAAGTGGTGGGTGATGGTGGAATTTGCGACTAAGGTTGTCCACCATGCGACGTCTATGTTCTTAGCTACTAAAGATTTCGATGATAAGGTCAAAGGTATTGGGGTCGATACAAGTTTGGAAGATTACAAGGACACACTCAAGTTCCTATCTAAATATGGGATATCTGAGAATCCCTAGTCTGTCCCTTGTTGGTCTCTTGCTTTTGGTTGTTTTTTATTAGTCTGTTTGTTTTTTGGTATTGTATCTCTGTTGTCTGTGTGTTGTTAATGTGTTGTCTCATGTTCGTTTAAGGCATTGTTTTTCCTTGAGGGCTTCTTTGTATAGGGTTCGAGACCCTCTTTTCCAACTGAACTAATCAAAACCATCTTGTACTATATCAAAATAATTGCCCACTACATTTTAGCATAATACCTACATTCAAGATCAAACCAATTTTTAGCCTATCCATTATCTATTTAGCCATCATCATCCATTCCATTATCCATTGCAAATCTTGTCCATTTACCTTGATTAATCATGGTTTAAAATGTGCAAATGAATAGTTGGTTAATTACTTGATTAGTCAGCTATGTGATTGACATCCATTCATCATCATTTCCCTCTATTTAATATCATTTTCTATCTATCATTCATCATTTTCCTCTAACAAAACTATACCATGAACAAAAATATTAAGCATTCATATCCATTTTCATGTTTAGAAAAAATCCATCATTTATGTCATCTAACCATGCATATCATAATCACATCACAATAATGTCAAATCTATGCAAATCAACATCATGCCCATCAAATCACATCATTTAATCTATACATACATCATCATGTCATAAACCATGCATCACCTACTCCTCATCTAATCTATGCATCCGTCCATATCTATGCATACACCATCATATACTATACATGAGTGTTTTATGCATACATCACAACAATTTGAATTATCCATTATAATAATATAAATCATAACAAACATATGAATCCATAACAATCACATACACATCAATATAAGCATCATATATCATATACTTCCATATCATATGCATCCATGATCCTCACATAACATAAAATCACATCATATCCATCATAAAATCAACACATAAAATATGGTATAAATTTCATCTCATCATAAATCATCATTAAAATGGGGTACATTGAGCTCCGTAGAGCATATATCAAATGTCATAAATGTACATTGCAAAAAAAATGATGCATCATATATGTGTACATGATTAAAATGCATCACAATGGAGCTAGGCTTGGATCACACTACATTTGTGTGACCTTAAGAGTATCCTTGAACCTCTAAGTGGTGATGGACGAGGAGGTTGTATGCCCACTAATAATGATCTACCTGATCATCTTGATCTAGATAACCTACTTTAAGTGGGCTTTGCAAAATAGGGTGCTCTCTAATCCATTGACACTAACTGCTCATAGAGAGATTGATAGTAGATCACTTTCCTCCTAGCTGACACTACCTCTATTGCTATCATACTAGCATCTGCCACTAACTAGCTCAATCTTATTGTACTATCACTCACACTTGATCACCCTCCTAAGAATGTACACATCAACCTACACCCTCTAAAGCTACGCTTATAGGCCATCTATCTCCATGACCGCCCTATCCCTCTTAGCCTGGAGGCTGTCCCACTCCACTTGTAGTGTATCTCTTTCAGCCCTAGAATAATCCCTCTTTGCATATGTTGCATCAAACTTTGATAGTGCTACCCCAGTCTAGCCCTGAGATCGTCATTCTTCCCTCCCTTAGCCTATGGACCCTACATCTCAAGGGCATCCACATCTATCACCTCCTAATACGCTCCTTGTCCATCCCCTCCTAGAGGAGGTCCATGTGGTATTAATACCTACTGCGGTGCCTATCTCTGTCTTTGTCCATGACTGTATCCTTTGTTGTCTCCCTAAGGCAGTACCTGCTATGTCAGTACCTATGGTGTTAGTTAAACTAGTAGTGGGGCTACCCTCTATCACCACTCTGTCTTGATTTGTTGCTAGCATCCTCTTTGTACCACTATCATTGCTCTATGGGTCTATTCCTACACATCCACCATCAAGGAATAATCAGTTGATGTGGTCTTCTCACATCTCACCAAGTCCTATAGTCTTGGGAGACTCTGACATCCACCACCCCTCACCTAGGATCCTAGGGTATCGCTACCAAATGAATCCAATCTAACCTCATTTGTATGTGGTTTATCCATGGCCCCCATCTACCCTCATGTGCCACCTATGTGAAATCATGCACATCCTCCATAGGAACTCCTTTTCAAAATCTAAACTACCTCAAAACCTAGCTAGGTTGGCACCTCTCAATGATGTGATGGTGGCACCCAATTATATACATTGTAGTCCATATAAACTATATAAGCCATGTATTTTATGCCCACTTCTCACACTACAGATAGGGTCACCAAATGACTCCATCCATCTCATCCAAAACATGCTTTCAATGTAGCATTTCCCCACATGGTGGTACCTCCTCTTGCCTACCGAAGAGAATACATATGGCTCTTTGACATCTCGCACATCCTTGTCTCCTATGGGATGGAACATTATCATATGATATCACATCCAAATATGCAATATCATCATTTATTCTATTGTCCTCCCCTCCCTATATGTGACAAGGTGTAGGTCCCTATAAAGCTATGCTAGCGCACAACCTCCCCTTACAAACACCCTCTTATCAACACACATACAATTGACACAATCTACCATGCCAATCAAGAAGAACCTCCTAGTCTTGTTAAGAAACAAAATTCCACTAATAAGAGCTACCATGACAAGTGGTATTTCCTTCACCACACCCTCACAATAATCTCGGTCAAGGGAGAGTTCATGCCTTGGTAGATTTTCTCTACCAAATAGTCAGATCAAGCGTACATCTCCAGCATCTTGTGCCTTATAGTACCCTTAGTGCCCCTTGATCAAGATCCTAAAAATCTACCACACATCCTCTAGGATGATAATTGTCTCACCTATCTGAAGGTAAAACGTGATAGTTGCAATATACAATTTTTTTATTCTAGGTAAAATGTCCTTTGCCTTCTAACTAGAATAATTTCAACAACATTACACTAAGACTTAAATTTATTCAAGGAAGTGTATTTAACTACCATCTAAATAGGAAGAGAAAAAGAATTCTAGAAAAATCCTATTCTTTCTTTAAACAAAAAATAATTATTTTGACTAGGTTAAAGTATAAAGAAAGGTGATAAAATAATAATTATTTTATAGAAAATAGAATACATAATCATAGAGAGAATTGTAGAATCTAAAAGAGAATAAAAATAAGGACCTAGCACTAGAGACTAGAGCTCATGGCCTAGGACACTAGTGTGTTTTGTGGATGTGTTTACATCATACTATTATCTATACGATAGAAAAGCAAGAAAAAGATTCTAGAAATGCTTCCATCCTAGTTCAATATATCATCCAATCTACACAATAAATGTTCAACAAACACTAGTAGCACTCCAAATGATAAAAGAAATGGAAAAATACATTTAAAAGACTTGATTTAAATGATCAAAATAGAAACTAAGAGAGATAAAAATGGATAAAACCAACAAACCTCCATGCGGTCAAATCTTCACAAAGTACCTACAATTGTGACACAAACAAAAAATTGCCAAGGCTATTTGCGAGCTTGCCTTTAGGTCAAGCCTATTGGTCTGCTGACCTCCATGGATAGCCAATATTGTAAAAATGATGGATAAAAGTGTGTGCTCTTATTTACTACATGTGTCTAGGAAAATAACAATAGTGACAATAAGTAGACCCTATGAGTATCAACCTTGGTCTATGGGGAAGAATACCCTAATGTGCATAAAGAATAACAAGGTGGTGGTTTGCACCAAATATTTTCCAAAAGGAGATAATGGAAGATGTAATAAATAATAAAATAATGCTACTCAAGCATAATAGGAACAATGGTACCAAATTTGCAATAGAGATTGCAAGCTCTTCAAGGATTTGACCAATGTGAAATTAACACAAATCTCTTCATGAGAGCCTCAACAATAGCCAAATCACAATGGTGTGATTGATAGAAGATGAGAAGGGAAGATGCTTTAGCCAAGAAAGAGCATTCAAAACTAGTAATGAAAAGCTAAGAGTAAGAAGAAAAAGATAAAAGGTTTTCAAATTTGGATTTTATATTGAAGAGGAGGAAAATGAAAGGTCAGGTACACTTGCAGGAGCTATTTCTATGTTGAACAAGCATTATCACTAATAGAAGTAGGTCATTGTGTGGGAAATCAATGGTTCAAATTTTGAAATTTTTTGAGAAAATAGCATGTAGTATGAACATCTATGTGTCACACTTGCATCCTAGGGAGATTCTCTATAATTTTATGTGTTCTTAAAACAATAGGAAAATTTAAAATGTGATATGAAATGTTGGCAAACCTTGGTGAAGGGAAAACAAGCCAAGGTTAGGCTGGAGTGGCCCTAGAAACATGCTACAAGAGAAGACACCAAAGTAGGTTAAAATATAATGTGAAATTGTGAGGGTACATAATTTTTTATGTTAAACACTAGTCTCATTGTGCCATCTCTTCAGTAGGGCTGTCAACATGGCCCAATGAGCGCAAATCATAGGCATCCAAGTGATGTACTACAATCCCACTTGTGTGAAGTAGCCCTAGTAATGCTCCTCCTAATGATTTATTATTTGGATCATCCTAAACCTCCTATCCATCATCACTAAGGGCAATAATCAGTCTTGCATCTAGCTGACAACCACATTAGATCTAGTCAATGTCCTACCTAGATACATGCACCAATTCCTCAATGCACATACCACTTCCAAACATGTGCTACTTTGTGACACATGTTCTAAAACACCCCACACACATACTAATCCATTCTAGATGTGCTAAAAGGAAGAAATGAATAGTTTTTCACACATGCACTAGTTCGTGATGCACACATTGACCTATCTCACACATTGTAATGTCCCCTTTTGTAAATGCCCTAGTTTTTGCCCTATAATCACAATTCCAAGAAAAGTATGAAATGAAATAAAGTTAGTGACATCATTTACCCATTTAAATTGTTTAACAAAATAGATCCTATTTGAGAACCTGCAATCATATTAGATAATCATTAAAAGTATAATCCATAAAATTGATCTTTCATACTAAGGTTAGGAACATTATCTTAATCATATGGGATTCCATTTTAGGTTCTATCCAAACAGCCCACTGTCATTATGGAGCACTACTTGGGAGTTCATACAAGGTGTCTCGAGCCATTCCATCTAGCCCAAAAGCACAAAATGACACTCGTCATTTGGCCTCCCAGCCCCACTTGGGGTGTCTCTACCAAATGTCTTCCTAGCTACTTACATTCCTTATATGCATTATCTCCCCTTCAAAATAGATTGACCAATTGAATGAGAACTTTAAGGAGGTCATTATATTGATTTTATTGTGCATAGGAAAAAATATCTAGTTCAGTTCAAGGATTGACATATATCATTTTTGCTATTCACAATGGTTTATATGACTGAACATATAAATCTCTGCTGTAACTATTTTATGTTTCTTGTTTACTGCTTGGATTCCTTTATTATTTATTTCTGAGTATGATTTCTATTATGATGAATTAAATTCCTTTATTATTTTTTTTTTTTTTATGATAGATCCACCATTTCCTTTTTGTCTTCAATAATGTATGTGAATGATTGCAACTATTGCCAAGAGAAGCAATACTTCATGAACTAGCACCTTTCCTCAAAATTCATACCTTTATTTAATGAATCATTACTACTCATAAACAAATCTTAGCACTTGTTGATAATTAACAATGATACATCACTGCCCTTTCATTTCATAAATTGTACCACTTCATTATATTTTACAAATAAGACTTTGGTCTTATTATTCAGATCATTCCATTCCTTGTATTAATTGCACACCTTAATCACTTAATGATATTCTTCAATCACTCTACTTGTATATCAACAATCACTTCATATATTACTCTCATTTCCTCTTCTTTGATAATCACCCCACTTTATTAAATATTGGTTGTCTTCTTGTAAGGCACTCATCACCTATGAGATCAGCCTCATCTTTTTTATTTAATTTCTCATCTTTAAATTGCCTAAAGTTAGCCACTATTTGTTCTATTCATTAAATCTTTAATTTAATTCTTATTTTATTTTATTCATCGATCTCTGATGGGGGATATTACAATCCGTCCTTCCCGAGATTGCTTGTCCTCAAGCAATTTTAAATTGGGATGACCAGAGATTTTGGTTCCTTCCTAGTTTCCAATTATCTTGGCTATGTCTGACTCTACACTTCGATGATGTCTTTGAGGAGTAGTTGCTATTATACTTGCCTTGATCTGACTACCAATAAGGTTAATACCATCTTTTGATGTATGAAGACAATTTATTGTCCAATAGTCTTCTTACTATTTCCTAATAACTCTCAACAACAAAACCAAGAGTTGGAAATTGGTAAGACTTATTACTTAAGACAAGTTTTCTCTCATTTCATCATCCCAAGGATCCTAGGAAATGATACAAACTCTTCATTACCCCTTATTGAAATATAAAATCATGATTGATTGCGGGAATGTTCTAAATATCAAGGTCCCACTCCTTTGTGCAAAATCACTTTTGCATTTGTGTTAAAGGACCTAGATGTTTAAATTACAACTTCCCTTAGATAAAGTATGTTTCATTTTGTGTAAACACTCAAACAACATTTGTGGTAAGTTTGTTTCTAATGAAGAGCTTATAGGATTTTTTATTACTTAACCTAGTCAAATATTTGTCATACCCATAGGTAATTAATATTTAAGTACAACTTTATGGGATTGATCAAGTCAATAAAATCAAAGATGTACCATAGTTTAGCATTCCTAGAAAGCGTTAGGAGGATTTAAATTTATAGGTTTACCTTGATATCCAATTCTTGTTCCATCTTCTAATTCAATTGGAGGTTATCAATCCTCTTTGACACATCTTCGTGTTTAGAACTAAATTTATTTTCATATATTGGGAAAGTACCCAATTTATATAAACAATATCAATTTATCCCAAGGTTTGATAGGTGAGAATGATCCTGGGATTTATGGGTTATGGGCCCATAATATAACTTAGCATAGGCTTATGTAACAATTTTGTTGTAACTTGATTTGTATCAAATTTATCTAAGGTACCTACGTTCCCAATATTGATGTCATTAATCTTTATTAATGTGGAGTTACTTTGATCAAGAAAATAACTTCGGAGGCTCAACTCCTGGAAGAGATTATCTAATATAGAAGTGAATTTGGTTCATAGGATAATTTTTATTAGATCAATTTTGTAGGTTACAAGGTTGATCCATGTATTGCCATTGTTTCTATGAGTGTGGGATAATCATATGTGTTATGGATTTGATTAAGCATTATGATCTTGTCCAAAATGAATAGAACAAAATGTTCCTACCTCAATGAAGCCTGATGAATATATCCTTTGAGAATTCTCAAAACACAAACTTCAATCTATAGTGTCCATGGTTCTTTCAAAAATTTCTCCTATCCCTCTAAGAGTCAAAATTTCTTACTTATAGGTTCCTAAAGAATTGAGTTGTCTTTATTACATTATCTCAAAATGTTGTTTTGGCAAATCATAGTTTAGGTTTTTATTACTATTTCTAATTCCAAATAGGCATGTTCATAATAATTCACCCTATGGTTCCAAATGGGGTGTTATGGGTCAATCATTGTGGATTGTTTTGGAATATTAATTTTAAAATTCTAGATTTTAAGAGATTGACCTCCCTAGGTAAAGATGATATCTCAATATACTTATCTCAAAGTTTGAAAGTAAGATAATCTTAATCCATCTTTGATGCAAAAAAGACAAGAGAATCCAATGAAGGATTGTCCCATCATGCAGCCCAATCAACTTCTCTTACATACATTGAAATAACAACAATATTCATGCCTTCGAATTGTTATAATCATGTGCTCAAAACTTCAAAGATTGAAATAAATTGTATATGACAACATAACCTTGTTAAATTTCAGCCTTAAGATTGTTGTTTTACTCCTCTTAGAGAACTCTTAGATGATAATTAACTTTAAATTCCAGCCATTAAGGATTTTTGTTTGTCCCTTTGATTGTACTAGTTGTAGCAAAATAAACATATATTAATCTCTTAACCTTGCATCCCTTAAGTGAATATAATTTGTGAATGTTGTACCAACAATTTCAGCTATGAAGTAACACAATATCTCAAGAGAATTTCATAAAACATGAATAGAAGAAAATACTTACAACCCAAATGTTTTTATATAGCCAATAAAGATGGTAACACACATACATAACCTCCACAAATCCAACTATGGAATATCTCCAACAAACTTTCCAACTATCCACCTCCACAAGCTTACAAATTCAGATATTTTTCATCTAACAAGTCACCATGGATGTTCACCTTCTTTGCCTCATCAAAATGGATGTATTTCCCTTAGAGAATTATCTTCAACATCACCCATGGATGTCCTCTTGATGACCTACAAAAATTAGAAATAAATTTGGGCTCTTCTCTTCTTTTTCAATGCCTCTTTGGAGCCAAACTTCAATCTATTTATAAGATCTCTTTTGCATAGTTTCATCTTCCTCATGTTGGGCTCTAATGACTCTTGGTATTCCTCTTCTTGCTTGGTGGCATTCAACTTGGAGAAAGGTGACTCTTGAGATTCTTTTATTGCTTTCTTTCATGACTTGGGTGCTTGAAAACCCTTCATTATCCAATCTTTGTCTTCTAGCATGTAGGTGACTAAGATTTTGTCCATATGTAACTTGCCTTGTCTTTTACTTGGAGTGTTGGAGAATTAAAATATAAATGTTTTGCTTCCCCAAATTTTGTGTATGATGTTGATTAACATGTGCATGACAGTGCCCCTGCACCATACTCCCCAAGAAAAAGAAATTTGAGTTCCACCTCAAATATGGATCTTCTTTCTTTTCTTCCAGTTCTTTTGCATGTGTGCATTGTTTTCATTTTGCTGGATCTCAAGTACATTTGTATCAACTGGTGCACTTGTGCTTTTTGGTCCAACAACATGCTTCTTGAGCCAAGGCCAACTTGGTACAATATAGTCATGTGATTGTGTTTGTTTTCTTGTTCTAACTTGACCTTAGACTGCAATTGTAAATTTATTTTCTCTTTCATCCACTTTGTCTTCTTTACTGGCATAGGAAACAAACATATTAAAGAAATCATATTTTTCTTCTTCATACTTCACTTCTTCATCCACCTCATGTTGTTTACCACACACTCTTTTCTCTTCATTTTTCTCCAAATTCTTTGGATGCACCTCAACCATACTCAACCATTCAGTTTCATTTTTGAATTGCTCATCCATTCTTCCATTCTCCTTAACATCAACATTCTTAACTCTTGGTTCTTCTCTTGAGAACCATGTTATCTCCTTATCCTCCATAATTATCTTCTCTTTGGACTATCCTTGAGTCCTCTACAACTTCTTTTGTTGTCTCTTCTTCTTCTTCTTCTTCTTCCTGAAGATCACCCACTTCAACATCAATGTCACTATTACTTTCATAAGTTTGAGAAAATTCAAAACAAAACTCTTCCATTTCTCATTCAACTAATTTTTCAAACAACATGTTGTTTTCAAAATTTGTTACCTCAACCATTACCTCATTTGGCTTTGCTTCATATTGTTGTACTGTTGTCTTCTCACTTAACAATAAGATTTCAATTCCTATGTACTCATCCTTCAAGGCTGTTAATGCAAATTTCATCCCATCTTTGTCCATAATGTCATATGTGTTGTTTTTTCTATTAATCTTCTCTACCCTGCTATAATGCCACAACCTTCCAAACATAAGGTGACATACATCCAAATGCATAATATCACAAACTATTTCATCCTTATAACCGCCTATGTGAAACTCAACTTTGCATTGTTTATTTATGGTTACCTGATTACCATTTTGAAGCCAACTCACAGAATAGGGTGTGGAGTGTGGTATTCTTTCCAAACCCAATTTATCTACCATGTATTCAGAAACAATATTATCCATGCAGATATCTGAAATCACAACTTTACAACATTTACCTTTGAATTTGTAGGTAGTCCTAAATAATCTTTCCTTTGCCATCTTTCTTGCTTTCTTGGCTGCCATTTCTTCCTCCTGTATCTTCTTTGTCATTTCTTCCTCATGTAGCCTCTCTACCACTCTTAACAATCTATGTAGAAATGATGATGCCCTTGTTCCATCTTTCTTCTTATTAGGACCCATCCTTCAACATCAAATCTCACTAAACCACATTAGCCAAAAAGATAAATCATTCCCAAAGATCTTCTAGCTCTGATACCAATTTGATGCAGACAAGACAAGAGAATCTAATGAAGGATTGTCCTATCATGTAGCCCAATCAACTTCTCTTACATACATTAAAATAACAACAATATCCATGCATTCAAATTGTTATAATCATGCGCTCAAAACTTTAAAGATTGAAACAAATTGTATATGCCAACATAACCTTGTTAAATTTTAGCCTTAAGATTGTTGTTTTACTCCTCTTCTCTTAGATAAAAATTAACTTTGATAAATTCCAGCCATTAAGGATTTTTGTTTGTCCCTTTGATTTCTTTAGTTGCACCAAAATAAACATATATTAATCTCTTAAACTTGCAACCCTTAAGTGAATATAATTCATGAATGTTGTACCAACAATTTCAGCTATGAAGTAACACAATATCTTGAGAATTTCATAAAACATGAACAACAGCAAATACTTACAACCTAAATGTTTTTATGCAGCCAATAAATATGGTAACACACATACATAACCTCCATAAATCCAACTATGAAATATCTCCAACAAACTTTCCAACTATCCACCTCCACAAGCTTACAAATTCAAAAAAAATTCATCTAACGAGTCACCATGGTTGTTCACCTTCTTTGCCTCATCAAAATGGATGTATTTCCCTTAGAGAATTATCTTCAATATCACCCATGGACATCCTCTTGATGACCTGTAAAAATCAGAAATAAATTTGGGCTCCTCTCTTCTTTTTCAATGCCTCTTTGGAGCCAAACTTCAATCTATTTATAAGATCTCCTTTGCATAGTTTCATCTTCCTCATTTTGGGCTCCAGTGACTCTTAGTATTCCTATTCATGCTTGGTGGCATCCAACTTGGAGAAAGGTGACTCTTAAGATTCTTTTATTGCTTTCTTTCATGACTTGGGTGCTCAAAAACTCTTCATTGTCTAATCTTTGTCTTCTAGCATGTAGGTGACTAAGATTTTATCCATATGCAAATTGCCTTGTCTTTTACTTGGAGTGTTCGAGAATTAAAATATAAATATTTTATTTCCCCAAATTTTGTATATGATGTTGATTAACATGTGCATGAGGGTGCCCCTGCACCAATCTTTGTATCTTTAGGTATGCTTAGGTTTTGTGACAACTAGTGATGGAAATGTGAGTTTCTATATGAGAATTGAAAATTAAGTTATATCATTAGATTTTATCCTTAACTATGTTGAGTTGTTATGATTGTTCCTCCTTGGGAATCTTTTTGGATATTTCGATTGCTTGATTTCTTGAAGGATAGGTGATTGATTTATCCTTTATATCTATTTCTTAAAGGAGTCGTTACCCTTCTTAGATGCCTTTTTTTTAGAATAATATTTCACCTTTAAGTTGATTGATAGATTTATTTCCTATTAATGGTTCTTCACAAGGAAATGACTCCCCTTATATATCTTATTGTTAAGGGAGTCCTACATTTGAAGGGTCACACCTTTCTTGAATTGTCACTATTCTTGAGAACCCAATTTAATTCACTTAAAAAAATACTTAAAGTTCTATTCTCAATTGAATTCTTCATATATGCCTTTCTCCAATGAAATGCTCTCCCTTTTATACCTTAATTTTGAGGGAGTCACACCTTTTTACTCCATAATTTCAGCTCTTCATTGTTGCATTTGGAGGCTAATAATCATTTAATTTCAAATAAGTTAATTTATTAATGCTTCTCAATCCAAGAAGCGTTTCATAGATAAAGCTTGATAGATTTGGCATTTTCATAATTTTTAAGCATAAAGTAATCTTAAACACATATGGAGTAAATTTGTTGAAGAAACATCAGACATGAAGTAAACACATAGATATATGTGATACATGCAACATACACATAAATACATGTGATACACAAAGTATACACATAAGACACGAAGAATGAAGCATACACATAAATACATGTAAGGCACGAAGCAAAGTATATGCATAAATACATGTAATACATGAAGCATGAAGAATACACATAGATACATGTAATACACGAATTATATGCATAAATACACGTAATACATGAAGCATGAAGCATACACATAAATACATGTAATACATGTAATACACAAAGTATAGGCATAAATACACGTAATACACGAAGCATGAAGCATATATGCATAAATACACATAATACAGAAGCATGAAGCATACACGTAATACATGAAGTATATGCATAAATACACATAATACACGAAGCATAAAGCCCACACATAAATACACGTAATACACGAAGTATATGCATAAATACATGTAATACAAAAGCATGAAGCATACACATAAATACACATAATAAACGAAGTATACACATAAATATATGTAATATAGAAGCATGAAGCATACACATAATATATAGAGTATGCATATGAATACACATAAATCACAAAGTATGAATACACGTAAAATACAAAGCATACATGTGAAAGGCACACACATATAGAAATGCATTATTGGCCTACTTAAGAGGAAGGCTCAATAGTTAATTCTAATTAAATGACGGTTAAAGCAGGTTTATCCCACAGGCTGGTAGGATTAATGCTCTGATATCGTCTGTAGTACATCCCCTTTTGTAAATGCCCTAGTTTTTTCCCTATAATCACAATTCCAAGCAAAGCATGAAATGAAATAGAGTTAGCAACATCATTTACCCATTTAAATTGTTGAACAAAATAGATCTTGGTTGAGAACCTATAATCATGTTAGATAATAATTGAAAGCATAATCCATAAAATAGATCTTTCATACTAGGGTTAGGAACATTAGCTTAATCATATGGGATTCAATTTTAGGTACTATCCAATCAACCCATTGTCATTATGGAGCACCACTTGGGAGTTCATACAAGGCACCTCAAGTCATTCCATCCCGCCCAGGAGAACAAAATGACACCCATCATTCAGCCTCCCAGCCCCACTTAGGGTGTCTCTACCGGAATGGCTTCCTAGCTACTTGCATTCCCTATATGCACTATCTCCCCTCCAAAATGGACTGACCAATTGAATGAGAACCTTAAGGAGGTTGTTATATTGATTTTATTGTGCATAGACAAAATTATCTAGTTCAATTCAAGGATTACCATATATCCATTTTGTTGTTCACAATGGTTTATATGACTGAACATATATATCTCTGCCATAACTGTTTTATGTTTCTTGTTTTCTTCTTGGATTACTTTATTATTTATTTCTAAGTATGCTTCTTATTATGATGAATTGAATGCCTTTATATGAGAACTATTGTATAGTATATAAGTTATTTCTTTTTTTTAATCATAGATCAACCATTTCCTTTTTATGTCTTCAATAATGTATGTGAATGACTACAACTATTTCCAAAAGAGGCAATACTTCATGAACCAACACCTTTTCTCAAAAGTCATACCTTTCTTTAATGAATCATTGCTACTCATAAACAAATCTCAACACTTGTTGATAATTAACAATGATACATTGTTGCCCTTTCATTTCATAAATCGCACCAGTTCATTATATCTAATGTAAATAAGACTTTTGTCTTATTATTCAAATTGCTCCATTCCTTGTATTAATTGCACACCTTAATCACTTAATGATATTCTTCAATTGTTCTACTTGTATATCAACGATCACTTCATATATTACTCGCATTTCCTCTTCTTTGATAATCAACCCACTTTATTAAATATTGCTTTTGTCTTCTTGTAAGGAGCTCATCATCTAGGAGGTTGGCCTCATCTTTTTATTTAATCTCTCATCTTTAAATCACCTAAAGTTAGCCACTATTTTTTCAATGCATTAAATATTTAATTTAATTCTTATTTGATTTTATTCATCGATCTATGATGGGGGATATTACACGCATGCACTAAAATTCTCTGCATGCACCGATCCATGCCACATGTATGTGCTATTTCATACCACACACACTAAATCATGACTTTCACATATTGGTGCGGGCGTGCCTATTTTCTTTCTCCCCTCCTAACTAGCAATAAATGCACGTAGAAATGATCTAAAGTCAGGAAAGAGCCTACATACTACTACCACCATGCCTAGTAGATGCCTGTACATTTGAAGCTACTCTACATGATGTTGGTAGACTAGTACATTCTTCATCTTCTATATGTTCCTTATCTTCTAAGCTCTAAATTATTCTAAGGTTGAGGGTAAAAATAAATTACTTTTACCCCCTAGTCCTTTATATACACCCTAAACCCCCTAATTAAATTTTTCACCCTTCCTCACTCTTTTCACCCCATTTCTTCATTTTTGGGCCTTTTCCACTCATTTTTATTTTGTTGCCCCTCACTTTTCCTCCTCTATCATATTTTTCAATCCATTTCTTCTTTGAGAACCCATCTATAGTTCCTTTTACTTGATTTATCTATTGTGGGGGCATCATCCCTCAATTTAAATTAATCATTTCTTCTAGATTGGGGCATCTTGTCACCCCTTCTTCATCATAAAGTGTTATATTTTATTTTTCTTTAAAGTGCTGTTATTTAGCACCATTTCAAAGAGGGAAAATATAGACACTTGAAATTGTCTTATCACTATTTCAGTCATCATCGGGTCATCAATCGATCACTCTTCTATAATTAATCAAATAAATCCTATTTATTTGATTAATTGTCCTAGTTTCCCCTCTAATATTAACTAAATATTTGTTTATTATTTAATTAATAAATTCACTATTCCTCTGAGCATTAATTAAATAAATTATGACTATTTATTTAATTAATCAATCCTTCATCTATAATCCAACCTTAGGTAAATAAATTTAAATATTTATTTATCTTAGATCTCCATTTCTATCTCAAAAAATTAAATAAATCTAAATATTTATTTAATTTCCTATTTTATCCACTTTTCATTACTTGTCAAAATCAAATCATTAACTTTCCATAATCATTTGCACATTCCAAAACATGATTAATGAAGGTAAATCATGCACATGTTCCTAAAGTGTACATGGGTCAAAGTTATTACCTTGTCCTAAAGTGTACATGGGTCAAAGTTATTACCTTGATTTGTACATGATTGGTACCCTTAATCTCTCTTGAATCTTGGAACCTCTTTTGACCACCTCTCAAAAGTTGACACTTGAAGGCTCCTCATCACCTCCTATCCTCTCAATAATCCTCAATCATTGATCTTTCCAATCAATCCTAGCCCTCCATCCACCCATCTAAAAATCTATAAATAGCACCCTCCACAAGACATTTTGATAATAAGTCTGTAATTTAATGTTATGTTGTTGAACTGATTACTAACTTATCCTCTCTCAACCACAACTATCCTTCGACAAAACCACCATTGTTTGGTGCAACAAGGAAGCTTGTGAGTGAGAATTATTTTCATGTTTTCATCCTTTGTATGTAATCTTTCTTATGTCTTAGCTCGTGGTTGCATGTATTTGTGAGTTAAATAGGTTAGTTTTAGCTTAGCTTATTTATATGTTTTTTGCATTTATTTTTACATACATGGATTAATTTTTTCCATTTAAATAATAATCTTTTTAAAATAAATCTTGAAAGTTACATGTACTAAAAACACAACTATTTTGATAGGCCTCTACTTTTTGTCTTAACTATTCATCCAAAATACAATATGATTATAGCATCACAACATGTATTCTCTCCTCTAATGCATCATATTTTTTCAATGTTTCTAAACTTTAGTAATTTTTCTTGAGAAGACAATCAACCTTATATTTTTTTTGATGACCTACTTTTAGTAAAAATAAAAAAATATAATCACTAAAAAATATTTTTAAAAATTATATTTTTGAAAACTACACTTATAGATCTAGAAAAGGGTATTTTTAAATTTTTTTTAAAATATTATTTAAGTAGGATTTGTAAGAAAATTAAGTTTTTCAAGTAATTTCATTCGTTTTGTAAATTGGCACCGAAGTGATGCTCTATATGTATCTAGTGGACACTTCCAACTAGAAAAGTTCTGGCCTAGATGTAATTTATCTAGAATGAGTCCATCTAGAACATATGTTTGACTAAAATTGACTTTTAGTTGGAAATGCTTAAATTAATTTGTGTTGAGAAGTTGGCTTGAAGTGGGACACACCTTTGAACTTTCACCCAAGCCTTTGAGGTTTTTTTCACTAATATGGACCATACACTAATGCCACAACATAGTCTTTTCAGTAGGTAACTTTCTCTCTAAGGTAAGAGTGTGCTTCAAAACCCAAACTATATGTACATTTGATACATGAACATGAGCTACAAAAACCATTGTATTATTGGATTGAATTTATGTGCTACCATCAAGGTAGAAAAGACTTCCAATCCAAACTCTATTTGTGAGCACCATAGCTCTTTAAAAACATTTCCATCCATTCTTACTAAAGACTACCTACACTCCTACATCATTCACCTTACTAATAGCTAATAGGTTTCATGCCAAACTTGGGATGTGAAGAACTCTTGAGACATCTTTGATTATCCTATTAGAGAATTTAATCTTGACTTTCCCATGACCACCAATATTCATGGAGGAGTTGTCATCAAGGTAAAAATTTCTAACATGTCATAGCTATTGTAGTTAGAAAACCACTCCCTATGGGGATTCATTTAGAAAGAGGTTGTAGAGTCAATCATCCATGCATCCTTACATGCATGCATAGCCAAAGCTACAACAAGTGCATCACTAGCATTTTGCTAAGAAGTATTGGAATGCTAATCATCATCTAATTCTCTTGTCATTTTATTATTCTCCTCCTTAAAACCTTTTCTAGTGTGTCCAATCTTTCTACAATTCTAACATTTTAGTTTGGACCTCCCAAAGTACTTAGACCTACCTTTAGATTTAGATTTCTAGTCCTTATTATTTCACTTCTGTTTCTCTTTTGACCTTCCAATGTGAAAAAATAATGCATCTTTGGTAGCTTCAAAATTCTTCTATATCAATCCCATAGAAAGAAGAGCATCCACCACATCTTTAAGAATCAACTAGTGGCAATGTTATTAATGGCCATAACCAAATTGTCCCAAGAATTTGGCAAAGAACATAATAGAGTAATACTTTGATCTTCATCATCCATAGTAATAGGTCAATGGATATCAACTATGAAGCAATGGTGTTGAAGTCATTCATGTGTTTAGAAAAAAATTATCATCACCAATCTTCAAGAAATAGAGCTTCTTTCACAGAAAAAGCTTGTTCACCAAGGATTTGGCCTAGAACGGGTTTCCCATCTTTTTCCAAAGGGCTTCCATGGTGGCTTCTCTTAAAACATTTAGGAGCATCAAATTTTCCAAACATAGTCTTATCAAGATTTTGGCTTTTGTCCAGTTCATTGCTTAGTCATTTGGTGGCATAGCCACAATTTTTTTCCAAAGATCACAATCCATAGATCTTGATATATTAGCAAGTCCTCCACTTTAAGCTTCCATAATTCAAAATTAGTTTTGTTTATTTTTGCCATATCCATCCATGATTTTCTTACCATCTTTCTTAAAACAAAGATCATCTATGTGCACAACTCCCACTGAAACCAATATTAGTTCAAAAAATATTATTCTTAATATTTAAAACATAAGTTGATTAGGATTTAATACTAAATGAAGTGAATAAAGATGGAAGAAACACTTTCTACACTAATCTATGAGGAAAAATAATTCAAATAGATTGAGATTTGATAATTCCAAAAAGAAATATAGCACATGCATTAGCATACATAGACATGCAAATAACATGCAACTCATAAGAAGACATGGTTGACGCACTATTTTCCTTGGGAAAACCCTTTCAAGGAAAAAAAACAACCTCCAAATTATTCTAAACTAGTTATATTCACAACAACTATAATGGTTACAACATAATCATAGGCTCAAGCCTTCACAAAAGAATAATACATCAACCTATTTTGGAGAAAATTTGGCAACATAATGATACCTAGAAATACATATAATAAAACCTTTATCTTGTGTATTTGATATATCCAAGACCAAAAACAAAACCACCACTGGTTTCTAAAACCATGTGTTGAAAACCATGGGCTAAATTAGATACCCAAATCTACAACAAAATCTAACACCTAAAATCATGTTGAGTTAACTAATGACCAAATAGAAATTTTGCTTCTACCAACTTAAGCACTCTATTTCAGTCTTATCCAACTTTTTGGTAACATGCTTGTAAGAATTGAAGGTCTTTGATAGGCCGAAGCTGAGACAAATAATGAGATAGATTTAATGTTTAACAAATAAAATTTCAGTTTGATCTATGTGTCAATCTGAGGGCATAAACTTGCCAAAGACATTGTGGTTATATTTGCAAGTGTTGTATGTAGTAAGGTGAGTGTGGATGAAATACAGCTAGAAAATAAAACAACTCATTATAACTTCTATAAGACTTCTGAACAATACTACGACATGAACTATACAGGTTGCTGGAACTGTCTACATGAACTGTGCAAGCTGCTGGAATTGTATGCTATAGGAACTATGCGTTGTAGAAATGATTTGAACCGATTTACCATAATAGTAGTCAATTAGATAAATCTAAAATACACTGCTAAATCTCTTTTCTATATAAATTATTATTATCATATCTCACACATAAAAGAAAGACTGCAATTTATAACTTAATCACACAATAATAAAATGAAATGATAGCAAGATTTATATTAAAAATAAAGAACAATAAATAATGTCACTATCATTTCCTCCAAGTGGGCGCTCCTCCCAATTCATGTGATGATTAAAACACTGCTATAGAACTCCCTTCAAGATTCAAATGAACTACTTTCTATTATTTCTTTTTTTTTTTAAAAAATACATACACTCCTTCTCATGTTGTTTCCTATGCCTTATATAAGAAATCAGGCATGTAACTATTTAACAAATTTACACACCATTTGCTATTCTCACACCCCTCCTTTCATTTCATGGATTAAAGCTCACGGTTTACAGATATCTATGAATATAGGGAGTTGGTATGTGGTTACAACAACTTGAAATAGATGGACTATTTTGGCTTGCTATCAAACAGCATAATTGATATATCAACCAGTTACCACAGAATAATATGGAGATTTATTTTTGGCTTGTGGCCATTACGACAGTATAACAAAAGATTAAAATATAACTTAAGTAGAAAAATGTTTATTAGTTGAATTATTTTTTTGACAAGTGCACCCACGGGTGACTGGAAGTTTGTACTCTCCATCTTTGTTTATATATTGTAGGAACTCTACTTTCTCAACATAATGAAAACATATATTAGTAAATACAATCTAATATTTATTTTATCTTGTTTTACCTAAGAACTAAATTAAATATTACTTATTTGTATTTAATCATATACTCTAGAAATATTAGAAAGGCTAGGATATGATATGGAAATGGAGCACAAAGTTGGGGATCATGGTATAGGAAAAAGGATAGAATATGGGATAAAATGGAACATAAATGCCTCTCATCAGTCTTCCTTGATTTTCACCTAGTCTATAGTTAACCCTCATTTCTATATGCTCTTTCCATTCTAAGGACTCATACACACCTTAGAAGTTGTCATAGTTCCTTTTAGCTACTTCCATGACACTAAGCAAGACTTACAAATTGCCTATTTAAAAATTACTACAAGTGACAATAGTGTCACTCCAAGTGGGATGCCTCAAATATGTGGGTGCATAATAAATGAATATAAATTAATGAATAAATCAAACATTAGGATTGCAAGGTGTATAACACCTATCCCAACAACTACAACCTATTTATAATCACTAATGATCATTTCTATGACTAAAAAATCAACCAAAACATCATTTGGACACTTCCACTCTATAAATAATTGTATTTCAATGAGTATATATATGTTATAAAATGGAGTAGAATATGAATATATGAGAGGAAGTGAAAACATACAATATTTGAAATGCCAAAGACTATTTTCTTGTTTTAAAAAGGAAACCATTACTTGACACTAAACAAACCTTTGTTTGGTATAGAATGATAGTTACATTTAATCTCCTTGGGGGTTGTGTAATCATCCTTGTTTGAACTAATAGTTTAACTCAAACACCAAAAAGTCAGGCCTATTTTCTTCCCTACATCATCTACTTTTTTTAAAGTGTTCTTCAATCTATGCTCTACTCCACATGTATCCATAGTGTGACTAACTCATTTTATGAGCTAGTATCAACTAAATTTCTTTTGATTCTAATGTTTTCATATCTAACCACAATGTATGAAAGACTATTTTCTTTAATAACTTGTGCTGGAGGTAACTCACGAGATCCAAATGGTGAGTCAAGTGTAGTATGCTTAGGTTGAGTATGTTACATATCCTTATGAGGCACAAATATGGGAGTAACAAATGTAAAATTAGGGGCATGATAAGATGGTTTGTCATAAAAAGTATCTCACATGTAGATATATAAGACATGTTATAGTAGAAACATCATGACATGAATGATAGGTAACATGTTAAAATGGTCAATTATGTCATGAGTAGCTAAGATAATATGATTAATTTTGTAAGGCTAAATCTATGATATGGACAGAGGCTAAAACAATGAAATAGAGAATAAGCATTCAAGCACATGTCATAGCATAGAGAAGCATAAGATTTAACATATGTAACATCATAACCATGTAAATGAAAGATATTTGTGAAATTATATACATGTATAAAAAGAATAAAGCATATCCAAACTAGGGTTTTTAAAACATAGACAATATAAACACCATACCCCTAACAAGGATCTCTAGGAAAGATATCATATGGGGAAACAACATAGAGATATAATCATTGCCTAGGACATCATCATGCGAAGAAGAAAGGTAGTCATCACTAGAATGCATAAAGAGATACATGATATGTCTTATATTTGATATAAAATAAAAAATATTATAAATGATGATATTTGAAAATGTAAGGAAAAGCTCTAAATATCAAATCCCTAGAGTGGGAATGGTAATTATGAAGGAAATGTTACAATAAGGTCCAAACCATAGGAGATAAATAAAATAATGATAAAAAAGGGTGAATCTAAACACTAATCAAATCTAAGCAGAAAGATATGTAGTTCAAACCAATTAGTTTTAAAACCTTAAATAAGATAAAAGGAAACCAAAGGGTAAGGTAAGATTGGGTTTAGGACTGTTGAATTCACAAAAATGTAAGGGTAAAATAATCCTTACTAAATATTTGCATGGATTAATTAATAACTATGAATAAACAACAAATTAAGCTAGAGCAAAGAGTTGAGACTCATAATGAGATTGAAATAAATGCAAAAAATTTAAAATACTAAAATATATTGGCTTAGGTCTAGAAATGATGATAAAATAATGATGTTGATGTCATATAGAATTGATTTGCCACCTTCTAGAATTTTTTTGTCATTAGTATGATAATTGTCTTTGAAATGAAAAATATCATAGAAAATGGTGTATAATAGATCTTGTAGGGTGTAGGATTCATCCTAAGATACTAAAAAATCACCTGAAATGTCGATATGATCTCTAATGTGTAGGACTAATCTAATAGGACATTGACTCTTAAAAATTGTGTGAATCAATCTTGTATAATCTATGAATAGTCAAGGTGACGTTCATAAACACCATTAGGGAATTTTCATCTCACGTGGACTAAGTTCTTTGAGGTCAAACCCCTTAGTGGGCCTATTCAACAATGATGAGAAAAATTAAAAATATCATATACAAACATGAAAATGGCTGACGATGATGATGATGGATATTTATATTCAGTTTTAATCTCCCAAATTAAAGTCTACTCTAATGGTTTTGCTTTTTAGTCTCCTATGGAATGAAAATAAATGTGCAATGAATTACTTTTAATACCATGACATAAGAACATGTCACACAAAAGTGTGATAAGTCAACTCAAAATAACTAGTGGAAGGAACCAAGAAAGTTAGAATTTGAATTTGAATAGTTGAATGTAATGGGTCAATCCATGTAGCTCAGGATTGACCTAGGTCAATCCCACAACCCATAGACTAGATCTATAAGAATAAATGGATTAATCTAAAATTAATGAACAAATATCTAGGAGTGAGTGCACATGTGGTTAGAATAGGAACATACAATGATTGTGTATCGAAACATGAGCAAAATTGGCACAAGAGTGTGCCACTTATTATGTTATTGCACTAAACCATCCTTGTCAAGGTAGACATAACAGTAAATGCAAAATGACATGAATATGCTAATTTCACCATTACAAATAGATACTTTTGAAAAAAATTATTTAAATCCTCATTTTTTTCCATAACTTATAAAATAATTTTACAATACACTTAAAAAATGGTTTTTAAAATTATTTTTTCTTTTCTAAAGTCTCTCCTTTCCTTAAGATATGAAAGGTTTTTATTTCTTTACCTTGTCTTTTTCCAATTTTATTTTGAAGGGCCTAAAATATTGATTGTATGCAAAAAAAATGTTATTGTTTTTAGTTTAACCACATTCTTTTGCCTTACACGAATAATTTATTTTTTTATTTTTGTCTATCAGTTAAAAAAATGTTAAATAAATGTTATTAGTTTAAGGTTAAGATTTGTTTTTAGAGAAGACTAACCTATGTGACCTTTTTTCAAAAATATTTTAATGTATAGTGATGAAGCAAAGTTGGACGATATTGTAAATTATGTATTGAAGCACCCTAAAAAGATTCCATTAGTGGTGGCGAAACATCCTATAGGTCTTGATGAAACCTTGCAAGACTTTGAAAGAAGTGTATTGGAATCTTCTACAAATGTGAAAATTGTGGGGATCATTGGTATGGGTGGATGTGGAAAAACCACATTGGCAAAAGAATACTACAACAAGAAAATACAGTCCTTCTACAGATGTAGTTTTGTTTGCAATGTACGAGATGCACCAACTAAAAATTTGCATGAAAAGCAGAAAAAAATGTTCCAAGATCTTGGTGGCTCAAGAGATATATCATTTGATAATGTAGAAGAAGGAAAAGCAATCCTAGTGGATCATTTCAGATTTGTACAGGTATTTATTATCTTGGATGATATAGATCATCTAGATCAATTAGATTCTCTATTGCCAATAACAGACAATCTTGGACAGGGTAGTGTGATTGTGGTCACAAGCCGAGATTCCAGCATTCTTACATCATGGGGGATCTCCTCTAATTCTATTTACAAAATGAAAGAAATGAAAGCTGAACATGCCATGAAACTCTTTTGCTGGCATGCTTTCCTACAACCATCCCCAACAGATGAATTTCAATGTCTTGTGAATTTTTTTTTAAAAGTTTGCAAGGGGTTACCCTTATCTCTTAAGGTATTAGGAGGACTTGTGCATGGAAAGTCAAAGGAATATTGGGAAGCTCAATTAAATAAGGTATCGAGATTATTGCCTGAAGACATTAAAAACATACTAAAAGTGAGCTTTGATGCACTAGATGAGGAAGAAAAAGAGATATTTTTAGATATATCTTGTTTCTTTATAGGAGAAGAAAAACATTTGGCTATCACAGTGTGGGATGGGTCCGGATGGAGTGGAGCGTGCAGTTTGGAGACACTTGTGAATAAGTGTCTGGTTGAGGTAGAGGGAAACTGCATAAGAATGCATGATCAGCTGAGGGATTTGGGAAAGGCAATTGCACAGACATGGTCACCGTACCGCCTTTGGTCAGGGCAGCAGATTACCCACATTGAGAAACAGGGGCAGGTGAGTTTAATATCATGTTTTATATGCTATCCAATATTTCAATAAGGAAATGTTGTCGGTACGTTGATTGTTTTAGAAGCTCCCTGATTTTTATTTTTTTCAATTAGGAAAGCGTGCTGATTCGGGGAATTAAAGTAGAAACAGATGAGTTTTATGAAGAGTGTATGGAGCTTGTGAGAGGATCAGGTAGAAGGTTTAAGCGGGGTTCAGAAATCCTCCATGTTGAAAACAATTATTTTACAGAAGAATTAGCAACACTAGCAGCAGGCCTTGTCTGGCTGCGGTGGGTGAACTTTCCGGATACAGCTCTTCAGTCATGGATTTCGTTGAAGAAGTTAAGAGTTTTAGAGCTTCTTGAGGCTAATAAATTAGAACAACTGTGGAGCGAGACTTCCGATGTAAGTATCTTCCTTTTCTTTACTGTTATTTATGCAGCCATACCTTAAATCTCTTATAGTTGTTGTAGAACGGTTTTGCCTAATTAAAAAGGATCGTGGCTGCAGCCTCCTGTGCAGTTGAGAGAGCTGAAAATCGTTCATGCCAAAAGTTTCCTGAGATTTCCAAGGTCAATAGGATTTTTAAAGGATTTGAAAAAGATATCCTTTGATTCCAATGGAGCTCCTATGGAAGGTCTACCAGAAGAGTTTTGCAGTCTCCAATCGCTGGAGCACCTCAACTTAAGTGGATGTCATAAGCTAAAATCTCTGCCTAGCAAGTTCGGCGATTTGACAAATCTGCGACATCTACATATGAGAGAGTGCAGTGAGATCGAAGGTCTACCAGAAGAGTTTTGCCGTCTCCAATCGCTGGAGTACCTCGAGTTAAGTGGATGTCATCAGTTAAAATCGCTGCCTAGCAAGTTCGGCAATTTGACAAATCTGCAGCATCTATTTTTGACAGAATGCAATGGATTGATGACGTTGCCGGCTTCATTTAAGCAGCTCATGCATCTGCAATTTATTGAATTCAATCAATGCTCCGAGCTCACCTTCCCGTCGGAAACACTTGCGCAGCTTACTAGCCTTCAAAGTTTGAATATTTACCACTGCGCCCTCACAGAATTGGTTCTCCAGTCGTGGTGTTTTTCTTCTCCATTGTGCAGCCTCACAGTTATAAAACTATCGAGGTGTAGTGTGTCCAGGATATCAATTTCTCCACAATGTTGCCCCAGCCTGAAAACCCTAATACTTGTCGAAAATTACCAATTAGTAGAGATCGATAGCTTGCCAATATCAGTCAAGTCCTTATATTTGTCCAGTTGCCCAAATCTGACAAGCATAAGTGGTAATTGTTGTCTGGTAGAGCTGGAGAAACTGCATATATGGGGGTGTGATGAGCTTCAGAAAATAGAAGGATTAGAAAATTGCAGGTCATTGGAGATTTTGAAAGCACAAACTTGGAGGAAGGCGCCAATCTTACAAAATCTGAAGCATATGGAGAGTTTGAGGAGTCTAAGGCAAACAGCAGCATGTCACATATCAGCATTTGAATCTTGCTTTCAAACTATAGATATAAAGGTAATAATAGTTGAACTTATTATTATTATTATGTAACAAGTGTTTAATGGTTGATTATATTGTATACTTATTGCAGAAATGGCCATCCGAATGTACACTATGTGGAAGGGCAGCACCTGGCGTGGAGGCGATTGTGAAATCTTTAACCTTTCCTGGTCTCACTTTGGTTAACTCGATCGTACGGGAGAAGACTCTGGATGGTTGTTCTTTTAGCTTTTTGCCGAGGCGCTGTTCCAACGAGGCAGCGATGGTGTGCTTTGTTATAAATTCTGCTTCTGATATCATGTATTTAAGATTTATGGGTTTTGGATTGGCCTCTCATACGATGATGCAAAAAGGAAAATGGGTTTGGATAGGGGTTTTCACACAATCTTCCCCTGTGGGAAGGGAAGACAAGTTCGAACTATGGACATCCTCCTTTCTACATAATGGGATGTTAGAAGTTGATTGTGTGGACATGGGAATGTTGGTGATAGGCGAGGAAAAGAGAGTTGTGGATGCTTTTTATGAATTATTAAAACATTTGCAAAAAAATAGATAAAGCTCATGAGAGTTATTAAAACTTAATTATTTTAAATATATGTAGACAAATAAAATTTTTAATTGTATGTTTTATTTATAAAGATAAATTATTTTTGATTGAAGAATATTTATGTGATGCACTCACTCAATTAAAGTAGTGGTATGAATATGTGAAAATATAGATGTAATATTTTTAAGGAAACAATTTTTTCAATTAAAGTATGGTTGCTTATGTTAGAGTTGTCATGGCTTCAATATTATAGATGTATAATGAGTTTAAGAATATGAAGAGTGTGGTGGATGTTGTAGAGGATTGAATTCTTCATTATAAATAATACTTGTAAAATATCCACACATTCATTGAATTAATTTGGGCATTTCTAGTGTCATAAGAGTTGCATTTCTTAAAAATGGTAAGTAGTAACTTCTATTTCATCTTACAATGATCCATAAAGGTTTATTTAAAACATCATGCTTTAATCATTTTTTTATAATTTATCTTAAAGTCTTTTTATTTAATACTTAACTTGTTCATTTTAGATTGTCATTATTGTGTTTACTAAAGGAGTAAGGCATGTGGAAGGCAATATTTTTTAGCAAATTCCTTTTGCACACATATTTTCATAAAAGTATCCCATTTCAACAAAATATTTTTTGTCTTTTATTTTATTATAAATCTTAAATTGAATCGTGTTATGATACACCATTGGTGTTGTTATTGTAGTAGTGGATTTTGGACTGCTAGGATGATGAACAATGTGTGGAAGTTTTAAAGAAGAGTTCTGAGGCAACACTAGAGAAGGGTTCAAGTTATTAATTAGTTTTTTAGTTATTGATGAGATAGATGATTTATTGTTTGAAATGACTATGATGGTTGCTACCTCAATGAAAGGGAGACACCATAAAGAAAACTTAAGTTGTATTCCAAAAAGTTGATTTCAAAAGCTTAAACCAATGGTACGTTATGGTCAATTGTCAACATTACGATAGTTTATAATGGACAAAATAAGCTGAAATTCAATTTATTTTTGCCACACAACAAAATTTTGGTGTTTCACATTATCTATTTTTTTTTAAATGGAGGGTTTATGTCAAACCCAAATCATTTTTACAACCTAATTTAGGAGCATGAGTGTAAGTCGATACCTATTTGGCTAAGAGTCAAGGACTAAGGGGTATCCATTCTGCCAAGGTTACCTAGGGCACAATCTCAACTTAATCCCTTATGGTGTTAAGGGATTTGCACTTAGTGAGACTTAATCCCTAGAGGGCTCATTCAAAACCATTCAGCTTCACTAGTAGACCAAGTGCTCTTTTGTTGAGCTACAGCTCATATGGACCAACTAGGATTCAAACCTAGGACCTTCCATTTGCTGCTAGAGTGCTCTACCAACTGAGCTACTAGCCCCTTGTGGCTAGTCCATCGTTAGTCCAGGTGTGGCTTACTTCCAACACCCCCCTTAATGAACACTACAAGTGCTTGAGGCTCCAAGCCTATCTCTAATACCACTTGTTGAGCTACAACTCATATGGACCAGCTAGGACTCAAACCTAGGACCTTCCTTTTCTGCTGGAGGACTCTACCAATTGAGTTACTGGCCCCTTGTGGTCAGTCTATTGTTGATCTGGGCATGGCTTACTTCCAACAAACTTCACACTATTAAGTTATGTTTGTGTATAAAAACACATTCATTACATTAATTTCTAATAACGCTTCAACCAGTGGATCATGTAAGAATACAACAAGACAATCATTACTTTGACAATCATTTGCATCTACATTCACTATTGAAATCAAGAAAAGAATCTAATAATACTCAGCTTAATGCATGTTATATGTAGGCTAGAAAGCAACACCATTTCCTATGACATGATTTTAAAATTCAAAATCTCTACTAACTATATATAATTTAAATCTCAAAATTGCTATTTAGTTGATTGAGGAGATTCAAATTTTAATATTCATGAGGATCATATCTATGGCTATTAACAAAATAAAAATAACTATATGGTTACTTGGAAAGTGAAGATTTATTGTTAATGGGATAAAATGATTGGAGGAACTTTTCAAAATAATATTGAAAATGATAATTGATTAGTATTATGTTTAGAAATATAAGAATTTAGGAATTGCTTCATAACAAATGAGTGGAAGAGAATCAACCTTGTCAAAACATTAAATTTAAAATGATTGTATTTATATATAATCCACTTTTAAATTTATGAAATATTTTTATGATTGTAAGTTTCTGGAAAAACTGTGTTGCTTTTTTTGCATCGATGTTTCAGATCACACTCCGTAATCCATCATCAGGAAGAAAAGAGGAGGACTGAGAATGAGTTAAATTGTAGAGAGAGATCCTTTAAAGGAGAGAGAGGGGGAGGGTTTGGCACAGAGTAGTGATTAACAAGAGGTAAATAAACAAAAGGGGGAAAAGAAAAAGGAAAAAAAATATAAAATCACAAAAGTGAGAGAATGGAGAAATACAACCAGCAAAAAAGAAGGAAAAAAGACCATATAAAAATAAATAAAAAATAAAAAGAGAAAAGGAAAATCTATTCAATGAGAAGTGATAAAGACCAAAAACGGGAAAAGAGAAAGAAATTAAGAAATAAAATAAAATGCCATAAAGAAGAAAAAGTCAAAGTATGAAATAGATCAATTAGAAAAAATAAATAAAATAAAACCAAGTACATCAATAGAACTTTTGAACAAGAAAAAACCCACCTTTCTCTCTAAACTTGGCAAGAAAGACTCTGAAGTTGTTTTTGGTGCCACCCTACCTTTCATCGAAGGCATCTCTAATAAACTTGCCAAAATTCTTCACAAGAAAGGCATCTATTGTGCCTTCAAACCACTTTCCACCATTAGAAACCTCATCTCATCCACCAAAGAGCCCAATGACATTCTTTTAAACTTAGGCGTCTATAAAATAGATTGCTCCTGTGGCACCCCTTACATTGGTGAAACAGGTAGATCTATCTAGATGAGAATCAAAGAACATAATGCAGATATCAGGGATGAAAAGGTCACAAAAATCAGCCCTAATAGAGCACTCCTCTAACACCAAGCATCACATTCGCCTTGAGGATGCCCTCATCCAAGCCAAGGAAGACAACTACTTTAAAAGAAAAATTAAAGAGGCTATCTTCATCAAAAACAACCCCACCAACCTAAATAGAGATGATGGGTAGATCTTAAGCCACACCTGGAATCCTCTATTAAATTCCCTCAAAAACTAACCCCCTTCCCTTTGTTCTCTCATTTCCTCCTGCTTCCATCCATCTCAGTTGTGTCTTTGTCAGTAATCCCCCTCTCTCTTTCTCCTCACTCTTCCTTTCTCTCTCCTTCTTCTTCTCATCCTGCTCCACACCTCTCCACACACCTTTCCTCTAAGCCTCTTTCTTGTCCCCTCCTTGAACCTAGCCCTCCCTTATACTTTGGACCTCTTGTTCCTTATCTTCTTTCATGTCATGTTTTCTTTCTTACCTTTTTGTTTTCTCTCTTCTTCCTTTTTCTCTCTCTCCTCCCTCCCCTTTTATCATTCCTTTCTTTCTTCTTATTTTACAATACACACAATTGTATTTATATACACGCACTTGTATTTATATACACACACTTTATATATATATATATAGAGAGAGAGAGAGAGAGAGTGTGTGTGTGTGTGTGTGTTATGCTTTTATATTTTATATATATTTTCATTCCTCTTTATCTATCTTTATGTTTTGATTTTTCTTTGTTATGTTCCTAATAATGAAGAAACAACAAAGCATAAAAACAGATAAATTGGAATAAATAAAAAGCCATTAAGAAGAAAAAGTCAAAGTATGAAATAGATCAATTAGAAAAAATAAATAAAATGAATATATGTATATATACATATATGTATGTATGTATGTATATATACATATATGTATGTATGTATGTATATATACATATATGTATGTATGTATGTATATATATATGTATGTATATATGTGTATGTATATATATGTATGTGTGTGTGTGTGTGTGTATGTTTTTGTTTTATTTGTTTTTTCTAATTGATCTATTTCATTCTTTGACTTTTTTTTCTCTTTTCCCGTTTTTGGTCTTTATCACTTCTCATTGATCAAATTTTACTTTCTCTTTTGTGGCCTCTTTCTTGTCCCCTCCTTGAACCTGGCCCTCTCTTATACTTTGGACCTCTTGTTCCTTATCTTCTTTCATGTCATTTTTTCCTTCTTCCCTTTCAGTTTTCTCTCTTCTTCCTTTTTCTCTCTCTCCTCCCTCCCCTTGTATCATTCCTTTCTTTCTTCTAATTTTACACCTATATGTTTACATTATATTTATACACGCACTTGTATTTGTATACACACACTTTATATATATAATTATTCTTTTATATTTTATATATTATATATTTTTATTCCTTTCTATCTATCTTTATGTTTTGGTTTTTTGTTGTGTTCCTAATAATGAAGAAACATCAAAACATAAATAGATCAATTGGAATAAATAAAGAAAAGCATATATATATACTTTTATTTTATTTGTTTTTTTCTGATTTATATTTTTCATACTATATATATATATATATAATTTGTTTTTTCTGATTTATATTTTTCATACTTTATATATATATATATATATATATATATATATATATATATATATATATATATATATATATATATATATATATATATATATATATATAATTTGTTTTTTCTGATTTATATTTTTCATACTTTTTATATTTATATTTATATATATATATATATATATATATATATATATATATATACTTTTATATTTTATATATTATATATTTTTATTATTTTTTCTATCTTTGCTTTGATTTTTCTTTTTTATGTATTTTATTTTTATTTTTTCTTTTTTTCTCTTTTCTCCTATAAAGAAGAAACATCAAACCATGCTAATTAGATTTTAATTGGAATAAATAAATAATATATGTGTGTATTTATTTTATTTGTTTTTTTCTAATTGATCTATTTCATACTTTGACCTTGTCTTCTTTATGGCATTTTATTTTATTTCTTTCTTTTTTTCTCTTTTCCTTGTTTTTGGTTTTTTTATCTTTATCACTTCTCATTGAATGGATTTTCCTTTTCTCTTTTTATTTTTTTTATTTTTACATTGTCTTTTTTCCTTCTTTTTTGTTGGTTGTATTTCTCCATTCTCTCACTTTTGTGGTTTTATAATTTTTTCCCTTTTTTTCCCATTTTTGTTTCTTTACCTCTTGTTAATCTAGTAATCTATGCCAAAAACCCCCCCTTTCTCTCCTTTTAAGGATCTCTCTCTGCAATTTAACTCATTCTCATTCTCCTCTTTTCTTCTTGATGATGGATCACGGAGTGTGATCTGAAATGTTGATGCAAAAAAAGAAACATAGTTTTTCTAGAAGCTTACAATCTGATATCATGGACTGTGGAAATATCATGTCTACTAACTATTTTTCTATCAAAATTTTGATAGTATTCTTAATATTATTGTAAGGAATGAAATTTCATTTAAGCTCTATGATAATACAAATACATGAACTGTAATATACCAAAATAGTTCACCACAAAATATAATTTGAAAAGATCTACAAGTGAACAAGATGAATCCATACATGATGTAATATACAATGTTGAGAGATACATGTAATTTATATACATTTAACTTAGCTCTTGGTACATATAATCTGGATCCTCTCTATCCTTTATTATCTCTAAAATCTTTGCATGGTCTTCAATACTCAACTTCCACTTTTGTTGGCTACAGCCTATTTTTCATAAAGTTTCCATATTTAACTATATTGCTATAACTAAGTGTCATGCCCACATTTTCCATGTGGTCACAACACACATCGCACATGTCATAGCCACATCTGTCATGTGGTTATGACACGAGATATGAAAAACTTTTCTCACACTGTCCTAAAAACCCCCTTCGCATGCGTACGCATGCTCGACGGTGTTCTCTCATGGCGAAACACTACAATTTTTGGCGGGATATAAGTACAATTGCGTGCAACCAGACGCATACAGATCAACAAGAGGATCTGTACGACGCCGCTAACGTCATTGCAAGAGTGAGATTACCAAAGTCCTAAATCTAAACCTCGGCACTTTTCAGTAGCATAATGCCTTACGGCGTTAGTGGGAATTACGCTGCACTCATTTACGCTCGTGGTTCGCTGATAGATTAATAACTTCCCATGACGCCTTGTTCCGACTAAACCGGCTAGTGATCTCCCTATTTAGTCATTTTTCAGCCAGGCACGGTTGTCTGTCTTCTCTCTTGTTTCCTGAAACATACTCCTCCTACGACTTAGCATTTTCAACAAGGCGGTTTGATTGCTCTCTCTTCCCTTTTCACTGGTTCTTAAATTTGATTGTATGTTTATCGCCCATACCTTAACTATTTCTCTGTTAATTTAGTGTGTTTATATTTCGGTCTCTCTCTCTCTTTCATTTTCTATGCTTTCTTTATGTACATCCGGTCCTTTCTTCATGATTTACGTCAATCAGGGTTATCACTGCAGCTATTGTTGATATTAAACCTAACTTCAGGATGATCTAGGTCACATAGGCTGGTTTACTACTTCGCTGGACTCGGTCTCCTAATCTTCCCCGATCTAGGTTCCTCCTCTTCGTATGTACTTATTAAACTTGTTCCTAAGCAGATTTAGCAGAAGGGTCCGTCAACTTAGTTCTCTTATCCCATGTGGGAATGTCACGCATTTTCTCCTCTGTGTTTTCCAATGTTAGTTTTTCTTCTTCGGACTCTCTTACAGGTTTACTTATGAGGTCGTTTACTACAGTTGAGATTAAAATGGCCACATGGAATGTCTGTGGTGGCTTCTTAAGTTTATTTCCAGTGTTCTTTTAAGCAAGGTGATGTGTAATTTTCCTCTTCATTTTCTGGGTGATTGAAATTACGTTGATAGTTGAAACTTCCGAGAAACTCTTTCCAGAGTATCACTGAATATTCCTTTACACTCTTTTACATTATAATTTTATTTTCTCTTGTTTGTAATTACTGTTGTTACTATTACTAATAATGACTATTAATACTCTAATTGTGACTCGTATAACATTGTAAATAGATGTAGGAGGCTCTCCACTTTATAAAACCCTGATCATGGGAATATAACTTCTTTGGTTGTTGTGTTCAACACATAATAAAAACTAACTGTGAAAACATAATTTGCTATTTTACTTTGGTATATCCACGTGTCACATTTTGTTAAGATTTTAAACAAAGGCCCAATAAAATGGCTCTTAAAACTATTTCCATAAAATATATATCTACATCTATACATATAGTTTTATATTTATATTTTAATGTCTATACCGTTGATGAAATTGTTCTTTTAATTATTTAAAAAACTCCACGTAATCCCTTTTATATTAATATATATATATATATATATGAATTATTTCATATTCTATTGCTATATGCATAGGCATATATAGTATTTATATATGCCTCTACATATGGCAACTTAATATTTTTGTTTTTCATATTATATTGCTATATGCATAGGCATATATAGTATTTATATATGCCTCTACATATGGCAACCAAATAGTTTTTCATTGCAATAAAATCCAACTTATGTGTTAGGGCCCAAGCCCTAATTTTTTTTTTGTTTTATTTCCCACAGCCACGGAGGCGATGGGCGGCGGTGGCCGCACAGAGCGGCGAAGACAGGGGCGGCGGTGGCCGCACAGAGCGGCGAAGACAGGGACGGCGGTGGCCGCACAGAGCGGTGAAGACAGGGACGGCGGTGGCCGTGCAGAGCGGCGAAGACAGGGACGGCGGTGGCCGCGGGAGTCATAAGGGAAAGGGGGATGTGGAGTGGGGCGGAGCCCCACCCACATCCCACGATGTGGGGTGTGGGTGGGGCTCCGCCCCACCCCACACCTCCATGCATAAGTATAAGCCTGCGGTGGGGGTTTCTCCCCACTGCCCAAACTGCAAACCGCGACTGCGTTTTTTTTTTTAAACCCACGGTTTAACTTCGACAGTCAACAATACTATATGTATTTATATATATATATATATATATATATATATATACCTTTTTATATACTTAGATTTCTCATAATAACACAATTTATTCAGTTTCTATATTCTTCTGTAAAAATGAGAATTAATAAAACTGTGATATATATATGTCTATATATATATATATATATATATATATATATAGATATATATATTTATATATATATATATATTCTCTTTTATGTATATCTATCAATCATAATTTTCTCAAATTCACTACCCTATTCGTTTTCTCAAATGCAACCTGATAGAATGAGAATTAAATAACAATTTTATATCTACATATATATATATATCTATATATAAATATATATATATATAGATATATATAAATATATTTCGGTAACAATGGTAAAGATATATCAACTTAAGATTCTTAAATTTACAACAGAAATATATACATGCTAGATTTCCTCTAATCCTTCCAACTTAACAGACTCCATTACTTATGAAGAATAAACTTAAACAATTAATTCCTTTAGAACAATGAACCATAACTAACATTTCAACTAGTTAAGCAATTCCAAACTTTCAAATGTCAACAACTCAGATTAGATTGCAATAATGAACTTTTCCTTTCAGTAATACTTGAAACACAAATAAATTGCTATTGAACTAGGTTGACAAACATCAACTTGAAAATTTAAGCACATTCATATTACAGATTCTCAATCATGGATACAACAACTAACTTCCCAGATATGAACTTTCTTCTCCCAAACAGTATACAACTGATAGCTTCTGACAACCAAATAAAAGTCCAATAATAACAAGATCAGGGAGGTGATTTTCTTCACTCCCAGAATAACAATAAATTACAACAATAACAAGAGAGGTGTTCTCTCTTCAACTCTATGAAATGAACCAGGCCTAATTCTCATGACAAAGAAGGTTAACTGCTTCTCCATAAATATCCAACCAGAAGCTCCAAGAGAAAACCTGCGTATCAAAGACAAACAAAGAAGAAAACACCACTCATCTAGCTCTCCTCCCTTCCGTAGACCCGCAAGTGGGTCACCCCCGAGCTAGGGAGACCATACTCACACCTGGGTACTCAAACACTCCACTTCATAACAGAAACAACAACAATCCCAAAGCACACATACACCCGTGGGTATTTTACACAATACGGAAACTCAACTACAGTGAGTTTCATAAGGGGCAGGAGAGTGGACACACTCGACTCCAGAGTGTCACCCTGACAGATAAGTTAACCAATATAAATTTCTCTTGGTCTCAAACCAAGTGTGATCACAATTTTTTTAAGAAATCTGTATATGACTCTCAAGTCAAAAATACAGTCACAAATACATGCCCTCAAGGCTTTCAACATCCCAAAAGATGGAAACAGGTATGCACCCGAGGAGGATCTCTCCTCCCCTACCCCAAACTTGATGAGCATTTCTCCCAAGTGGGAGAAGCTCTGTCAAAACAACCCGACAATAACCCCACAGAAAACAACTCGAACACGAATTCACACACTTGACATACACATTTCAGTTATACGAAAAACAAAGGTAAAATTTAGACCAACCTTGCAAAGCCCTCCTGGAATGAAGCTGTTGCAGAGTCCACAGAGTTCACTTCCAACCTTAGCCACCAACTCCCTCTCCCTTCTCTATCTTGCAAACTAACTTCTCTATTTTTGGTAAGGCAAAAATGAAAGTTTTCCCAAAATTCCACTAACTCCCTCTCATCCCAAAATTTGAAAATAAATAACCCAAATTCCCTTTTTTTTTTTTTTAGTTTTTTTTGAGAAATGGGGAAGTGACACTTGTCACCTCCTCACCCTTCCCAAAAACCACTATTCTACCTGATGGCTTATGTCACTCTCCATTCCCAAGGGTACTCCTAGTGCTCTCCTCATGTGACTCCACTTTCTCATGGGAGAAATAAAAAAAAGAGTTAAATGGGAAAAAGACAGGTGACCCATGCCTCTTTTTCCTTTCTTCACATGGGTGTCCTCACAGCACATGGGGGAATCTCACTAAAGGAGAGGGTGATCTTCAATAATGGATGGCATCTCTTATCTTGGGGAAAGTAGAGGGGATGGGTTGGGTGTTGGTACAACCCATCATGTCCCCTCCTACCTCCAATTTTCGCCACTTAACTTCAGGGGAAGGTTAAGTTGACTAGATGGAGGTTACTCAAGGGTTACCCATGCCAAATGGGCCCCTGGACCCATGGGGTATAACCCAGGGTCAACTTTAACCCATACAAGACACCCCTGGTCAAGGTAAAGCACAAGAAAAGGGCCTCATAATTTAAATAAAATAAGAAATTCAAATTCAAACTCTTTACAACACAATTTATAAACTAATGTTACATGAGGGTAACCTAACCCACTCGACCATACGAAAGACCACATTACATCATTACATCAAACACAAAGAGATCTTGGTTCCTCGTGGAACCCGATCGGCTTAACAGGGAATAACAAATAACAAGGTGCGGAATGATCTCCGAGTTCTTTGGTTCGATTAGTAATTCCTGCACACTAAATTACAAGATCAGTAACCACATAAAATCATCATAGCCGAAGCAACTAAAATAAAAACATGCATTATCATGACATAGTATTAATGAACATAAATGAAATCATATTACAATTTTCCATCATCACCTAATTTATTTTTCTGAAATGTAAACTTATCCAAACATCACCCAATTAGTTTTTCTGAAACCATAATAAAGTTTAATAGTTTGACAATTCCGGGAACTGCTATCCCACAATTATAAAAAGTAACAATACAGTCATGTAAATAGTCGTAACAACAGTAGTAAAAAGGGCGGTCCTCACATCCTCTCCCCCTAAGACGGTACTTCCTCCTGGAAGTCGTCAAAAAGATGAGGATAAAGGGTCTTCAGTCTCTCTGCATCTTCCCATGTTGCAGTGACTTCGTCGTATAGGTCCCACTGGACTCTAACCTGGTCCAGCTCTCGACCTCGAAGGGCCAGCATCCGACGAGCCAATATGCGAATTGGCTCCAATGCCAGTTGTCCGTCTGCCTCTACCTGAAGAGCACTCCAATCCAATACGTGAGATAAGTCAGAAATATATAAATGTAAAACTGATATATGAAATACATCGTGGATACGTGACAGGCTAGGTGGCAAGGCTAGACGATAGGCTACTGCTCCTATCCGCTCCAAGATTTCGAAAGGTCCTACAAATTGAGGTGCGAGCTTAGAGCCTTTTCCGTAACGGATTGGACTCTTGTGCGGCCGCACTCTCAAAAATACTCTTTCCCCCACAGAGAAGCTTCGGTCTGTCCTCTTAGCATCGGCATACTTTTTCTGCCTGTCCTGTGCTTCCTGAAGCCTTTGTCTAATCTGTTTGACTTGCTGTTCCATATTCTGAACTATCTCTGGGCCGATGACTGTTCTGTCCTCGATCCGATCCCAACTCAAAGGTGTTCTGCATGGTCTGCCATATAACGCCTGGAAAGGAGGCATACCCAACGAGCTATGATGCCCATTATTGTAGGCAAACTCAACTAGATACAGGTACTCCTCCCATCTAGACTAGTGGTCCATCACATACATGCGAAGCATGTCTTCTAACACCTGGTTAACTCTTTCTATCTGTCCATCGGTTTCTGGATGATATGCTGAACTGAAGTTGAGCTGTGTGCCCAACGCCTGATGTAAGGCTCTCCAGAATGATGAAGTGAATACGGAGTCTCTGTCAGATATAATGCGACGAGGTACCCCATGAAGTCTAACAATCTGATCAAGAAACACCTTGGCCACTGATGGTGCATTGTATGTTGTGCATATTGGTGAAAAATGTGCCACTTTGGTCAGCTTGTCAACTGTCACCATAATAGCATCATGGCGACGTGATGACATAGGTAGACCAACGATAAAATCCATAGAAATGGTGTCCCATTTCCATTCAGGTATCTCGTGAGGGTACAACAGTCCCGCTGGATGCTGATGTTCGGCCTTGACCCTCTGACATTCCAGGCAACGAGCAACAAATTTGGCAATGTCACGCCTCATCCCAGCCCAATGATAAAGTTGTCGTAAGTCAGCATGCATCTTCTTCACTCCTGGGTGTGCTGCATAGGGTGCTCTATGAGCCTCTGATAGGATTACTGTGCGAAGATTACCCGCATGGGGTACATAGATGCGCTGCCGATGTCGAAGCATACCATCAGACTCAAGGGTATATCCTGTAAATTTGCACTCAAGGGCCTTCTGATTTAGTAATGCCTGCTGCACTTCAAGAAACCATTCGTCCTCCGGCAGATGCTGTAAGATGCGATCCTTCAAGTCCATCTTCAAGGTCAGGGTCTGGATCTCGTGGTGTCTTCGACTCAAAGCATCAGCGACCACGTTCTCCTTCCCTTTGATATAGTGGACATCGAAGTCATATTCGCATAGGAATTCCATCCAACGCCGTTGGCAGGCGTTCAAATTAGGCTGTGTAAAAATATACTGCAAACTATGATGATCCGAATGGAGTTCAAAGCGTCAACCTAAGAGAAAGTGTCTCCAGTGAACCAAGGCATGAACAACAGCTGCGAGCTCTAAGTCGTGCGTAGGATAGTTTAACTCATGTGTCTTTAGTTTCTGCGATTCGTATGCGATCGCTCGACCATCCTGCATAAGCACGGCTCCCAAACCTTCTAATGATGCATCTGTGCAAACTACAAACTCCTCTGTAGGATCAGGGACTGCTAAAATAGGAGCACTAGTAAGACGCTCCTTGAGGACTCCAAAAGCCTTTTCACACTGCTCGGTCCAAGTGAAACCCTTCCCTTTTCGCTGAAGGGAAGTAATGGGATGTGCTATCCTGGAGAATCCTTCGACAAACCGACGATAATACCTGGCTAACCCCATAAAGCTTCTGACCTCTGTCATGTTAGTGGGTGCCGGCCACTCCTGAATTGCTCTAACTTTAGATGGATCTACGGAGATGCCATCGCCTGATAAAATGTGTCCCAAATACTGCACCTCTGTCCTGAAGAAGGCACACTTCGCCAAGTTGCCATAAAGCTGCTGCCCTCGTAGTTGCTGTAAAACTTGACGCAAGTGCTCTACGTGCTCCTCCTCAGTCCGTGAATAAATCAGAATGTCATCTAGAAATATGATCACGAACCGATCTAGGTATGTACAGAACACCCCGTTCATGAGACTCATGAATACGGCAGGAGCGTTCGTCAACCTGAAAGGTACCACTGTGAATTCATAATGGCCATATCTAGTTCGAAAAGCAGTTTTATGAATATCTAACTCCGTGATGCGCAATTGGTGATACCCAGATTTTAGATCAATTTTTGAGAACACTCTGGCTCCCTACATCTAATCAAAAAGGTCGTCAATCCTAGGCAGAGGATAACGGTTCTTCACCGTCACCTTGTTCAACTGCTTGTAGTCCATGCATAGACGAAGAGACCCATCCTTCTTCTTCACGAAGATAACTGGTGCGCCCCATGGTGAAACGCTAGGTCGGATGTGTCCCTTCTCAAGTAATTCCTCTAACTGCAGTTTAAGTTCAGTGAGTTCATGGGTAGTCATCCTATAGGGTGCACGGGATATCGGCTCTGCACCTGGCACTAAGTCGATGTGGAAGTCCACTTCTCTGCGTGGAGACATACCTGGTAATTCTGGCGGAAATACATCGGCAAACTCTCTAAGGATAGGGTGATCATCTAAAGTAGCCTCAGGTTCATCCTCTGCTCTATCACTGACTGTGATGGCAAACATCTGACATCCCTTCCGCATACAGCGCTTAAGCTGCTGAGCGGATATCATACGAACAGCCGTGGGCTTTTGAATGCCCACTATCTCAACCGACGAACCATGATCGTCTAAACAGCTAATCGTCCTCTGGCGACAATCAAGCTTGGCTCTATGTGCCGCAAGCCAATCCATACCCAGAACTACTCCGTAAGACCCTAATGGCATAATCCTAAGGTCACATGTTGTGGTGAATGATCCCAATGTGATCTCACAGTCTTTAACCAAGGTATCTACTAACATCCTGGCCCCTGAGGCCAACTCAACTTCCCACCTAATGTCTTGCCTAGAAGCCACCAGCCTGCAACGCTCCACTAATGATGTAGACAAAAAGGAGTCAGTAGCTCCTGAGTCAAAAAGGATTGAGATGGGAAAGTCTCTAATCATACCTGCTGCCTCGATGACAGAAGCCTGGAAATCGGCCTGGCGGTTATCAACCGCTGCAAACATGTGGTGAGATCTGCCCACGTCACCTACGGTCTGCTCAGACCCTCCTGATCGGGGCTGACCCCCTGCAGTAAATCCCTGCGGGCACTCTCTAGCCAGATGCCCTGCCCCACCACACACATAACATGGTCCTCGAACCTGTAACTGCCCTGACTGTGTTCTGCCTGATTGTTGTTGCCCAGTCCGTCCGGTGGATCCCTGTGAACCTCTGTAAGACTGCTGGGACCTTGCGGGTCCTGCCAATGAACCCTGTTGTCTCTGATCTCTGCGTGGACCCTGCTGCTGCCATCCACGGTTTTGTCCTCCCTATCCCCTCTGTTGAAATTTGGATTTTTGCTGATGTTGCTGCTGCTGTGGAGGCCTAGGAGGTAATGATGAAGGATTATATCCTCCTCTCTGTGTTGTGTTTTGAGGCCTTCAGAAATTTTACTGTTGTTGGGGAGTACGTTCCTGGTACTGCGGGCGTGGATTCTGTCCTCGTCCCTGAATTTCCTCTGATATAAGGGCCTTTTCAACAGCCTCGCTCATGGTATGGGGATTTGCCATACGAACCGGTCCTGCTATTCCGTGATTTAGCCCTCTGATGAATTTGTGTATTAAGATTTTCTCGTCATGGAGGTATTCTGCGTAATGAGAAAGCTCTATAAATTGGCTCTCATACTGAGTAATGGTGAGTCCCCTCTGCTGTAAATCATGGAACTCATCGATCCTGCGCTGTCTATAATGTTCAGACAAATATCACGCATTGAAGCACTCAATGAAGATGTCCCATGTGAGTGTATCCATGGAGAGTCGGCGCTTGCACTCCTCTGTATGCCACCAGGTGGCTGCTACATCCCTAAGAAGATGAACTGCCACTCGTGCTTTCGTGTTGCTCCCATATGGTCGCAATGCGAAACACCTGTCTAAGCTAATCAGCCAAGCCTCGGCCACAACTCCCTCTGTAGCACCTACGAAAGTGGGTGGGTTGAGCCTCAGTAGATCTCTGATGGGATCCCCTCTGTCTCTAAGTCTCTCAAGTGGCTCTTCCACACCATCCTCATATACTCCATGCTGAACCTGTTCTTGTCTCAAAAGTCTCGGAGGACTCCTGCTCCATGCTCGGGAGGCTGACCCTACCTCCTCTACTGTTGTGTCAGGAATCTCAACGAAGGGCTCCACACGTGGCACCTCTAGTGGATCAATGCGGGGCTCCATACGTGGCTCAATACGTGACTCGACACGTGGCTCCTCTCGCGGATCAACACGAGGCTCTATACGTGGCTCAGGAATCACTGGTGGTAACCTGTCTAACATAGTCTGTAGTGCCTGTAAAATCTGTGGCCCTATATCTAATACTGGTGTCGCCTGTGGTACTAGTGGTGCTTGTGGTACAGGTGGTGCAGGTGGTGCTGCTGTAACTACGGGTGTCGCCTGTGGTAGTAGTAGTGCTTGTGGTACAGGTGGTGCAGGTGGTGCTGCTGTAACTACGGGTGCCAGTCCCTCGGCTGAGGAATCGCTGTGCACCTCGACTGACGCTGTGTGGCGTGATTGCGCTCGTCGGACACGTCGGGGAGGCATCCTACAAAACAAGGTAGAAACTAATTAGCCAAAGTTGCGGAATAATAACGTGCCCAAATACGCCCAGTGTTTACAACTGTGCTCTGATACCAAATGTCATGCCCACATTTTCCATGTGGTCACAACACACATCGCACGTGTCATAGCCACATCTGTCATGTGGTTATGACACGAGATATGAAAAACTTTTCTCACACTGTCCTAAAAACCCCCTTCGCATGCGTACGCATGCTCGACGGTGTTCTCTCATGGCGAAACACTACAATTTTCGGCGGGATATAAGTACAATTGCGTGCAATCAGACGCATACAGATCAACAAGAGGATCTGTACGACACCGCTAACATCATTGCAAGAGTGAGATTACCAAAGTCCTAAATCTAAACCTTGGCACTTTTCGGTAGCATAATGCCTTACGGCGTTAGTGGGAATTACGCTGCACTCATTTACGCTCGTGGTTCGCTGATAGATTAACAACTTCCCATGACGCCTTGTTCCGACTAAACCGGCTAGTGATCTCCCTATTTAGTCATTTTTCAGCCAGGCATGGTTGTCTGTCTTCTCTCTTGTTTCCTGAAACATACTCCTCCTACGACTTAGCATTTTCAACAAGGCGGTTTGATTGCTCTCTCTTCCCTTTTCACTGGTTCTTAAATTTGATTGTATGTTTATCGCCCATACCTTAACTATTTCTCTGTTAATTTAGTGTGTTTATATTTCGGTCTCTCTCTCTCTTTCATTTTCTATGCTTTCTTTATGTACATCCGGTCCTTTCTTCATGATTTACGTCAATCAGGGTTATCACTGCAACTATTGTTGATATTAAACCTAACTTCAGGATGATCTAGGTCACATAGGCTGGTTTACTACTTCGCTGGACTCGGTCTCCTAATCTTCCCCGATCTAGGTTCCTCCTCTTCGTATGTACTTATTAAACTTGTTCCTAAGCAGATTTAGCAGAAGGGTCCGTCAACTTAGTTCTCTTATCCCATGTGGGAATGTCGCGCATTTTCTCCTCTGTGTTTTCCAATGTTAGTTTTTCTTCTTCGGACTCTCTTACAGGTTTACTTATGAGGTCGTTTACTACAGTTGAGATTAAAATGGCCACATGGAATGTCTGTGGTGGCTTCTTAAGTTTATTTCCAGTGTTCTTTTAAGCAAGGTGATGTGTAATTTTCCTCTTCATTTTCTGGGTGATTGAAATTACGTTGATAGTTGAAACTTCCGAGAAACTCTTTCCAGAGTATCACTGAATATTCCTTTACACTCTTTTACATTATAATTTTATTTTCTCTTGTTTGTAATTACTGTTGTTACTATTACTAATAATGACTATTAATACTCTGATTGTGACTCGTATAACATTGTAAATAGATGTAGGAGGCTCTCCACTTTATAAAACCCTGATCATGGGAATATAACTTCTTTGGTTGTTGTGTTCAACACATAATAAAAACTAACTGTGAAAACATAATTTGCTATTTTACTTTGGTATATCCACGTGTCACATTTTGTTAAGATTTTAAACAAAGGCCCAATAAAATGGCTCTTAAAACTATTTCCATAAAATATATATCTACATCTATACATATAGTTTTATATTTATATTTTAATGTCTATGCCGTTGACGAAATTGTTCTTTTAATTATTTAACAAACTCCACGTAATCCCTTTTATATTAAAATATATATATATATATATATATATATGAATTATTTCATATTCTATTGCTATATGCATAGGCATATATAGTATTTATATATGCCTCTACATATGGCAACTTAATATTTTTGTTTTTCATATTATATTGCTATATGCATAGGCATATATAGTATTTATATATGCCTCTACATATGGCAACCAAATATTTTTTCATTGCAATAAAATCCAACTTATGTGTTAGGGCCCAAGCCCTAATTTTTTTTTTGTTTTATTTCCCACAGCCACGGAGGCGATGGGCGGCGGTGGCCGCGCAGAGCGGCGAAGACAGGGGCGGCGGTGGCCGCGCAGAGCGGCGAAGACAGGGACGGCGGTGGCCGCGCAGAGCGGTGAAGACAGGGACGGCGGTGGCCGCGCAGAGCGGCGAAGACAGGGACGGCGGTGGCCGCGAGAGTCATAAGGGAAAGGGGGATGTGGAGTGGGGCAGAGCCCCACCCACATCCCACGATGTGGGGTGTGGGTGGGGCTCCGCCCCACCCCACACCTCCATGCATAAGTATAAGCCTGCGGTGGGGGTTTCTCCCCACCGCCCAAACTGCAAACCGCGACTGCGTTTTTTTTTAAACCCGCGGTTTAACTTCGACAGTCAACAATACTATATGTATTTATATATATATTCATATATATATATATATACCTTTTTATATACTTAGATTTCTCATAATAACACAATTTATTCAGTTTCTATATTCTTCTGTAAAAATGAGAATTAATAAAACTGTGATATATATATGTCTATATATATATATATAAATATATAGATATATATATTTATATATATATATATATATTCTCTTTTATGTATATCTATCAATCATAATTTTCTCAAATTCACTACCCTATTCATTTTCTCAAATACAACCTGATAGAATGAGAATTAAATAACAATTTTATATCTACATATATATATATATCTATATATAAATATATATATATAGATATATATAAATATATTTCGGTAACAATGGTAAAGATATATCAACTTAAGATTCTTAAATTTACAACAGAAATATATACATGCTAGATTTCCTCTAATCCTTCCAACTTAACAGACTCCATTACTTATGAAGAATAAACTTAAACAATTAATTCCTTTAGAACAATGAACCATAACTAACATTTCAACTAGTTAAGCAATTCCAAACTTTCAAATGTCAACAACTCAGATTAGATTGCAATAATGAACTTTTCCTTTCAGTAATACTTGAAACACAAATAAATTGCTATTGAACTAGGTTGACAAACATCAACTTGAAAATTTAAGCACATTCATATTACAGATTCTCAATCATGGATACAACAACTAACTTCCCAGATATGAACTTTCTTCTCCCAAACAGTATACAACTGATAGCTTCTGACAACCAAATAAAAGTCCAATAATAACAAGATCAGGGAGGTGATTTTCTTCACTCCCAGAATAACAATAAATTACAACAATAACAAGAGAGGTGTTCTCTCTTCAACTCTATGAAATGAACCAGGCCTAATTCTCATGACAAAGAAGGTTAACTGCTTCTCCATAAATATCCAACCAGAAGCTCCAAGAGAAAACCTGCGTATCAAAGACAAACAAAGAAGAAAACACCACTCATCTAGCTCTCCTCCCTTCCGTAGACCCGCAAGTGGGTCACCCCCGAGCTAGGGAGACCATACTCACACCTGGGTACTCAAACACTCCACTTCACAACAGAAACAACAACAATCCCAAAGCACACATACACCCGTGGGTATTTTACACAATACGGAAACTCAACTACAGTGAGTTTCATAAGGGGCAGGAGAGTGGACACACTCGACTCCAGAGTGTCACCCTGACAGATAAGTTAACCAATATAAATTTCTCTTGGTCTCAAACCAAGTGTGATCACAATTTTTTTAAGAAATCTGTATATGACTCTCAAGTCAAAAATACAGTCACAAATACATGCCCTCAAGGCTTTCAACATCCCAAAAGATGGAAACAGGTATGCCCCTGAGGAGGATCTCTCCTCCCCTACC